>OX465281.1:114935815-115156738 GCA_949987705.1 Thereva unica | reverse complement strand
ATGTCAAAAACTTGTTTCATATGAAAGAAATCCCCGAAGGAAATTAAAAAAAAGTTATTATGACGAAAAAAAGCACCGCGAGCCGGAATCGAACTCGCAGCCCTACACAGTCCGCAAACTACGGTACTTCGCCTTAGACTTTCTGGCCATGGCTGATACTATCGGTGGTTGACTAATATGTTAATAAATCATTTCAGAAAGAAGAAAAAGAGAAAAAAAAAAAAACAATCTGCCCGACCAGGGCTTAAACCTGCAACGCTACGCGCCGCCGGATCGAGGATCCAACGCTCTACGCACTCTCACACCGACCTTCTATCAGTTTTGCAGCAATAAAGTAATTTGTTCGGTGCCTATGAAATGATTAGGTTGAACTAATTTTAACAGTTTTTATGTCTAATACATACAAATTTAGTTAATAAAAACTTAAAAATATGCTTTTAAACAAAGGGCTGCAAAATTTTTTAGATATGGGGCAAATCGTTTGTAAAATTTTTGTAAAATATTAAAAATTCTGAGAAAAATCACTTTCTTATATTGATGGACTATAAGGACGGTCTTAAATACATCGTGCGTGGAATTAAATTTATAAATTTTCATTAATTTCAGTAAGCGTTTATATGCCCTGGTAAAAATTAGATATCTACTTTTCGTTTTAAACCTACCAAATGTTTCGTTTAAATCATACATATTTTTTGTGACAAATCCACAGCGAAGTTCGATAAAATTGAATTTTTGTTTTGGTCTACAGCACCACCTACATGACTATAAACAATAATAAAATGAACAGCATATAAAATATGCATATAAACAAATAAATAATTTATATTATTTCCGCGAAATTTCTTAATGATTTATAAAGCCGCCGAAGAGCCATAAAACCTCAAGAAAATGTTTTTTTTTGCACTTTTAATTAAATAAATGTTTATGTTCTCCTGAGTATTATTATTAAATAATATAATTTAGTAAGAAATAGAATTAAAACATGTTACACCGAAGTAAAAAAAAATTTTTATTTCACCATTTTGCGGTCGGGGATTGAACTTGGTTCGCCTGGGATAGGAATCCAGCGCCTTACCTCTAGGTTACCGATATATGGACTTTATTACAAATCTCTTTTTTGCTGTTAAAAATACTTCTGGTTAAAATTTCCAGAGCATTTTCTCAGTTTTTGGTCTTTTGACCAAGAGCTACATTTTGAGATATTTCCCAAGTCTGTAGCTGCAGTACTTTCAGAGATGAAAGAGGCTTCAGACGGACAGACGGACAGAGCCTCTGTATAAGTTTTTTTTTTTTGAAAAAGCTAAAATGGAACGTGATTTGTGTTCAGATGCTTAAAACTTGAAAACGGCTGGACCAAATTGTATACTTTCTTTGCAGGTTTTTTTCGTAATTGCTATGTGAAGGTTTAGGAAAAAAAACTGAAAAAATTCTCCACTGGCGGCGCTGTAGGCGCACATTTCGTTTTTCAGTTTTATTTGTAGCAACCAAAATTTAAAAAATAAATTGAAATATTGTGTCACTGGCGAAGACCCCTTTGAAAATTGTAACTTAGCATTAGACACCTCTTTATAATGATTCGGAATGGTTTTATGACTTAGTGAGCCCTGGTTTTGCATTGGTTATTTTTAGAGGTAATTAAAGTGAGATGCCGTAGGATTTGCAAAAAGTGAAAGTGTGGTATTGAATTTCTACAGGAACGATTGGAGATTTAAAACCGTGAAAAAGAAAAGAAAAATAACAAATTTGGCGCAGCCGAGCGGTCCCTTTAACAATTTTAGTTAGTTTAGCCTCAATAAATATTCTCGAATTAAAACTTTATCGTGTCTTTATTTAATACAAATTTTGTTTTGAATAAAAAATATTTAGTTTCTTGAGTCAAAAATTAAATAATCTTATTTCGAAAAAGACATATCTTGGTCGAAAAGTATATTATATTAGGGTGGCCCTTATTTTTTTGGGGGGCAAACGGCTAACAAAGACCTCAGAAAGTCGTGGTACCCGATTTGCCACCTCTGCCAAAACCCGAGAAAAGTCACTGCAGACGAACACCTAGCAGACCTGTTAGCAAGTCCTAATCCCACCTCCCCGCGGTGCCCCCTGGGGTACTTCTTCGGAAGGAGCTAACGGGAGACGGGCGAATGGCGAGCTCTCTGCGCCACAAAACAGAGCTTTAAGTCGGTTGGGCTGAGGGTTAGCAGCCCGCTCCCATAAAAAACACTATTGCTACGAATCGGCTTCCGCCCTATGTCCCATGAGGGATTAAAGGAGCACAATGATGATGATTTTCAAAAAGTCGGAAATTTCCCCTAGAATGGTGCTCTATACCGAAAAAAAAATCCTCTAAAAATTTCAGCTGAATTGGTTAAGTCTTACCCGTGCCGAAAACGGGGTAAAGTTTGGTAGTTTATATGGAAATTTTTATTAATCAACATTTTTGATTTGCTTCCAATTTTTTTTATGCAGTCCCTATACAAAATAAGCGGACCCGTATTTTTTCTTTTTTAATTTTGGTCAGTATTTTAAAAAATAAGAGGGGGTTAAGTTTACGTCATTCGCCGATTATGCCCTTTTCCTAATCGTTATTGCTCCGGTTCTATACATCGTATCGAGTTAAATGAAATAGCATTTTAAAGGTAATGAAGAGGTCTTTATTTATATATTTATAGTTGTGAAAAAATTTTCAACTTAGTATTTGTTATTAACAATTAAAAATTTAAAAAACTGTCTACTATGCGTTCGCGTATATATATATATATATATATATATATATATATATATATATATATATATATATATATATATATATATATACGAGGTGTGGCTATTAAATAACGAGACTGACGCTGTAAAACATTTTATTTTTATTTCCTACATTTTTACTTGTTATCACCTTCAATATACACCCCTCCTCTATCCCTACAACGCTCCATGCGAATCTTCCATTGTTCGAAACAGTGCTGGAAGTCTTTTTCTGTCAGCTCCTTCAGGACGCGTGCCGCTTTCTCTTTCACAGCTTCAACAGACTCAAATCTTGTTCCTTTTAATGCAGATTTCACCTTAGGAAACAGATAGAAGTCGCACGGCGCAAGATCCGGCGAATAAGGCGGATGGTCTAACACTGGGATGCTGAATTTGGCTAGAATCCTCTTAACAGACAATGCGGAATGTGTTGCGACAATGCGTTGCTCTACTGTTACACTTAACATGTTTCCGGCGAAACAAAAAAACAACTCTAATGCGAACGAAGGCTACGGCTGTACTGATTTGTTTACAGAAGCGAGAGGCACTTCATTCAAAAGAGAAGGCTTCACGATAACAGCTGTTGGTTGCTGGCGTTAGGCGCATGCGCACTTCTTCTGTAGCAGCGTCAGTCTCGTTATTTAATAGCCACACCTCGTATATATATATATATATATATATATATATATATATATATTATATATATATATATATATATATATATATATATATATATATATATATATATATATATATATATATATATATATAGTTATATATATATATAAAGTTATCGCTTTCTTTTTATTTTTTTCTTTGTTTTTGATTTCTTGCAAAATAATGTCAAGGACCGAGGGTCAAGAACAAGACGTTCACATGGAAGCGCGACATGTAGAAGGACCAAAGCCCGGAACTTCGGGAGTCGATGCCGCTTCGGTATCAAAATTAGACATCCCGAAGTTCTGGGTACACCAGCCCTCCTCCTGGTTCTACCAGGCGGAAATAATGTTTCAACTGGCGTGCTGCAGGTCGGAAAACAAAAGGTCTATAATGTTATGGCCGCATTGCCGGAAGAGGCGGTAACGGCAATGCGGCTTAGCACCATAGATTTTGCCACCTCCTCATACGAGGACATAAAACAGCATCTGCTCGAGAAGTACGGCACTTCGGAGAAGCGCCGACTCGAGCAGCTGCTGTCAGTGCAAGAGTGTGGAGATCGGAAACCTTCCGAGTTCCTCCAGGCTCTCAAGGCACTGGCTGGCGGGTCGTCGGCAGTCAATGATGACCTGATCCGGAACCTGTGGGAGCGGAGGCTTCCACAGGCCATCCGGTTGTCCGGATTCGATGAGTGCCGAGTAATTTGACAACTTCATTGAACAGTTTCGATTCGAACTGCGTACCTTGATCGGTTGTGATCTCGAATGGTACGCCGAATCGTGGGACAAACTCAGTGACGAATTTCTTTGCCACTGTTGAATCTGAGATATCCCGAATTGGGTATGCTTCAGGTCATCGCGTGAATCTATCGACTATCGTTAAGATATAAGAGTATCCACGAGATGGGGGTAGGGGTCCCACTATATCCATATGGATATGGTCAAATCTATTATTTGGAAGTTTGAAAGCTTCCAATGGAGATTTGGTATGTCGTGAAACTTTGGACTTTTGGCAACCTAGGCATGATCGAGACCACTCATTGCAGTCTTTATTGATCGATGGCCAGAAATATTTCTTGGTAACGGCTCGTCTTGTAGCACGGATACCAGGATGAGAGAGACTATGTTCGGAGTTGAACGCTAGTCTCCGTAAGGAAATGGGTATGTAAGGCCTAGGAATGCCTATACTAGTTTCACACCACACCTGATGGGCGGTGAATAGTATTGGTGTGAGAACTAATTTTACCCGTGAGCCGTTGCTGGGGTGCTCTTGTAGAGACTTCAACTCTGTGTCACCTTGTTGAGCCTGAGCCAGTGTAGGCAGGTCGAAGGTGACCGAGTCGACGTTGTCGGTTGCTAGTGAGCGTGACAAGTAGTCTGCGACAACGTTTTGTTTACCCGACACATGTCTGATGTCTGTGGTCAACTGAGAGATTAGACCCAAATGTCTGGTCTGTCGAGGGGATCGTTCGGTCTTTGTGTGAAGGGCGCGAACCAGTGGTTTGTGATCAGTATAGACCACGAAATTGCGTCCTTCAACGAAATAACGGAAGTGTTTGATCGCTGCATAGATTGCGAGGAGTTCGCGATCGAATGCAGAGTACTTCCGTTCGGTTGGTGACAGCTTTTTGGAATAAAAAGCTAGAGGTTGCCACCGATGACCGTTGAATTGTTCCAAAACGCCTCCGATTGCATAATCAGAGGCGTCATTCGTAAGACTGTATTTTGCATCCTCGATTGGATGGTTCAGCAGAGTTGCTTCAGCCATCGAGGTTTTCACCTTGAGGAATGCCGCTTGACATTCTGCTGGCCAGTCAAAAACTTTATTGGCACGTGAGCGGTTGAGAAGGTCTCTCAAATGCTCGTTTATCGGCACCAACTGTTCAACCAATTTTGAGATAAATCGGTGATAGAAATTCACCATTCCCAAAAACTTCTGGATCGATTTGAAAGAAGTTGGAGGTGCGAGATCAACGATAGCCTGAACCCGATCGGAGGATGGAAATATTCCATGGAAACTTAATCTCTGTTGCACCAAAAACGCATTTCTCTAGCTTAATGGTTAAACCGAAGCTATCGAGGCGTTTAAAGAGCTCTTCGAGGTGAACGATATGCTCATCCTCGGTTTTACTGGCGATAAGTATATCGACCAAGTATACATAAACGAAGTCGAGATCTCTCGTAACTTCATTTATGAACCTTTGAAAGGTTTGGGCTGTATTTCGTAAGCCGAATGGCATACGTGTAAACTCATATAGGCCGAATGGCTTAATGAGTGCAGTCTTAGGCACGTCTTCTGGGGAGATTGGTATGTGATGGTATGCACGTACCAAATTAACCTTTGAAAATATTGTGCAACCGTGAAGATTCACGGAGAAGTTCTGTATGTGCGGGATTGGATATCTATCCGGCACAGTGACAGCATTTAGGCGACGGTAGTCGCCGCATGGCCTCCAATTATGTGAGTCCCGTTTAGGAACCAGATGTAGCGGAGATGCTGCGGGGGACAACGAAGGTCGACAAATCCCCAATTGGAACATATGGTCGAATTCTAACTTTGCCACTTTCAGCTTCTCCAGCTGTGGTGTTGTGTAGCAGTCGCTACTTGTATTATACGTTTTCCGTTGTAATAAGTTTTATTCAAGCATCCACTCAGTTTCTGTTCTAATAATTTTAAGTACAGTGGTTTTGGTTACGTCACAATTTGGATTCTCACTACTACTATGAAATACATTTGGGGAATTTAGATTGTCATATCACGTATGTATACACTGTACACAGAATCAATTTTAAAAACATAGCCACACAAATATTGTGATATTAAAAATTATTTTGAATATTTGTGAGAGTATTAGTTAGGAGCTTATTCAAAAAGGAAGTCTCCTATAATAAGTTATCTAATTAAAACCGTTATGTAATTATTTAATGTGACATAATAAAAAATATAAAAATCTTAAACTATTAAATATACCTAATAATAAATAAACATATTAAATAAAAGAATAACATTAAAATAAAATATGTGAAGTAAAAGTTTTTATTGGCAATACATATATATATATATATATATATATATATATATATATATATATATATATATATATATATAGATATATATATATATATATATATATATATATATATATATATACAGGGTGAGAGAAAAGTCCGGCACCGGTTCGATATTTCCTAAACGGTAGGTTTTCGTGAAAAAAGTTTGAAGCAAAAGTTGCTCAGCTTGGAGGGTAGATTCGTTTGAACACAAAACTCACCCCCACCCACTCACCCCCTCGCAGGGGGTGGGGGTAACTCCAAATTTTTAAATAGCAACCCCCATTTTTTTTCACGGATTATGATTCTCCGAAGAGAAATATGAAACTTTCGCTTTAACATTTTTTTATCCGAAGCTTCCCTGCACCCCCAAAATGAATTTTTGGGGATGGGGAATAGTCCGGCACCGGTTCGATATTTCCTAAACGGTAGGTTTTCGTGAAAAAAGTTTGAAGCAAAAGTTGCTCAGCTTGGAGGGTAGATTCGTTTGAACACAAAACTCACCCCCACCCACTCACCCCCTCGCAGGGGGTGGGGGTAACTCCAAATTTTTAAATAGCAACCCCCATTTTTTTTCACGGATTATGATTCTCCGAAGAGAAATATGAAACTTTCGCTTTAACATTTTTTTATCCGAAGCTTCCCTGCACCCCCAAAATGAATTTTTGGGGATGGGGAATAGTCCGGCACCGGTTCGATATTTCCTAAACGGTAGGTTTTCGTGAAAAAAGTTTGAAGCAAAAGTTGCTCAGCTTGGAGGGTAGATTCGTTTGAACACAAAACTCACCCCCACCCACTCACCCCCTCGCAGGGGGTGGGGGTAACTCCAAATTTTTAAATAGCAACCCCCATTTTTTTTCACGGATTATGATTCTCCGAAGAAAAATATGAAACTTTCGCTTTAACATTTTTTTTATCCGAAGCTTCCCTGCACCCCCAAAATGAATTTTTGGGGATGGGGAATAGTCCGACACCGGTTCGATATTTCCTAAACGGTAGGTTTTCGTGAAAAAAGTTTGTAGCAAAAGTTGCTCAGCTTGGAGGGTAGATTCGTTTGAACACAAAACTCACCCCCACCCACTCACCCCCTCGCAGGGGGTGGGGGTAACTCCAAATTTTTAAATAGCAACCCCCATTTTTTTTCACGGATTATGATTCTCCGAAGAAAAATATGAAACTTTCGCTTTAACATTTTTTTTATCCGAAGCTTCCCTGCACCCCCAAAATGAATTTTTGGGGATGGGGAATAGTCCGACACCGGTTCGATATTTCCTAAACGGTAGGTTTTCGTGAAAAAAGTTTGTAGCAAAAGTTGCTCAGCTTGGAGGGTAGATTCGTTTGAACACAAAACTCACCCCCACCCACTCACCCCCTCGCAGGGGGTGGGGGTAACTCCAAATTTTTAAATAGCAACCCCCATTTTTTTTCACGGATTATGATTCTCCGAAGAGAAATATGAAACTTTCGCTTTAACATTTTTTTTATCCGAAGCTTCCCTGCACCCCCAAAATGAATTTTTGGGGATGGGGAATAGTCCGGCACCGTTTCGATATTTTCTGAACGGTAGGTTTTCGTGAAAAAAGTTTGTAGCAAAGGTTGCTCACCTTGGAGGGTAGAATTGTTTGAACACAAAACTCACCCCCACCCACTCACCCCCTCGCAGGGGGTGGGGGTAACTCTAAATTTTTAAATAGCAACCCCCATTTTTTTTCACGGATTATGATTCTCCGAAGAAAAATATGAAACTTTCGCCTTAACATTTTTTTTATCCGAAGCTTCCCTGCACCCCCAAAATGAATTTTTGGGGATGGGGAATAGTCCGGCACCGTTTCGATATTTTCTGAACAGTAGGTTTTCGTGAAAAAAGTTTGTAGCAAAAGGTGCTCAGGTTGGAGGGTAGAATCGTTTGAACACAAAACTCACCCCCACCCACTCACCCCCTCGCGGGGGGTGGGGGTAACTCTAAAATTTTAAATAGCCGTTATGAAAATTGAGACCTCCAGTATCCTGTTTTTCAAATCATGAATGTCAGCAGGCTTACTTTCGTAGAATGGATTTTTCAAGACAAGAACGATTTCTCAGAACAACAGGGTCTATCAGTGTAACTCCGCTTAATCAAAATTTCAATACTGTCTCTTTCTGAGAACATATCGTCTCGGTTAAGAATGTAACAAAAAAACAAGAACCTAACAAGAACGAATTCTCGTGGATACTTTTCAATAAACATTTGTAAAAGATCAGAAGGCAAGAGTGCAATTTCAGATCAATAGTTGATGCCTTTAAATTGGAAAAATCTTTTTCAAACTTTGAATACCGGCCTGAAATATCTGGTTTCATTTCCATTGGGATATCACACCTACGTTTTCTTCTAGAATTGTACTTGTAATCTAAGTTTATTTTATTATAACCATGCCTCTCACTGAACGAGAGAGGATTGAAATTTTGATTATGCGGGGCTACGGAGATCGAAAACGCTCTAATCAGGAGACTGCAAACCTATTTAATGAAACACATCCAGAACGTGCCATCCCGATAAACAAATCTACCGTCAAGCGAACAGTTGATCGGTTCGTAGAAACAGGTAAGTCCTTTAAATGGTTTTGCTGATTTGTTAGGTAAATGCTGCTTTTTTGCATTCAATAAACAGGTTCTGTCACAGACAGGCCGAGACTCGGACGTCCGAGAACAGCTACAAATCCTGAAACATCACTGAATGTTCTCCTCAACTTCACCGAAGATTGTCATAAGTCGACACGGAAAGTAGGTCAGGCAATGGGAATTAGCGATTGGTCCGTGCGAAAATTTTTAAAAACTAACAAGTATCATCCATACAAAATTTGCTTGGTACAAGAGTTGACGGACAACGATTTCGATCTGAGAGTCGAGTTTTGCGATGTCATGATGGATCGATATGATCAGAATCCAATGACATTTTTCTGGACCTGTTTTTCGGATGAGGCAAAATTTGAGCTAAATGGAAATATGAATCGACACAACAGCAGGTACTGGTCTAGTATAAATCCACACTGGATGAGAGATTCTCACACACAATACCAGCAAAAAGTTAACGTTTGGGCTGGTATTGTTGCAAATCAGATTGTGGGACCATTCTTCTTTGAAGAGAATCTCACAGCTACGCGATATATGAGAATGCTCCAAGAAGAAATTGTACCTGCAATCCGAAATATCGTTGGAGATCAATTTGAGCTAGTTCAGTTCCAACAAGACGGGGCACCAGGACATTTCGGACTGCAAGTACGTGCGTATCTGCATGAGACATTTCCCGGAAGATGGATTGGTCGGAGAGGAGCGATCGAATGGCCGCCACGATCGCCGGACCTGACACCCCTCGATTTCTTTTATTGGGGTTTCTTGAAAAATCGCGTCTACGAAAGTAAGCCTGCAGACATTCATGATTTGAAAAACAGGATTCTGGTGGTCTCAAATTCCATAACGGCGGAAACGCTAGCACACGTTACAAACAATTTCTACCAACGACTGGCTCATTGCCAAGCAGTGGAAGGTCAACAGTTTGAGCACCTGCTTACATAAGTGAGAGTGCGTCGAAGGTTTGGAGTCATTAAATACTGAGGGAGCGACGAACCTCGGGGTCCTTCAACGCTTCCACTTTAATAAACGGCCCTTTTCAGGGCCAAAATGATGTGTGAAATCCGACCTGGAACCTCCACGTGGTACACATCGGATAACGCTAATCCAGGAGGTGATGTCTGATCGTCTACTTGTCAGTAACCACACGTCAATACGTCGACAGTATTCATTCGGGAATGCAGGGAAGCTTCGGATAAAAAAATTTTTAGACGAAAGTCTCATATTTTTTTTCGGAGAATCATAATCCGTGAAAAAAATGGGGGTTGCTATTTAGAATTTTAGAGTTACCCCCACCCCCTGCGAGGGGGTGAGTGGGTGGGGGTGAGTTTTGTGTTCAAACAATTCTACCCTCCAAGGTGAGCAACCTTTGCTACAAACTTTTTTCACGAAAACCTACCGTTCAGAAAATATCGAAACGGTGCCGGACTATTCCCCATCCCCAAAAATTCATTTTGGGGGTGCAGGGAAGCTTCGGATAAAAAAAATGTTAAAGCGAAAGTTTCATATTTTTCTTCGGAGAATCATAATCCGTGAAAAAAAATGGGGGTTGCTATTTAAAAATTGGGAGTTACCCCCACCCCCTGCGAGGGGGTGAGTGGGTGGGGGTGAGTTTTGTGTTCAAACGAATCTACCCTCCAAGCTGAGCAACTTTTGCTACAAACTTTTTTCACGAAAACCTACCGTTTAGGAAATATCGAACCGGTGCCGGACTATTCCCCATCCCCAAAAATTCATTTTGGGGGTGCAGGGAAGCTTCGGATAAAAAAAATGTTAAAGCGAAAGTTTCATATTTTTCTTCGGAGAATCATAATCCGTGAAAAAAAAAAGTGCCATGGCTTCTCGATGGCACAGTAGACATGAATAGACCCCAAGGATAAGACATATTCATGTCAAAAACAAAAACAAAAACAACAAAAGCAATAAAAACAACAAAAACAGCAAAAACAACAAAAACAACAAAAGCAGCAAAAACAACAAAACAACAAAAACAGCAAAAACAACAAAAACAACAAAACAGCAAAAACAACAAAAACAGAAAAACCACAAAAACAGCAAAAACAACAAAAACAGCAAAACAGCAAAAACAACAAAAACAGCAAAAACAACAAAAAAAGCAAAAACAACAAAAACAGCAAAAACAACAAAAACAACAAAAAGAACAAAACAACAAAAACAGCAAAAACAGCAAAAACAACAAAAACAACAAAACCAACAAAAACAGCAAAAACAACAAAAACAACAAAACCAACAAAAACAACAAAAACAGCAAAAAGAGCAAAAACAGCAAAAACAACAAAAACAACACAACCAACAAAAACAGCAAAAACAGCAAAAGCAACAAAAACAGCAAAAACAACCAAACCAACAAAAACAGCAAAAACAACGAAAACAGCAAAAACAACAAATAACACAAAACCAACAAAAACAGCAAATACAACAAAAACAGCAAAAACAACAAAAACAGCAAAAACAACAAAAACAGCAAAAAAAAACAAAAACAGCAAAAACAACAAAAGCAACAAAAACAGCAAAAACAGCAAAAACAACAAAAACAACCAAACGAACAAAAACAGCAAAAACAACAAAAACAACGAAAACAGCAAAAACAACAAATAACACAAAACCAACAAAAACAGCAAAAACAACAAAAACAGCAAAAACAGCAAAAGCAACAAAAACAGCAAAGCAACAAAAACAACAAAAACAGCAAAAAAAACAAAACCAGCAAAAGCAACAAAAACAGCAAAAACAACAAAAACAACAAAAACAAAAACAGCAAAAGCAACAAAAACAACAAAAACAGCAAAAACAACAAAAACAACGAAAACAGCAAAAACAACAAATAACACAAAACCAACAAAAACAGCAAATACAACAAAAACAGCAAAAACAACAAAAACAGCAAAAACAGCAAAAAAACAAAAACAGCAAAAACAACAAAAGCAACAAAAACAACAAAAACAGCAAAAACAACCAAACGAACAAAAACAACAAAAACAACAAAAACAGCAAAACCAGCAAAAACAACAAAAACAGCAAAACCAGCAAAAACAACAAAAACAGCAAAAAAAAAACAAAAATTTATCCTAAAAGTATGCTAAACAATAATGAGTCATGGTAACGATTTTCGTCTCCGCACATTCTTTCAAATAGACTCCAGGGATAAGACATATTCATGTCAAAAATGGGGGTTGCTATTTAAAAATTTGGAGTTACCCCCACCCCCTGCGAGGGGGTGAGTGGGTGGGGGTGAGTTTTGTGTTCAAACGAATCTACCCTCCAAGCTGAGCAACTTTTGCTTCAAACTTTTTTCACGAAAACCTACCGTTTAGGAAATATCGAACCGGTGCCGGACTTTTCTCTCACCCTGTATATATATATATATATATATATATATATATATATATATATATATATATATATATATACATATATATATATATATATATATATATATATTTTTCCTGGGGGTAAAAAAGCATTCGCTACCGGCATGACTCAAGTGCCCCTTACTGGCCGATCCCGCATGACGGTTATGTTTCACGTAAATCCACACATACACACATATGGACACATAAGTGCACATACGCATATATGGGTCTATGAACATGAGAACTAAAAAAGCCCCTCCGACGTGATCCACCCCCGCGGGACTGGCTAATAAGCATTACATCGCGGGGGTCGTTCAGCTTCATTCAGCTGCTTCTGCTCGCGGCATTTCTGTGCCTTTCTCTATTTCTTACGGCTTCTTCTTGCCTTAGCTTTCTGTGAATGGTCTTGAGGGTTGCTTCCACGTCCCTCCACATTTCCTCAGACCTCATCATATGGTCTAGGATGTTTTCGGGCGTTAGTGGCTCCTCGACCCTTTCTTCTAGTTTCGCCTTTTCCTCGGCGAATCTCGAGCAGGTAAAGAAGACG
The DNA here is from genome assembly GCA_949987705.1 of Thereva unica. Taxonomy (NCBI): domain Eukaryota; kingdom Metazoa; phylum Arthropoda; class Insecta; order Diptera; family Therevidae; genus Thereva; species Thereva unica. Next base: position 115,143,764 of record OX465281.1, on the reverse strand, counting down.
TGTTCTGCGTCTTCCTCCGTCGCTAGGCATACTGGACACAACGGTGAATCATCGTGCCCGAAGCGGTGGAGGTATTTCCTATACCCCCCGTGTCCGCTCAGGAACTGCGTGAGGTCGTAACTTACTTCCCCACGCTCCCTCGTAGCCCATATTTCCACGTTAGGGATAAGTCTGTGGGTCCAGCGACCCTTAACAGACTCGTCCCACTTCGCCTGCCATTCCCTTAAAGACTCGCAGCGCGCCATCTGCCGCCGCACCCTTCTTGGCTCCCCTCCACCATATTCTGGGTCATAGAGACGCATGCCCTCCCTCGCCAGAATATCTATGGGAATCATCCCAGCTATCACGCACGCCGCATCGTCGGACGTGGTCCTGTACGCGCAGCAAGCGCGAAGTGCACTTAGCCTATATGCAGCCCTCCATTTTCTACTATTTGCAGTCCTGTTTAACGCTGCTGCCCACACTGGCGCTGCGTATAACAGGACTGAGCTGACCACCCTCCCCAAGAGGAGGCGGCGACTCGGTCTAGGGCCCCCAACATTGGGCAGCATTCTTGCGAGTGCTGCACAAATCGCAGACGCTTTGTCTGCCGTGCCCTCCAAGTGCGCTTTGAAATTTAGCCTCCGGTCGATCATCACTCCCAGGTACCTTAGTGCGGGCTGTGAGTGGATGATCTGTTCCCCTACTTTTATCCTTACGGATACTAGCTTTCGTCGCTTGCTGATCAGCACTACTTCCGTTTTGTGCTCAGCAAGCTTCAACCCCGCGCGTTCTAACCACGCTTTAATTTCCCAGATCGCTTCGTTTGCGTACAATTCGGTGTCATCTGGGTGTTTTCCTTCGACAACTACCCCGATATCATCTGCAAACCCGATCGCCACTGCTTCCTTTGGAAGACGAAGCCCCAACACATCATTGTACATTGCGATCCATAGGAGAGGGCCCAGGACGGAACCTTGCGGGACACCACATGTTGTCCCGAACACTTTAGGACCATCATCCGAATCACAATGAAGCGACCTACCCTGGAGGTAGTCGGCCACTACACGCACTAGGTACTTTGGTGTGCCTAGCTTGATCAACGCCTCAACTATTTTGCTCCACCTCGCAGAGTTGAAAGCATTTTTTACGTCGAGGGTTATCAATGCGCAGCAGTGATTTTTCTCTATGGCGGCTCTTGCTATGCCCACCACCATATTGACTGCATCAGTCGTCGACCTTGCCTTTCTGAAGCCGAATTGCTTGTCCGTCAGGCCACCTACCCTTTCGACGCTAGGGAGAATCCTGTTGCAGATCACCCGCTCGAAAAGTTTGCCTATACAACTAAGGAGGCATATCGGTCTGTAGGACGAAGGGTCCCCTAGAGGTTTGTTCGGCTTCGGTAGGAGCACGAGTTTCTGCTGTTTCCATCGCTCCGGGAAGATCCCCTCTCTCAGGCACGCTGTGAAGACTTCAGCGAACCTGTCTGGCGCTATTGAAGCTGCTAGCTTCGCCGCTTTGTTTGGTATGCCATCCATGCCAGGGGCCTTATTGATGGCTACCTTTTTTGCAGCCTCCAGAATCTCATCTGCGGTCACCGCAGGTATCTCTTCTGGGTCCACCTGGAGGGTGGGTAGATCGACCGTGCGTACGTTCTGTGGAAACAGGACATACACAATACTCTGGAGCAGCGCGGGGCAGGTGATCGGCGGAGAGCGTTTGCCCTTGACCGCTGACATAACCATTTTATAGGCTCCACCCCAGGGGTCCGAGTCTGCTTCTCTGCACAACCTTTTGAAGTGCTCGGATTTACTTCTAGCGATAGCCTTGTTCAGCATTTTTCTCGCTTCCTTATACCTCTGAAGGAGTTCATCGAAATCCGGACGGTTCCGGCTTCTCTGAGTTCTCCTTCTCGCTTTCAGACAGATCCTTCGGCATTCATCGATCTCTGCGTTCCACCAGAAGTTTGGTGGGAGTCTACGATTGCCGGCGCGCCGTGGCATGGATGCGTCACATGCCCATTTCACTGATTCTTCTATTTTCTCTGCCCCTTCCCTGGCACCTCCTGCCGACCTCGCATCATGCAGGAATACTTCCTCGAATACCTCTGCGTCGAGTTTCTTAACGGCCCATCCTCTAGCCGTTCCGTACCTAGGATTTCTCTTTCTATACGCTGACCAACCTCGAAGATGATGGCTTGGTGGTCGCTGTGCGTGTACAGATCGCTCACCCGCCACTGTAGGTCTTTGATCACTGAATCGCTCACATAAGTGATGTCGATTACAGATGTTCTCCCACCCCTTTGGAAGGTGTTTTCGCCTCCAGAGTTGACTAACACTACGTTAAGTCGCGAGAATACTTCTAGAAGTATGCGCCCTCTTGCATTCGTTTGTCGACTGCCCCATTCGACAGCCCAAGCATTGAAATCACCCGCTAGTATTACCGGGTGATGGCGACTCGCGTCGGCGGCTAACCTTTCCAACATCGACTCGTACTCGTCTAGGGTCAGGCTTGGCGCCGCATAGCAGCTGTAGATGTGTATTCCTCCTACTTTTGCCCGCGTGAAGCCATTCTCTGGGCTTCTCGATTGCGACGTCGATTTTCTCCTCGTAGACTGTCTGTGCCAGCAGATCTTGTGCCGATTGACAGTGGTTCAAGTTAATCTGTATGAACCTTATCTTCGACTTCTTTGAACTGCTGCCCTGTACAGTGGGCACCTATTACTCCCCGTAGCGTGAGCGTCGTGCTCGCCCTTCCCCTTATCTCCTTTACATAGGAGGCATTTAGGGCTCTTATTGCAGTCCTTAGCAATATGTCCCCCCTCCCCGCATCTCCAGCATAGCTCCTTCATGTTCTGAGCGCTGGTGCATTTCCTAGCGATATGACCTATCCCAAAACATTTGAAGCACTTAATTGGTGCTGTTGTCTCCCGTATCCGGCAAACAACCCAGCCGATGCGAACCTTCCCCACCTCAAGTGCCTTTTTTGCGCTAGCGACCGGAAGGCTTATTATGGCCGATATATATATATATATATATATATATATATATATATATATATATATATATATATATATATATATATATATATATGGGGTGAGCGACGGCGACCTCCTAGTATGCGTGACCTGTCCATCACTCTGGTTCACCCCGGGCAATGCGTTTCAAAACACGTAGCAGACAGTCGTCTTCCTTTCCAAACCCTGTTCCCTTCCCAAAATATAGTCCTTACTTCCCTTCCTCATTCCTTCCTAGTCAGTCTTTCTTCGGGTGGGTAGACTTGAAAGAACACCCGAAAAATCCTAAATGATGAGTACGAATAAAGAAAAAAAAAGTCGGGGTAGGGATATATGCCCCAACGTCGGAGGAGGCCGCGGTCTCCGGCGTACGGCTGGAAACTGGCAACAGCAAGTGCCAGGGGTCAGTCGCCAGTGGCAAACTCATCGCGCCTAAGGAGCAGGATAGAATAGCGACATTTGGAAATTCCGCGAAGGTGGTGAGGTCACCGCCCACAAGACCCGCGGAGGACCGTACCAAGGAAATGGTGCGGTCAAACAGCACCAGCTCGATTGGTAAACCGAGTGGGGTTTTGAGGGTAAGTCTGGTAAGTACCGAAGAGGAAAATAAGAGGGAAAATAGCGGCCAAGCTGCTATGCGGCGCCAAGCCTGACACTAGACGATTACGAGTCGATGTTGGAAAGGTTAGCCGCCGACGCGAGCCGCCATCACCCGGTAATACTAGCGGGTGATTTCAATGCTTGGGCTGTCGAATGGGGCAGTCGACAAACGAATGCAAGGGGGCGCATACTTCTAGAAGTATTCTCGCGACTTAACGTAGTGTTAGTCAACTCTGGAGGCGAAAACACCTTCCAAAGGGGTGGGAGAACATCGGTAATCGACATCACTTATGTGAGCGATTCAGGGGTCAAAGACCTACAGTGGCGGGTGAGCGATCTGTACACGCACAGTGACCACCAAGCCATCATCTTCGAGGTTGGTCAGCGTATAGAAAAGAGGAATCCTAGGTACGGAACGGCTAGAGGATGGGCCGTTAAGAAACTCGACGCAGAGGTGTTCGAGGAAGTATTCCTGCATGATGCGAGGTCGGCAGGAGGTGCCAGGGAAGGGGCAGAGGAAATAGAAGAAGCAGTGAAATGGGCATGTGACGCATCCATGCCACGGCGCGCCGGCAATCGTAGACTCTCACCAAACTTCTGGTGGAACGCAGAGATCGATGAATGCCGAAAGGCCTGCCTGAAAGCGAGAAGGAGAACTCAGAGAAGCCGGAACCGTCCGGATTTCGATGAACTCCTTCAGAGGTATAAGGAAGCGAGAAAAATGCCGAACAAGGCCATCGCTAGAAGTAAATCCGAGCACTTCAAAAGGTTGTGCAGAGAAGCAGACTCGGACCCCTGGGGTGGAGCCTATAAAATGGTTATGTCAGCGGTTAAGGGCAAACGCTCTCCGCCGATCACCTGCCCCGCGCTGCTCCAGAGTATTGTGTATGTCCTGTTTCCACAGAACGTACGCACGGTCGATCTACCCACCCTCCAGGTGGACCCAGAAGAGATACCTGCGGTGACCGCAGATGAGATTCTGGAGGCTGCAAAAAAGGTAGCCATCAACAAGGCCCCTGGCATGGATGGCATACTAAATAAAGCGGCGAAGCTAGCAGCTTTAATAGCGCCAGACAGGTTCGCTGAAGTCTTCACAGCGTGCCTGAGAGAGGGGATATTCCCGGAGCGATGGAAACAGCAGAAACTCGTGCTCCTACCGAAGCCGAACAAACCTCCAGGGGACCCATCGTCCTACAGACCGATATGCCTACTTAGTTGTATAGGCAAACTTTTCGAGCGGGTGATCTGTAACAGGATTCTCCCTAGCGTCGAAAGGGTAGGTGGCCTGTTGGACAAGCAATTCGGCTTTAGAAAGGCAAGGTCGACGACTGATGCAGTCAATATGGTGGTGGGCATAGCAAGAGCCGCCATAGAGAAAAATCACTGCTGCGCATTGATAACCCTCGACGTAAAAAATGCTTTCAACTCAGCGAGGTGGAGCAAAATAGTTGAGGCGTTGATCAAGCTAGGCACACCAAAGTACCTAGTGCGTGTAGTGGCCGACTACCTCCAGGGTAGGTCGCTTCATTGTGATTCGGATGATGGTCCTAAAGTGTTCGGGACAACATGCGGTGTCCCGCAAGGTTCCGTCCTGGGCCCTCTCCTATGGATCGCAATGTACAATGATGTGTTGGGGCTTCGTCTTCCAAAGGAAGCAGTGGCGATCGGGTTTGCAGATGATATCGGGGTAGTTGTCGAAGGAAAACACCCAGATGACATCGAATTGTACGCAAACGAAGCGATCTGGGAAATTAAAGCGTGGTTAGAACGCGCGGGGTTGAAGCTTGCTGAGCACAAAACGGAAGTAGTGCTGATCAGCAAGCGACGAAAGCTAGTATCCGTAAGGATAAAAGTAGGGGAACAGATCATCCACTCACAGCCCGCACTAAGGTACCTGGGAGTGATGATCGACCGGAGGCTAAACTTCAAAGCGCACTTGGAGGGCACGGCAGACAAAGCGTCTGCGATTTGTGCAGCACTCGCAAGAATGCTGCCCAATGTTAGGGGCCCTAGACCGAGTCGCCGCCTCCTTTTGGGGAGGGTGGTCAGCTCAGTTCTGTTATACGCAGCGCCAGTGTGGGCAGCAGCGTTAAACAGGACTGCAAATTGTAGGAAATGGAGGGCTGCATATAGGCTAAGTGCACTACGCGCTTGCTGCGCGTACAGGACCACGTCCGACGATGCGGCGTGCGTGATAGCGGGGATGATCCCCGTAGATATTCTGGCGAGGAAGGGTATGCGTCTCTATAATCCAGAATATGGTGGAGGGGAGCCAAGAAGGGTGCGGCGGCAGATTGCGCGCTGTGAGTCCTTAAGGGAATGGCAGGCGAAGTGGGACGAGTCTGTTAAGGGTCGTTGGACCCACAGACTTATCCCTAATGTGGAAATATGGTCTACGAGGGAGCGTGGGGAAGTAAGTTACGACGCAGTTCCTGAGCAGTCATAGGAAATACGTCCACCGCTTTGGGCACGATGATTCACTGTTGTGTCCGGTGTGCCCAGCGACGGAGGAAGACGCAGAACACGTCTTCTTTACCTGCTCGAGATTCGCCGAGGAAAGGGCGAAACTAGAAGAAAGGGTCGAGGAGCCACTAACGCCCGAAAACATCCTAGACCATATGATGAGGTCTGAGGAAATGTGGAGGGACGTGGAAGCAACCCTCAAGACCATTCACAGAAAGCTAAGGCAAGAAGAAGCCGTAAGAAATAGAGAAAGGCACAGAAATACCGCGAGCAGAAGCAGCTGAATGAAGCTGAACGACCCTGGCGATTAGCCAGTCCCGCGGGGGTGGATCACGTCAGAGGGGCTTTTTTAGTTCTCATGTTCATAGACCCATATATGCGAATGTGCACTTATGTGTCCATATGTGTGTATGTGTGGATTTACGTGAAACATAACCGAACCAATCAGAAAGTCCATCCGATTGTTGGTGTCACGGACGAATAAACGATATGAACGGCCGGTTATATGTTCGCTCGAATCGATCCCCAACTTTAGTTTTTTTAGGGGTGGTGGCCTTTTTCTTCGCTGGTTTGGCTTGGTCACCACCGAAACTGCAGGGGGCCTTGCAGGTGCGTGCCTCACTGCCATAACGGTAGTGGAAGTAGCAAAGGCTACCCCTGACTTTATAGGCCCCTGTTGGCCTATTGGCCGAGGGCTGTCGAGAGCCGCCCTGCCGATTGGCAGGTGTTTGGCTTCTCGAGTGACGTGGGCTTTTATTAAGGTTGTCTAGCCGGGCCGTTAGTTTTCTAATGGCGCTTTCTAGCGACCTTAACGTGGACTCCGCGTTGGCTGGTGCATTGGCTTGGACGGCGGACGCGTATGAGGCGCCTCCGTGTGGAAGCACCTCCCATACTTTGTCCGCCGTGGATGCCAACCCTGCTAGGGTTTGGTCGGCAGCGGTGGCCAATGTGACCTGGATGGCCTGTGGAAGCCTCCGCTCCCACAGGTTCCGGATCAGGTCCTCATTGACTGCCGACGACCAGCCAGCCAGTGCCTTGAGAGCCTGGAGGAACTCCAAAGTTCAGTGATCTACCCAATTTCCGGCATCTTTACTTTACTTGTTCTATTCACGTCAATACGGTTCCTCAACCAGTCACATCTCAAAAATATAATTGCTTACTAAATATTGTGATAAATTACGAAATAAAAGCTAATAACTATACATTATACTAATTTATAAAATAAAATAAAAGTATCGATAGTGTTTGTTGTTAATCTAAACCTACAGGTCCAGTACCTCTCCCCAAGGGGCGGTGGGTGCCAATTTAAAACAAAAATACCTTACGTATTTAATTGACCAGCTCCATTTGGTATTCTAAGCACCCAGTCGTAACAAAAATCTGAAATAATTCACCTCTAATGTAGAATTTGTATTCTGTAAATTCGCAAAGTCTGGGTGACAACGTAGCACGCATGTGCAGTAAGGCAGAGTGTATGTGAACTGTGACATTCGAGTTTCTTCGGCTCGTGTGCTCCGTCCTTCCCATTTCCACACGTACTCGTGAGTGTGGTGTAAGTGAAACCAACTCACTCTCATACTGTAAACATGCTAAGGACGACCGACGAATCGCTTTGCTCAGCGACTGTCAAAAACGAATAGAACACACCGCTTTTGAATGAAGCTGCACAATCTGCAGACCACTGCGATAACTACGCCACCGAGCTTGGTGACCAAATCAATCCAAGTTCTATTTTGTGGCCGTCGCCTGGCAAAGTTGCATGTGCATGGGTCTGTGTTGCTATTCTCGTGTGCTCGTCTGGGCGTGTGCAGCATACCCCAGCGGGAAATGTAATGGCTAGGTAAGCAAGGTGGTAATGATATGGACCCATTACCTTTGTGCTGAAATAATAGGTTACTTTTATATAGGGATGTCCTAGGGCGGAAAGTACTTACTTACAGACGAGGACTCATTTCAGAGGTGAAATGTATTAGGTGAATATATAAATTACCATGAAAGGCATACAAAATAAATTACGGGCTACCGTTTTTAGCATTAAAAACAAGCTTTCCGAAATTACCATTCTATTTTGGCTATTTTTGGAGAGGGGTTTTCTAGCAAGATATCTTTTAGATTTTGTTGCTCATTGTTAGTGGTATAAATTAATCTTATAAAATTTATGAGGACAGAATAATTTTAAGCAGAGAGGCTTCGACAAGACAAAGACGAAGAATTATAAGAGCACATCACATTTCCAACGAAAGTATTTCACAATTCATTACCTAGTCGCTTACCTAGTTATTACAACGTAGAGACTTCCATTTTCCTAAATTCCCAGTAGATTTTTTCGATTACCATGTAAATGGTTACACAAATCATTGAAGAACTCCCCTCGCTAGGTTTCCCGCTGGGACTCGGCTGTGCCAGATGTTTATTCCAGTGTGTCTTTTTTATAGAGATGCGCCGAATATGGGTTCGACCGAATACGAATATTTGGCCGAATGTTCGGTCAAAAATGTACCGAACCGGACATTCGGCCGAATTATTCGGTTCAGTTTTACGCAGTAAACAGGTTCATAAAGGTAAGCGAAGCGTTCTCTAAAGCGGCCTACAGACGACACACTTGGTTGACAACAAAGTTGGCATCATGAAATATACAGACACTCCAACTCGATTGTCAACATCCGCGCAAACGTCAATGAAGTGCACGGTTCAAGTTACTTTTTTCTAATGATATTCGCCGGCTAAGTTCTCAACACCGCTACAGACATACAACATGTTTGCCAACTTCTAGTAAAAATCAAAAATTTTTTATTTCATTCCAACCGTCGACAAACTTCGATTTTAAGTTGATAACCAACCTACACACTTTCAACTCTGACACCAACACCAAATGTTGCCAACTTTGTTGGCAATCAAGTTTGTCGTCTGTAGGCCGCTTAAGTAGCAGCGTTCGCCCGCCTCTCCACCACTTCGCGCTAGCTCGGCTCGCTCATTCTATGCGCCGTCCTTCTTTTATTGCAATTCTTCTCGTCATAGATCAGTTATCGCCAAAAAAATAAGGAACTAAACCAAGAATGTGGGGAAATGATAATTCCATAAACATTGAGGCCCTACGCACATGAGGCGACTGATTTGCAATCCCAGTTTCAAACTGGATTCACCATCACGCTCACAACCAGTTTAGAACCTAAATAAAACCTTTGCCCACACACCACCGCAACTGATTTTTGATCAATCAAATCGTATCAAATCTGGGCTTACGAAGATTTTGTTGAATAAACTTTGACACGAACAAATGCAACCACGCAACTGAAACTGGTGGCATTTCCAAGCGTACAAGCGTTGTATTCGGTGACAGCCAATATAGAAGTGTGTGTATTCGAATGCATGCAACGCAAATGTCGGTCTACTTTGCACTTTTTCTGCATTCGAAATAGCACACACACAATCATCCACTCGTTACTTAGATTTTTGGGTTATGTTTAAAAGCCGAATCCAACTACGCAATTTAGATGTTTTTGGAAGCTCGCCGCATGCCATGGAACCGTTGAATGCAACGCAGGTACGCTTGTCTCTCACCCAGTTTGATATTGCTTCCGACCCGGCAAGAACAGTCGCACGCAAGCAGTTGCAAACTAGTTTCAAATCGGACTCGTTTATGTCGACGCGTGTGTGGATTCCCCATTTTTTTATTTTGTGTAATTTTCGATTTTGTGAATAAATATGGTTACACAAAGACTCAAAGAGGTGTTTGTTTCATTTACCAATACTACCTATCTAGGGTTCCAAAATAAAGCTTCTTTAACATATGTAACTCTTAAAATAATACAATTTAAATATTCGGCAATTATTCGGCAAACTAACCGAATATTCGGCCGAATACGAACATTAAAAAATACGCCGAATATACCGAATACGAATATTCGGCCGAACTTTCGGCGCATCTCTAGTTTTTTAATTTGTATCGCCGTCGCTCTTAGTGTGTGCTCGCAATAAATTTCGTCGAGCCATTCGCCGTAGCCGAGGAAAATAGTTTCGCCGTCGCGTCGCCCTTACCATGTTTACTGCATCATGTGAATTGTTTAGGCTAAGGCACGCCTAAAGAAGTTTTACTTCTAAAAATTTTCAGATTTTGCAGACTTATAATTTTTAAACGCTTTTCTTTACTTCACTCATATGGGTCAAATCTTGTAAGGTTAATTTAACCATCTTTTTCTCAATGTAAATGGATGAAACTTTGCAGACATGTGTATTCCCTATGACAATACACGAATATGACATTTTGAAATTTTCTTGTTGTTGAGTAACAAAAAATGATTTTTAACCCTAGAAAGGTGCTGTGAGTAATTTTTACTCACATGTTAAAAATTTATTTTTACTTAAATCATCCGGGTGGCAGCCCTGACTGTTGAACCGATAGGAGTGCTTCCCCTACTCTGTGTTTAGTCTGCTGCCTCATTTTCTAGGTTGTCCATCTTCAATTTGGCAAGTCAACAAGAACTGTGTGAGTAATTTTTACGTAGAAGTAGCTTTCACGGATTATTTTGGGGTGAGTAATATTTACGCATAAATACATTTTAACACCATTTTTTAATGTCAATCTAATTTTATATTATAAACTAGTTGGGATGTGGGTTTGACCCCTTCGGTCCACACGATTAACTTCCCAGTATGGTGAACGAAGATGGAATAAACTGACTTCTTACAAAATAATTATACGTTTAGCACTAGTGGAAAATTGGCTAGTATCAGAACTGATAACAAAGCAATCCCGAGAGAAGCTAGTTCAAATAACTATAATAGTAGTAAATCCACAAGATTTTTCTAGAGAATTTGTTTTTCCTGAACGTTAGCAAACAAACATGTCCTCCGTATTTCGTTCGCTGCACTAAAGCGGGTGTTCAAATTCGTATTGAGCGGGCTGAAGCGCCATTGACAAACTGAAAAGCGAATTACTTCATTTGGAAATTCCAAAGCTTTCCCGAGATATTAGCAAAACTGTAACTGTTAACTGACCAAAAAGAACAAATTTTACGGTAACTACTGGAAATCCCGGGATGAACCGCAATTTTCTGAAACTGTATCTCGCGTAGAAAACAATTCGCCGTCAAAAAGTGCTAATCCAAGGTTTGAACAATTCGCGCTGTTTGTAAAGGTAACTAAATTTTTGCACGATTTTGAAAGGTTGTCGGATTTTGACAAGAGATATTTTGTTCGAAGGCTATCGCTGTGCAGACCCAAAAAAATTCACTTCGTTTAGAACGGGTCTCATTCCATTGAGTTTATTAGATATTAGCAAAACTTGTAATTTTAAGGCCTTTCTGATAATTAGCCGAAGTTTTTCTATTTAAACAAAAAAGGCCCGACCGAATATTATGAAATGTTTTTCAGAGCATTTCTTCGTTAATATTCTTTTTCCGGCACCTCTTTTTTGGGCTCTGCTCAGCGATAGCCTTCGAACAAAACATCACTGGTCAAAATCCGACAACCTTTCAAAATCGTGTAAAAATTTCGTTACCCTGTACAAACAGCGCGAATTTTTCCAACATTGTTTTCTACGCATGATACAGTTTCAGAAAATTGCGGTTGATCCCGGGATTTCCAGTAGTTACCGCAAAATTTGTTCTTTTTGGTCAAGTCTGACAAGTACTTAACAGTCACAGTTTTGCTAATATCTCCGGAAAGCTTTGGAATTTCCAAATGAAGTCATTCGCTTCTCAGTTTCAGCGGTTCAGCCCTCAATACGAAGCTTTAGTGCAGCGAACGAAATACGGAGGAAATGTTTGTTTGCTACTGTTCAGGAAAAACAAATTCTCTAGAAAAATCTTGTGAATTTACTACTATTATAGTTATTTGAACTAGCTTCTCTCGGGATTGCTTTGTTATCAGTTCTGATACTAGCCAATTTTCCACTAGTGCTAAACGTATAACTATTTTGTAAGACGTCAGTTTATCCCATCTTCGTTCATCATACTGGGAAGTTAATCGTGTGGACCGAAGGGGTCAAACCAGCATCCCAACTGGTTAACTTCCCAGTGTGGGAAGTTATTGTAATCGATCCGAAAATCGAAATCGAAATTTTCGACGTATTTTCATCTTTCAAGGTCCCAGGAGCATTTTAAGCAAAAAATTGGGAGGAAGTATGTGTGTGTGTGTGTTTGTGCGTACGTATGTGGTCATTTTTTCCTGCACGATATCGCGTGAACCAAAAAAGATATCGGCTTCGTTGAGGTGTCGTTCGAAGCGTATTAACCGAAATATGATCTGAAAAGATTTTCATAAAATTCAGTCGAGCCGTTTTTTTGTTTAAGCGGCGTAAGTGATTTTTGTACCTGCACGATATCGCCCGAACCACGAAAGATATTGACTTACTTGAGGTGCCGTTCGAAGCGTATTAGCGACAGTATAATCTGAAAAGATTTTTATAATATTCGGACGAGCGGTTTTTTGATTTCAAAGACATAAGTGATTTTTGCACCTGAACGATATCGCGCGAAATATAAAAGATATCGACTTAGTTGACGTACCGTTCGAAGAGTATTAACCAAAATATGATCTGAAAAGATTTTCATAAAATTCGGTCTAACCATTTTTTATTTGTTTAAACGACGTTTATGATTTTTGTACCTGCACGATACCGCGCGAACTAAAAACAATATCGACTTCATTGAGGTGCCGAAAAAAGAATATTAACGAATAGTCCAGTTGTCGGAGACTTTGACCCAGCACAAAATGTGATATGGCTGAAAATTGGGTCATAGGTACTTTTTGGGGTGTAGAACACAATAAAAAAACCTTTGTTACTCTAAAGTGTATGCTAACTTCACAATTTCGAAAACAAATTCGAAAATGTGGTTTTCGCATTATATCTCGAAAAAGAAAAAAAAAATCGAAAAACTAATATCACCACGTGAAAGAGCGGAAAATTCTACTAAAAGATATGTTATAACTTATTAAAAAAATGTTTGTTTATTATTATAAAAAATTATTACAAATAAGAAAGCGAGTTCGAAAATTCGACGCGCGCCAAATCCCAGAATTCAAATATTCAAGCGAGGCGTTCGGGGAAAAACTGAAATATCTTTGCCTAAAATCCACTAACAACAAAAAACAAAATAAGCATTTTAAAGAGGACACTCTAAGCTTTTTAAGGAAGTCATTAGTTTTTAATTTTACTGTTTTTTTCCCATAGAAAAGTTGACCGGAAGTTATAATTTCTAAGATTTTTACTGATTTTTATAAAACTGATTCCTGCAACTTAAAGTTAAGCTTTAAAAAATTATTAAATATATAAAATGAAAGATAAAATCCTGAGCTTTAAGAATATATTATTCATTTTTTGATTAAGCATTCAGGTTAAAAGCAAACATTAATTAAAAACGCGTTAAAAACAAAGAGCATGAAGAAAAAAGACGCGCGCAGCGACGCCGGCAGCAATGAGTGTTTTTTGAGCCGTGTTTGTTTTGCTGCGCAATAATAAAGACATGCAATATTTTCAGCAGCAAAAGACGCGCTCCAAAAACACAGCTGACGGCGTCGCTGCGCGCGTCTTTTCTTCATGATATTTCAAAGCACTTTTTAACGCGTTTTTAATTAATGTTTGCTTTTAACCTGAATGCTTAATCAAAAAATGAATAATATATTCTTAAAGCTCAGGATTTTATCTTTCATTTTATATATTTAGTAATTTTTTAAAGCTTAACTTTAAGTTGCAGGAATCAGTTTTATAAAAATCAGTAAAAATCTTAAAAATTATAACTTCCGGTCAACTTTTCTATGGGAAAAAACAATAAAATTAAAAACTAATGACTTCCTTAAAAAGCTTAGAGTGTCCTCTTTAAAATGCTTTTTTTGTTTTTTGTTGTTGGTGGATTTTAGGCAAAGATATTTCAGTTTTTCCCCGAACGCCTCGCTTGAATATTTGAATTCTGGGATTTGGCGCGCGTCGAATTTTCGAACTCGCTTTCTTATTTGTAATATTTTTTTATAATAATAAACAAACATTTTTTTAATAAGTTATAACATATCTTTTAGTAGAATTTTCCGCTCTTTCACGTGGTGATATTAGTTTTTCGATTTTTTTTTTTCTTTTTCGAGATATAATGCGAAAACCACATTTTCGAATTTGTTTTCGAAATTGTGAAGTTAGCATACACTTTAGAGCAGCAAAGGTTTTTTTATTGTGTTCTACACCCCAAAAAGTACCTATGACCCAATTTTCAGCGATATCACATTTTGTGCTGGCTTTCAGTCCAAATTTGACTCTGGCAACTGGACTAGAAGAAATGTTCTGAAAAAATTTCATAATATTCGGTCGGACCCTTTTTGTTTAAATAGAAAAACTTCGGCTAATTGTCAGAAAGACATTAAATTGACAAGTTTTGCTAATGTCACCGCCATCACTGTAAACTCGATACTTTCCAGAAATACTAAAAAACCTAGAAGGATCCAAGGAACCGGGAATGAAGTGAGGCGACTTTTTAATTTTGTTAAATATTTAGTTTTTGTTTTGGAATTGAATAAACACGTTGAACTTATAGAGACTTAACCCACAGAATCTATTATTTTTCATTTATCGTCCGCTCGTGCCATACGGTCTGACATCTCAGAAGTGGGATCTATTGGGATTAACCGCTGAGTACCATTAAACTTATAAAATTTCGCTAACTTTCGTTTTGGAATTTGTCAAGACTAAGACCACGACGAAGTAACCAGCGAGGAGGAAAACTTACCCGCCGACATCGGAGAATTGGGAGAATTGCGGAGCGAAATCGAAAAACTTAGGGAAGTTTTAAAAGAGGTAATGGGGGAGGTTAAATCCCTAACCTCATATAAAGCATCGACAGTCAGCGCTGTTGCGTCATCAGCAACTAGCGCTCCGCCACCGTCAACCGCCAGCATTATACCGCCGTCAACCGCCAACATTATACCGCCGTCAACCGCCAACATTACACCGCCGTCAATTGGTAATGTCATAGCTCCGTCAACTACCAATGTCTTCTCGCCGGCAAACGCCAGCTTTCCACCGCCGTCAAACTTTAATGCTGCTCATCTGCCATTGAACGTCAACGTTACACAGCCAACATTAGGAGCAAATATAAATCCAGGCTCTGCATTTACGTCAACTCCTGTTGCATATTCTTTACGAGAAATGTCTGTTCGGGAAATGTTGGACTTATTACCAGAATTTGACCTGACTTATAAATTGCAGTCAACGTCCGGGTGAACGCATCATTGATTATTTCTACCGCACCCGTGCATTGGGAAACAAGCATGGAGTGAACGACGCAGCTATCATCCGTTATATCAGGAACGGTCTTAAACACTGTGACCTACAAAATGCACTAGCCAGTAAGGATTTCCAGTCCACAAACGATCTACGATCCGCCATCGAAAGATATTTAACTAATAGAGCTTCAAGTTCATCAGGCACCGACAGACGTCAAGTCTCACAACCGTCGCAAAAACCAGAAAGGAAATCGTCTCCTCAACACCCAAAAGCTCCATTAACCGAAAGGAAACATTCCAGCACTAACATAGTGTGCTATAACTGCTTCGAGACAGGGCATTTATCCGTGAATTGCCCAAAACCACAAAGACGCTCTTGATGTGCCATCTGCCTACGAACGACTCATACTGATGCCACTTGCCCGAAGCGAAAGGGAAACAAACCGGCAACGTAAAGACAATCGGATCGGGAGAAACCCGACCCGACAACCGTCTGAAAACTATTTCCATAAACGATCATAAATATAATGCTTTCATTGACACTGGAAGCGATAAATCACTAATACGCCGGTCAATAGCCAACCAACTTGCAACCACCGTCGAAACCGAGCCATTTGTTTTGAAAGGATTTGCCGGAGGAGAATATCACTGCAGTTCATCGATAACTGCGTGCGTGGAAGCTGACAACCGCACATCAATAACTACATTTTTAGTTGTCAACGATGACATGCTGTCGCACGATTTGTTACTTGGCAACGATTATCTGAGTGACGAACAACACCAATTAGTCGTAGGACCAACAGCGTGTCGATTTGCACAAATCGATAAAAATAATATTCATATAGGACAACTGCAGCAGCATGAGGCCAACGAAGTACTAAACACTATCAGCTACCATTCCGATTGTTTTGGCGAATCTCTTGATCGTCTTGGCTTATACAAAACAACAGCTATGTCTATTAAGCTAACATCAAATCAACCCATAAATAAAAAACCATATCGTGTCCCATTTGCCAAACGCGAAGTGATTGAAAACATCATAAATGACTTGCTCGTGCACGACATCATCCGACCAAGTTCGTCCCCATACTCATCACCCATTGTACTCGTTAAGAAGGCAAATGGAGAAGACCGTATGTGTGTTGATTACCGGACCCTAAATGCTATCACTGTCAAAATGCCGTTCCCGATGCCAACCGCTGAGGAAATATTGTCCATGATTTCAGGTTATCGCTATTTTACGACATTGGATATGATGTCCCGATATTACCAAATCCCAGTCCACGAAAATTTCAAGCAGTACACGGCTTTCATCACACATCGAGGACAATACGAGTTTAACAGAATGCCTTTTGGCCTGGTCAACGCTCCAGGGACGTTCCAGACTATGATTACGAAATTGATACAAGGCACAGCCGGTAGGATCATTAGCTACGTCGACGAAGTCATCACACCGAGTCACACAGTCACCGAGGGCTTAGAAGTATTGAGTGAATTCCTACAACTTGTTCGTCATGCCGCACAGTGGGACCAAATCCAAAAAAGCTGGCCAAAAGTCAAAAAGTGCATTAAATGATCTCAAATTTTACACACGGGGGTTTTCGGGGTCGCTGATGACGAATACGGTGTCGAAATGTCGATTTTCAAAATGGCGGACTCAATATGGTTAACATAACCCCTCCAAATAGTCAAAAACTTTAGTAAATGATACCAAAACATCTCACTTAGGGGTTTTCGGGGTCGCTGATGACGAATCCGGTGTCGAAATTTCGATTTTCAAAATGGCGGACTCAATATGGTTAACATAACCTCTTAAAAAAATCAAAAAATTTGTTTTAATATAATGTTTAATACTTTTGATTAATTTTTTTATAAGCAAGTTATTTTATTAGGAAGTTATTGTTTATTAGAAAGACAAAATAAGAATTTTTAAGAATGCAATTACAGAAGAAAATCATTGTGAATACAAGTAAAAGTTGTATCTTTATCTTCTGATGTCGAACATTCAGAGCTATAGTCATTAAAAGAAAATACTGTGTACTAATTTTGGTGTTCTAAGGCTTATAACTTCTTAATTATTAAATTTACCCAAAAATATCTTGCTAATATATTGTAGATAATTTAATTATAAACAAAAAGTGCCCTTGCAAATTTTCTGTAAGATGTACTGTTACGGAGATATATAATGGAAAAACCATTTGCGCACCTTTTCCAAGATGGCGGCCAAATGGGGGGGGGGAGTGGGTTAGAATCCCGAAAACTCAGATTTAAGCTCACACTGACCCCCCTACACATCCCAAAAATAAAACCTTGTCCCGCATTTTTGCAATATTGAAGTACCATTTCCATGGGCTAGTGCTGGACGTATGTGACCCCTTAAAACACGGAGGGGCAATTTTGGGCAGCGGATTTTTTTTGGAGGTGAAGGAATACACCTTTACCAACAACGCCCAGCAAATTTTCCAGTGGAGCAGACTGGAGCAATATTACTTTTTGTCCAATATATATCGCATTCTTACAATCCAAATTCATAAAAAGCACGTGTAATAGATGCTTATGCCTAATCTCCAATGGCAAAACCAACCACGAACCAACCAACCAAAATGCTGCTTCCTATTCCTTCCCATTGCAAATTGAATTATCCGTCTCGCTCGTGTTTTGGTCGACATGGGTTAACTTTTCGTATGTGTTAGTTAAACCATTTGAGTTGCCAGATGAAATTCAGCGGGCAATTTAGTAAAAAAAATGTCAAAAATCAATCAAAATCAATGCATAAATGACGTTAAATTGTATTTGCAATATCCCGCCAAAAAATATGACAACAGAAAAGTCGAATCTAGTAATAATAATACCAAAACAGACGTTTCTGACAATTCACATCTACAGTGATAGAAATGTGTGTGAACACATTTTGTCAGCTAATTCAGCCTACTGGTACGTGGTTGGTTCGTGGTTGGCTTTCTCATTGGAGATTAGGCATTACTGTGTATTATATACTTGCTTAATGGCTATAGTGCAATTTTTTTTATACTCTACATACCTTCCAAAGAAAATTCCACTTTACACGACCACGATTGCTTGGTTACTTAATTTTTTATAGCGTTTTGAAAACGTTAACCTTTTTTCACAATATTAACGTTTAAAAATAAGCAAAAAGAGTAAAGTAGCAACTACAATTTCTCAGTCCGTAGAAAAAAATCTAACCTTCCGTGACTGATTGCTCACTATTGGAAGTGTCCTCGAATAATCCCCGCAAAAAAAAAACCGCAATCTATAAACTTTTTTTTTAGACTTTTGGCCAGCTTTTTAACTTCCCAGTATAGGAAGTTATTGTAATCGGTCCGAAAATCGAAATCGAAAATTTCAACGTATTTTCATCTTTCAAGGTCCCAGGAGCATTTTAAGCAAAAAATTGGGAGGAAGTATGTGTGTGTGTGTGTGTGTATGTGCGTACGGATGTGGTCATTTTTTCCTGCACGATATCGCGCGAACCAAAACTGATATCGATTCTTGTGTGATTCTTGTACCTGTACGATACCGCGCGAACTAAAAACTATATCGACTTCATTGAGGTGCCGAAAAACATTAATACATCAATTTTATATACATTTTCGTCATCCTAATCTTGTAAGTGCGCACATTTAGTTTGACATTTTAGCGAAAATATTGATAAACAATTGTGACAAATTCTCGGTATTATGCATATATTCTATATTGCCTATTGTTCATTTATTATTAAAATATCCAATCATAATATTCAACATCCATCATACTGGGAAGTTGATCGTGTGGACCGAAAGGGTCGAACCCACATCCCAACTAGTTTGGAATGGTCCCACTGTGTGCCGGGTTAACACTACGTCTTAAGAAATGCACTTTTTAGCAACCGAGATCGTATTCCTGGGTCATCGAGTAACCCAAGATGGGGTTAAACCTGGGAAAGAAAAAACCATAGCGATTCAAAATCTTAAAGCACCAATCAATGTTACCGAAGTTAGAGGATTCCTAGGCCTCACCGGATTCTTTAGAAAGTTTGTACCTAATTATTCGTCAATCGTCAAACCCCTTACCAATTTGCTGAAAACAAAGAACGCACCAGCTCATTTTAACTGGACAGCAGAGCACGAATCAGCTTTTGACAGAATTAAGGAAATTCTCTGTACCGACCCAGTTTTAGAAGTTTACAATCCGACACGGAACCATCAAGTCCATACAGATGCCAGTCGTGACGGCTTGGCAGGGATTCTACTTCAGGAAACTGAAAGCCATGACTATAAACTTGTTAGTTATTACAGTCGTTGCTGCACAGCTGCCGAAACCAATTATGCTAGTCATGAATTAGAAGTGCTCGCCGTCGTCGAAACCATATCGAGATTTCGAATGTATCTCCTGGGAAAACACTTCTGTGTGTTTACAGATTGCTCCGCCGTCAGCACAACGAAAGCAACAACACCCATGGTTCCACGAATCGCCCGCTGGTGGCTTAAGCTATCAGAATACGATTTCACCGTCATCCACCGACCTGGCTCCACTATGTCATATGTTGACGCCATGAGCAGGGCACCCGCACTGCCTCCTTCAACACCACCCGCGGTTGTCGCGAACATCCTGAGAGTCTCTATTGACCCTGCAGATTGGGTCTCAGCCAAGCAGCTCCAAGACCCTAAATTGGCAGCAATTATCACCGCTCTAGATGGAAAGACTCAATCTGAACAAATTACACAAATCAGGAACGAATACAGCTTAAAGAACGGTCGGTTGTATCCCATCATTGGAGATGAGAGAAAACTTGTAGTTCCAGCTGCCGTCAGATGGAGAGTCGTCAAATGGTATCACGACGACAACGGTCATTTCGGTCTGGAGAAGACGCTCGAAAGACTTAAGCAGAATTGGTGGTTTAGGCGAATGCGAAATTACACCAAATCATACATCGCTGCCTGCGTAGAATGCTGCTACCATAAGAAACCTGCTGGCGCCGTCGAAGGTAGGATGTTTAAAACAGTTATCGACCCTATTCCTTTCCAAACACTTCACATGGACCATCTCGGACCTTTTCCCAAGAGTCGTCAAGGCAACATGCACGTCATAGGCATTTCAGATGCCTTTAGTAAATATATCATCGTCAAGGCCGTGAAAACAACAAAAACACAACCCTGTATTGCAGCTCTGAATGAGCTGACGTCATATTTCGGACTGCCGGCCACTATTATCACCGATCGTGGCACTGCCTATACCTCGCGGGACTTCGAAGCATACTGCAACCGACATGGCATCAGTCATATCAAAACCGCCGTTCGTACCCCTCGCGCAAATGGTCAAATTGAGCGCGCCAACCAGTCAATCCTACAATTTTTACGCACCACTGACGCCGACGTTAAGGATTGGGACAATCACCTGAGGTTCTTACAATGGTCATTGAACACCCAACGCAACTCCACCACCGGATACAGTCCTCACGAAATTATCTTCGACTTCTCTCTTAGAGACATCTCCGTGAATCGTCTTGTCCAAATACTACATCAAGATCAAGATGTGGACTCTGCTCCAGTCGACATGAGAAAACGTCAGGACGACGCCGCTGCCCGAATAGATCGAGAACGCGACAAGTGGAAAAAAAGGTTCGACGCCCAACATAAAGCACCAGTCGTGTACGCAGAAGGTGATTTAGTTGTCATTGAGCGGTCCCTTCGCCAACCGGCGAATCACACAAATTAGACCCGAAATACCGCGGACCATTCATCATTGCGAAGGTCTTGCGACATGATCGTTACGTCATCGAGGATCTTGAATCCACACCAAAGAAACGCCGATTCTCTTCGGTGTATACCAGCGACAAACTGAAGCCCTGGAGTCATCTGAGCCCCGATCTAGACGAAATCGACGAGTCGGATGAGGATGAAGAAGCCGTCTGCACCCTCAAGTCAGGAATGGACGAGCTGTCACCGCCATCACTGTAAACTCGATACTTGCCAGAACATCTCTCTCCAGTTGCGACGACATATTTATTTTAGGAGACTTTAATCGCCCTAATATATCTTTTATCCCCGACGAGGAAGAAAATTGTTTACTTCCGATTAACATCACAAATGCTATCGATATAAAGTTTATCGACTCCTTTTATGGAAATGGTCTACACCAAATCATTAGAACTCCGAATTCTCGTGGTAATTGGTTAGATCTAATCTTCACTAACTCACCTGAGGAGCTGAACATCCTGCCTGCTCCGCCTGAGGAAAACCTTTTTACCAACTCTACTCACCATTCTGCATGGATCCTCGAACATAATACCGCAATATCTAATCATCGTATATCATACAATAACTCAATCATTTATGATTATAAAAATGCAGACTCTAACAGCATTGCCTTCGAATTATCCCTAGTAGACTGGGAAAATAGGCTTTCTGGTAATGACATTGACGAAATGGTGTCTTGCTTCAACACTATAATATTCAACGTTATTGACAAACATGTGCCCAGAATTAAAAGAAGGGATAAATTATCGGAACCATGGCTGGATAAGAATGTCCGTTCTCTTCGTAATCAGAGAAATAAATTGTATAAGCTGATTAGAAATAACCCCCATGCAAATGATGAACTGAAATTAGAATACACTAGGCTAGCCTCAGAGTTCAGTCTTAGGTCACGTGAGGCCTATACTACATATCTTAACTCTGTTGGCGATAGCATTATAAGAGATCCCAAAAAATTCTTTCAGTTCGTTAATATGAAACGAAAGACCTTAGGCTATCCAACTACAATGACCAATGGCAGTAAACACTCCTCTTGCCCACAGGAAATTTGTAACATGTTTGCTGACAGGTTTACCGAAGTCTTTTGTCGAAAATCTGATACAACACATACTGACGCAACACACACGCGCACTGTTACTTCAACTCTTATAGATAACATATCCCTATCCGTCGAAGACATCATGACAGGTTTAAACAATCTGGATATCAATAAAGGTCACGGTCCCGACAATCTGCCTCCTTGCTTTCTGCAGTGCTACTCAACTCAAATTCTATATCCCCTCCATCTTATTTTCAACAAATCCTTATCGTTAGGAAAATTTCCTATAACTTGGAAAAAATCCTACCTCATACCAATTCATAAAGCATCTAATAAGCATTCGGTGGACAACTACAGGGGCATCGCAATATTATCAGCAATTCCTAAACTCTTCGAAAAGCTTGTTTACAACAAGATTGCCCAAACAATCGATCCGCTCCTCAATGACCAACAACATGGCTTCAGAAAAGGGCGCTCGACAACTACTAACCTTATGACACTAACCTCCGAACTACTATGTGGTATGGAGAACGGTCATCAAATCGATGCTGTCTATACTGACTTCAGTAAGGCCTTTGACCGTGTTGACCACCATATCTTAATAACAAAACTACTAAAATTCGGAATATCTGGGCCTGTCCTAAGATGGATAGAATCATATCTTAACGGAAGAACACAGGCCGTTAGATTTCAAGGATTTCTGTCAAAAGAAATCGAAGTAACTTCCGGAGTCCCCCAAGGTAGTCATCTTGGCCCACTTTTATTTAATATATTCATCTCAGACCTGTCAGAAAAACTAAGTAACATACGACATCTCTTTTATGCCGATGACCTCAAAATATATAGTGTCATAAGGTCGAGTGATGACGTAACTCTCCTTCAGTCGAAACTGAATACGTTACATGACTGGTGCTCCACCAATAAACTGCAACTAAACACCAGTAAATGCCACGTAATTACCTTCTCTCGTAAAAAAAGCCAACAGTTGCAATAATATTATCTCAACGGCAGGGTATTAGACCGCGTTGATCAAATTGTAGATTTGGGTGTTGTCTTGGACAATAAATTAAATTTCAATTTGCACTACGATAATATTATTGCAAGAGCTAGCAAACTTCTAGGCTTTATAAAGAGAAGAGCCAAGGAATTTGACAACCCTCGAGTTACAAAAACCCTTTTCTGTTCGCTAGTCCGCCCGATTTTAGAATACGCATGCCCGATCTGGAATCCTATTTACCAGGTAAGCAGTAACAGGTTTGAGTCAGAAATTTCTACTCTTTGCTCTGAGAAATCTATACGACTCGCGTGATTTTCATAGCCTACCACCCTACATGGACAGGCTCAAAGTGTTGGATCTCATGCCTCTGTTTAATAGGCGTAAGTTGCTTATATCATGCTTTACTTTGGACGTCTTGAACGATAGGATCAATGTTCAGTTTCTGTCAGACAGGATTAAAGTTAACGACGATGTCCGTCAGAATAGGCATACGAAAATGCTTAGGGAATATTCTCATCGGACCGAGTATGGAAAGAACGAGCCCGTCAACAGATGTTGTATGATTTTCAATGGCCACAGTTCCTGCTTCTCCCCTGGAATGAGCAAATTATCCTTCAAGAAAAAATTGATATCCTTCCTGTCATCCGAATTATCCTGAACTAACACTATAACTAATGTACCATAAGTTATTAAGATATACCTGTGATAAATTGTTAAATGCAAATGTACTTTTAGCGATTTTATGTATATATTTATAAGTTACTTTCCCTGTGTAATATAGTTTAAGCAAGCCTTGTTTGGCGTAAATAAATAAATAAATAAATAAATACTAAAAAACCTAGAAGGATCCAAGGAACCGAAAATGAAGTGAGGCGACTTTTTAATTTTGTTAAATATTTAGTTTTTGTTTTGGAATTGAATAAACACGTTGTACTTATAAAGACTTAACCCACAGAGTCTATTATTTTTCATTTATCGTCCGCTCGTGCCATACGGTCTGACACTAATATCTAATAAACTCGATGGAATGAGACCCGTTCTAAACGAAATGATCTTTTTTGGGTTCTGCACAGCGATAGCCTTCGAACAAATAATCATTTGTCAAAATCCGACAACCTTTCTAAACCGTGCAAAAATTTCGTTACACTTCACAAACAGCGCGAATTTTTCAAACCCTGGATTAATACTTTTTGACGGGGAATTGTTTTCTACGCGTGATACAGTTTCAGGAAATTGCGGTTTATCCCGGGATTTCCAGTAGTTACCGCAAACTTTGTTCTTTTTGGTCAAGTCTGACAAGTACCTAACAGTTACAGTTTTGCTAATATCACCGGAAAGCTTTGGAATTTCCAAATGAAGTAATTCGCTTCTCAGTGTGTCAACGGCGCTTCAAAACGCTCAATACGAATTTGAACACTCGCTTTAGTGCAGCGAGAACGGAGAACATGTTTGTTTGCTAACGTTCAGGAAAAACAAATTCTCTAGAAAAATCTTGGGGATTTACTAGGTACTATTATAGTTATTTGAACTAGCTTCTCTCGGGATTGCTTTGTCATCAGTTCTGATACTAGTCAATTTTCCACTAGTGCTAAACGTATAACTATTTTGTAAGAAGTCAGTTTATTCCATCTTCGTTCATCATACTGGGGAGTTAATCGTGTGGACCGAAGGGGTCAAACCCACATCAAAAATAACTGTTAAAAAAGACTTATTTTTGTCTGTCTTGCATAAAAGTCTTTTCAAGATTTTTATTTTTCCAGTTTTTTTATAAAAGTCTTTGAAGACACTTTTTTTAATATTTATTTGCGAAGGTTGTTCATTTGTACTAAATCAAGGCGAACTAGTAAGAGGTGATCCTAAAGGGTTGAACCACCCCTAAATCGGCTACAAATAGAAAAAATTGTAAATTTTTTGAAACGAAGTCCCTTAACGCGGCTTGCGGGTAGAGTGAATTGGGAGAAATCGTCACGTAAGAAAATGCGATATTTTGTGTACATATGTATGCGTGCGAGTATCGATCCCAGTAGGCAATTTGTGAATTTATTAAATCAGAATGCAGTGTTTTTCTTTAGAAATTGGAATCAATTTGCACCGATAGCTATAGGAAGAAATGATAATGCAAAGTGTCATGCATGACAAACGTGCACACTTTTTGCTTTGGTCATTATCGAGGATAGATGCTTACGATCATGAAATAGTTATTGTAGCTGTTTATCAAAATCAAAAGATTGAGGATATTACATTATTTATTCATCGATCCCTGTTAGAATATACTGAGAGAGAATCTAAATTACTATGTCATAAACTTCCACTAATAAGACAAATTTAAAATCTTCACATCCTTTTTATCTGACACATTTAATTTGAGTATGAATAATGATCCAGCACAGTACACAACGAAATACTGTACTACAGTTGATGCCGTTTTTTCAAGATTCTTGGACAAAATTGATTCTGAAGTATATGCATCTTATTATAGTTATCATAAGCCAATAATTTCTATGTTACAATTTGGTGATAAAATTTGAAATTTTTTTTTGGAAAGTTTTGGAATGTTAATATTATAATAAATATTTTCCTAAAATATTAAATTAAATTTTTGATTTAATTCGATCCTTTACATTATTTGCTTGAAAAATGGTATAAAGTAAAAATAAATAAAATATACAGATTTTATTTGGAGTTACATTCGCAGTTGTAGAAAAATCGTAAGGAACTTCGTTCCTGAGGGGGGTCCCATGACCGCACCTGATTTTTTTTTCAAGTTGATGCTTCAAATTCAATTGTGGGCGTACTGTCAAACAAAAATAAATATGCAAAACAACAGATTGAGGGAAAATCCCACCTTGAAGTCACTGGTAGATGTATTAAGACAATCGTCTTCTCGCGGGGCGGTGAGTGAAAGCAACTATCAGGACAAGTTGTCGAAGCAATTAGTAAAAATTAGGGACAGTAAATAGAAAAAAAAAGATTATAGATGAGCGACTAGTAGGCGACAGGCACCATGAAACCAAATGTACTTTACAGTTAACGACAAAGAAATAGAAGTAATTCATAGGCTTCACTTTACAATGTGTGATGGCAAAGTAACTCAATTTATAACAGACACCAAATCATCGGCAACCTGTAGTATTTCCCAAAAAAAATCCAAAAGATTTTCGAAATACGGAACAAGAATGCGATGTTGAAGAAAACTATCATTACGGGCTTTCTTTCTTTCGGGCATCCTAAAAAGGGCAATTGCTGTTTTCCGTTTTCGTGTTTCGTTGTTTCCGGTCATACCGCCCGCACGGAACTGGTTAACAATCCACTGTAACGCTTGTTTATAAACGATGTTAGATGTTTCACTTGTAAGTATTACAATGTTTGTGGCATTACTAAGTCGAGTCGATTTATGCTGTAAACATACTGTAATAGCATAATGGCGCGATAAAATAGTGGGCGCCACTTATGCGAGGTATTACCCCCTTAGCCACAAGCCCGGAAGAGCATGACCAAGGAGCCAATACCATACATAAGAAATGAAAAGAAAATCCGGAACTCCTACGCCGGCCACACGGAGTTATCTAGCTCGCCGGAGGGGTCGTGGGGTGTGTGGCCGGGGCTTACCGCGGTTGGTTCACCACTTACCTGTGTCTGTGCAACTTTGACTTCCGTCCATCATCCTCCAGTCATCGCCTGAGCCGCATCACCCTGAAAAGGAATGACCCCCTCCCTCAACCATTCCACTAAAAAAATTTAATTCACGGACATTATATTTATTGTATAATCAATTAACATTTTAACATTCCTGGTAATTACAGGTAATCCGCGCACAAGAATACAACATTTTACCAAGGACATTCAATATTCATTCAACATGCCCTACTAATGGTATCAGATACCACAATAAGAAAAATTTTCAATGAGACGAAACGGTAAACTATAAGTAATTATAATCACACAATGCTGGGAACGAAAGATGTGGAAAAGAAAACGCGTCGTACGGGTACCCTTACGTCGTTTAGTTTTTTACAAATGATCTATTAGATCCCACAGTCATATAAGGAAAATTAGATACCTGTAGAATAACAAGAATAAAAATTTGTCAAAAAACGAACATAAGTGTAAATATCTTAAATTTAAGCATACATATTTGTGCTTGGTGGTGGAGTGTGTATGTCTGGATTTTTTTATTTGTTCCTCTTATAAATCAGTGGGTTCCACCGCCAAAAAAACTGAAAATCAACCAAAATCTGGGGAAATGCAGCCACAATTTTCCTCTTTATTGGGAATAAAGCCGTTCTCAATCACCAGTGGTCTTCAATAATGCACGGTTGACACGTTGTCTTCTTGTTATTTGGAAAAAAAGAAGGATTATGCCTTCCAGGCTGCTACGCCAAGGACGGAAAACTCAGATCAAAACGGAGGCAAAACGTGTATCAACACCTCAATAAACAATAACAACCGCTTCTTATAAAATGTTGTTAGTACATACCACAGTCTTCGGAAAAAAATAAAAATATTTCCAAAAAATATATATATATATATATATATATATATATATATATATATATATATATATATATATATATATATATATATATATATATATATATGAGTTGGACGACCAGCCTCCACAAAATGACAGAGTTAGTACTCCCACAGGTTTTGGCCAGGTCCTCGGGTCTCCTTTATCCCCGATCAATACTATACACCGCCTGTCACCTTCTTGTTCAGCAGGAACCGTCGAGCTCAAGTTGGCACCACCGCTTCCTTCTTCTTCTCACGTATGGGTTTTATACCTTCTTCGATAAGTTGGTTATTATCCGGTTAGATTCCTTCTACGTTTTTACTTCTATTTACGTTTTTATCGTCAGTAAAATTACAACACCATTTTTTTCCTGGGCTCGCATACCGACCCCTTCAAAAAAACTTCTAAACCGCTCTTACTTATAACGAATTTTTCCCAAAACAAACTATCTGATCAACCGTCTAAGCTATTCAATATTTTTTTCCAGACTGACTCCCAAATTTTTCTTGTCTATTTTTGTTTTATTTTTCCTCGCCTACTTCTTACAATTTCCCTTTTTATTACCAAGTGATTTTGAGCAAAATTTCCCCTTACATGTTGATTCCAAAATAAATTGCCCAACCAAAATAAATTTTCACCCGACCGTTATAATACTAAGGGCGACATGAGCAGGGCACCCGCACTGCCTCCTTCAACACCACCCACGGTTGTCGCGAACATCCTGAGAGTCTCTATTGACCCCGCAGATTGGATCTCAGCCAAGCAGCTCCAAGACCCTAAATTGGCAACAATTATCACCGCTCTAGATGGAAAGACTCAATCTGAACAAATTACACAAATCAGGAACGAATACAGCTTAAAGAACGGTCGGTTGTATCGCATCATTGGAGATGAGAGAAAACTTGTAGTTCCAGCTGCCGTCAGATGGAGAGTCGTCAAATGGTATCACGACGACAACGGTCATTTCGGTCTGGAGAAGACGCTCGAAAGACTTAAGCAGAATTGGTGGTTTAGGCGAATGCGAAATTACACCAAATCATACATCGCTGCCTGCGTAGAATGCTGCTACCATAAGAAACCTGCTGGCGCCATCGAAGGTAGGATGTTTAGAACAGTTATCGACCCTATTCCTTTCCAAACACTTCACATGGACCATCTCGGACCTTTTCCCAAGAGTCGTCAAGGCAACATGCACGTCATAGGCATTTCAGATGCCTTTAGTAAAT
Source organism: Thereva unica (assembly GCA_949987705.1). Taxonomy (NCBI): domain Eukaryota; kingdom Metazoa; phylum Arthropoda; class Insecta; order Diptera; family Therevidae; genus Thereva; species Thereva unica. Next base: position 115,114,968 of record OX465281.1, on the reverse strand, counting down.
ATATCATCGTCAAGGCCGTGAAAACAACAAAAACACAACCCTGTATTGCAGCTCTGAATGAGCTGACGTCATATTTCGGACTGCCGGCCACTATTATCACCGATCGTGGCACTGCCTATACCTCGCGGGACTTCGAAACATACTGCAACCGACATGGCATCAGTCATATCAAAACCGCCGTTCGTACCCCTCGCGCAAATGGTCAAATTGAGCGCGCCAACCAGTCAATCCTACAATTTTTACGCACCACTGACGCCGACGTTAAGGATTGGGACAATCACCTGAGGTTCTTACAATGGTCATTGAACACCCAACGCAACTCCACCACCGGATACAGTCCTCACGAAATTATCTTCGACTTCTCTCTTAGAGACATCTCCGTGAATCGTCTTGTCCAAATACTACATCAAGATCAAGATGTGGACTCTGCTCCAGTCGACATGAGAAAACGTCAGGACGACGCCGCTGCCCGAATAGATCGAGAACGCGACAAGTGGAAAAAAAGGTTCGACGCCCAACATAAAGCACCAGTCGTGTACGCAGAAGGTGATTTAGTTGTCATTGAGCGGTCCCTTCGCCAACCGGCGAATCACACAAATTAGACCCGAAATACCGCGGACCATTCATCATTGCGAAGGTCTTGCGACATGATCGTTACGTCATCGAGGATCTTGAATCCACACCAAAGAAACGCCGATTCTCTTCGGTGTATACCAGCGACAAACTGAAGCCCTGGTGTCATCTGAGCCCCGATCTAGACGAAATCGACGAGTCGGATGAGGATGAAGAAGCCGTCTCCACCCTCAAGTCAGGAATGGACGAGCTGTCACCGCCATCACTGTAAACTCGATACTTGCCAGAAATACTAAAAAACCTAGAAGGATCCAAGGAACCGGGAATGAAATGAGGCGACTTTTTAATTTTGTTAAATATTTAGTTTTTGTTTTGGAATTGAATAAACACGTTGTACTTATAAAGACTTAACCCACAGAGTCTATTATTTTTCATTTATCGTCCGCTCGTGCCATACGGTCTGACACTAATATCTAATAAACTCGATGGAATGAGACCCGTTCTAAACGAAATGATATTTTTTGGGTTCTGCACAGCGATAGCCTTCGAACAAATAATCATTTGTCAAAATCCGACAACCTTTCTAAACCGCGCGAATTTTTCAGACCCTGGATTAATACTTTTTGACGGGGAATTGTTTTCTACGCGTGATACAGTTTCAGGAAATTGCGGTTTATCCCGGGATTTCCAGTAGTTACCGCAAACTTTGTTCTTTTTGGTCAAGTCTGACAAGTACCTAACAGTTACAGTTTTGCTAATATCACCGGAAAGCTTTGGAATTTCCAAATGAAGTAATTTGCTTCTCAGTGTGTCAACGGCGCTTCAAAACGCTCAATACGAATTTGAACACTCGCTTTAGTGCAGCGAACGAAATACGGAGAACATGTTTGTTTGCTAACGTTCAGGAAAAACAAATTCTCTAGAAAAATCTTGGGGATTTACTAGGTACTATTATAGTTATTTGAACTAGCTTCTCTCGGGATTGCTTTGTCATCAGTTCTGATACTAGTCAATTTTCCACTAGTGCTAAACGTATAACTATTTTGTAAGAAGTCAGTTTATTCCATCTTCGTTCATCATACTGGGGAGTTAATCGTGTGGACCGAAGGGGTCAAACCCACATCAAAAATAACTGTTAAAAAAGACTTATTTTTGTCTGTCTTGCATAAAAGTCTTTTCAAGATTTTTATTTTTCCAGTTTTTTTATAAAAGTCTTTGAAGACACTTTTTTTAATACTTATTTGCGAAGGTTGTTCATTTGTACTAAATCAAGGCGAACTAGTAAGAGGTGATCCTAAAGGGTTGAAACCACCCCTAAATCGGCTACAAATAGAAAAAATTGTAAATTTTTTGAAACGAAGTCCCTTAACGCGGCTTGCGGGTAGAGTGAATTGGGAGAAATCGTCACGTAAGAAAATGCGATATTTTGTGTACATATGTATGCGTGCGAGTATCGATCCCAGTAGGCAATTTGTGAATTTATTAAATCAGAATGCAGTGTTTTTCTTTAGAAATTGGAATCAATTTGCACCGATAGCTATAGGAAGAAATGATAATGCAAAGTGTCATGCATGACAAACGTGCACACTTTTTGCTTTGGTCATTATCGAGGATAGATGCTTACGATCATGAAATAGTTATTGTAGCTGTTTATCAAAATCAAAAGATTGAGGATATTACATTATTTATTCATCGATCCCTGTTCGAATATACTGAGAGAGAATCTAAATTACTATGTCATAAACTTCCACTAATAAGACAAATTTAAAATCTTCACATCCTTTTTATCTGACACATTTAATTTGAGTATGAATAATGATCCAGCACAGTACACAACGAAATACTGTACTACAGTTGATGCCGTTTTTTCAAGATTCTTGGACAAAATTGATTCTGAAGTATATGCATCTTATTATAGTTATCATAAGCCAATAATTTCTATGTTACAATTTGGTGATAAAATTTGAAATTTTTTTTTGGAGAGTTTTGGAATGTTAATATTATAATAAATATTTTCCTAAAATATTAAATTAAATTTTTGATTTAATTCGATCCTTTACATTATTTGCTTGAAAAATGGTATAAAGTAAAAATAAATAAAATATACAGATTTTATTTGGAGTTACATTCGCAGTTGTAGAAAAATCGTAAGGAACTTCGTTCCTGAGGGGGGTCCCATGACCGCACCTGATTTTTTTTTTCAAGTTGATGCTTCAAATTCAATTGTGGGCGTACTGTCAAACAAAAATAAATATGCAAAACAACAGATTGAGGGAAAATCCCACCTTGAAGTCACTGGTAGATGTATTTAGACAATCGTCTTCTCGCGGGGCGGTGAGTGAAAGCAACTATCAGGACAAGTTGTCGAAGCAATTAGTAAAAATTAGGGACAGTAAATAGAAAAAAAAAAGATTATAGATGAGCGACTAGTAGGCGACAGGCACCATGAAACCAAATGTACTTTACAGTTAACGACAAAGAAATAGAAGTAATTCATAGGCTTCACTTTACAATGTATGATGGCAAAGTAACTCAATTTATAACAGACACCAAATCATCGGCAACCTGTAGTATTTCCCAAAAAAAATCCAAAAGATTTTCGAAATACGGAACAAGAATGCGATGTTGAAGAAAACTATCATTACGGGCTTTCTTTCTTTCGGGCATCCTAAAAAGGGCAATTGCTGTTTTCCGTTTTCGTGTTTCGTCGTTTCCGGTCATACCGCCCGCACGGAACTGGTTAACAATCCACTGTAACGCTTGTTTATAAACGATGTTAGATGTTTCACTTGTAAGTATTACAATGTTTGTGGCATTACTAAGTCGAGTCGATTTATGCTGTAAACATACTAAGGGCGACGGCGACGGTGCACACAAATTAAAAAGCACACACAAGAATAATCATCTTCGACATCCGAATGCTACACACGCGCACAGGAACATACGAGAATAGCAACACAATCCCATGGCACACCGCCCAGGCAACTTTGAGGGGCGACGGCTGCGAAATAGAACTTGGATTGATTGAGTCGCCACTCTCGGCGACCTCGTCGTCGAGTGGTCTGCATATTGTGCTGCACCCTTCATACTCATAGAAAAGCTGTGTGTTCTATTCGTTTTTGCCAGTCGCTGTGGGAACTATTTTCGCCCTTAGCATGTTTTCAGCATAAGTTGAGTTGATATTTTCGAAATCGTCATAAATGTCGCTCATCAAAATTTCCTCGTCTCTTACGAACTTTCAAACAACATCCAGCGGCTCACTGTCATCATTCTCATTAATCTCAGAATATTTTCTATTGCATATCCTATGTTGAGGAGAATAGTACTGAATTCTGAGTTTTCCGATTGCGCTCTAATCTTTTGCTTTAAACGACGTTTTCCAATATGTCCCTAAATGAGTGATCATTTCAGACATGCAGTAATATCATCGGCCCACATACATATTTGTCCGGAAAGCCGGCAACATTTGCCCGGAATCTATGCCAATAAAACAGTTACTCCCCAAAATAATTACATCTTAACTCTCGCGGTGTTCTGTAAATAGATACTTTATTTGCCATGGTACACTCATCGCATTCCCAGACAGCCTTCATGCAGTTTTGTAAAACTTTAGATTTTTTCCACGCAGGTTTTTAGATTTGTTCCACGCAGGATTTTCCATATGATCTTCTTCGATCGGTATCTTACGCATAGAATGAGTTGTTCTTCCTGATGTGAGTAAAGTTGCCGAAATCTCTGCTACTGTCCTGATCTCATATTGGGAGGGTGCTCAAGTGGCTAGATTTCCCTAGAATAATTGGGTGCTGTTCGTCGTAACTAAGATTGGCGTTTTGAAGACGTCCACCGACTCTCAATAGTCCGTCTTTGCCGAGAAATGGGTTCAAATTCTTGAGTTTGCTATCGGTAGGTAGGATGGCGTGCTTTTGAAGGTAAGTAATATCCTTGCTGAAATGTATCTGCTGATGATATGTGAGCCATAATTGTGTGGCTCGTGTTAGTTCTGCTGATGGTAGCCATAACACAGGCCTACAAAAAACGGGTCATTTTTTCCCCCTTTCAATTTAATAGTCGTATCCTAAGTATTTTTTCGCGCTGAATCCGAATCCGTTGGCCAAATTGCCCTATCACGTCAGGATTTTGAGCAATCCTAACCTAAAAGTGCCAAAAAGCGTGTTTTTTGCACTTTTGCGCGTTAAATATCTCAAAACTGAGGAATGATAGGGCAAATCTGACAACGGGATCGTTTTCAGCATGCCAAAATCTACAGAAAACCATATCGAAAGCGTGAAATTTGAAAAAACTTTTTTTGTAATACTGAAAAGAAAAACTTCTTGGCAACTTCTTGGCGCGAAATCGACGATTTTTATTAACACATGATATCATCGTTTTTCTTTTCAGTATTACAAAAAAAGTTTTTTCAAATTTCACGCTTTCGATATGGTTTTCTGTAGATTTTGGCATGCTGAAAACGACCCCGTTGTCAGATTTGCCCTATTATTCCTCAGTTTTGAGATATTTAACGCGCAAAAGTGCAAAAAACACGCTTTTTGGCACTTTTAGGTTAGGATTGCTCAAAATCCTGACGTGATAGGGCAATTTGGCCAACGGATTCGGATTCAGCGCGAAAAAATACTTAGGATACGACTATTAAATTGAAAGGGGGAAAAACCTTGTAGGCCTGTGTAATTGATCAGACTTTGGGCGTGCACTAACTCGAAAACAATAGGCTGTGACTCTTATGAGCTTGGGAAATGACGAGAATTTAGTGAGTAATTCGGATAAGAAAGGGTTGGTCACTTGTTGCGAGTGATAGGCATGCACAGGCCTTCTTGCTTCTATTTCAGTATCGATATGGTTGACAGACTTAGGCCAGAGTTCTTCATCATTAGATAACCATTGGGGTCCATTCCACCAGAGAGAAGAATTAAGGAGTTCTACTGGTGACATTCCTCTTGAGGCGAGGTCAGCGGGATTATCTTCTGACGAAACATGATGCCAGGGTGTGTTTCCGAGTAAGTCGAAGATTTCACTGGTTCGATTTGGGACAAATGTGGCCCACCTTCTGGGTTGTCCCTTCAGCCATGAAAGTACAATTGATGAGTCCGTCCACATATGGGTTGTTGTATTGCGATCAAGTTGAAGAGTTGTACATGTGTGTCGTACCAATTTTGCAGATAGCACCGCTCCACAAAGCTCCAATCTGGGTATGGACACTTGTTTAATGGGTGCAACCCTAGATTTGGATGTGATTAAGTGACTCGTGACTCGAATTGCACTCGTAAATATACTGCAGCAGCATAGGCGTTCTGCGAAGCGTCGCTAAAGGCGTGAAGCTGGATTTCGGTGCTTTCTTTCGTGGTGCCAAACCAGCGTGGGATTCGTAGTTTCTCTAGCAGAGGTAACTGGTCTTTGAGGTTCGACCATGTTTGTTGAATCCTTGGAGACACTGGTTCATCCCACTCACAACCAAGTATCCAGAGAGACTGCATTAAGATTTTGGCTGTTACTATAATTGGGGCGATCCAGCCTAAGGGATCGTAAAGCTTCGCAATTTCGGATAGTAATTCTCGTTTATTAGTTATCATCCGCTCTGATGATATGGTGATTCGGTAGCTGAAGGTGTCTGATAATGGATGCCAAATAACGCCCAGCGATTTGACACCTTGGTCCAAGCTGAGATCCACGGAATTAGGTAGTGCTTTATCGTCGTCTGGGACTTGATTTAGAACGTTCCGATTGTTCGAAAGCCATTTTTTGAGCTTAAAGCCCCCGCGCTTCATAAGAGCCTCGATCTGCTGATAGATAGTAAGTGCCTCTGGCTCAGAGTCAGCGCCGGTCAATAAATCATCAACGTAAAGATCATTTAACGCGATTGTTGCTGCTACTGGATAGGTCTCATGTTCATCTTGTGCCAATTGTCGAATTGTCCGGATTGCAAGATAAGGAGCACAGGTTACGCCGAACGCTACCGTGGTTAAACAGTAATCCATTAAGGGTTCTGTTGGAGAATTTCGCCATATAATTTTTTGATAGCTCGTGTCATCGGGGTGTATCACGACTTGACGATACATTTTCACGATTTCTGCGATCAGCACGACCTTGAATTTCTTCCATCTACTCAGGACGGCTATTAATTCGTTTTGGAGCGTGGGTCCGGTGAGTAAAACATCATTAAGGGAGTACCCGGAGCTGCTTTTTCTCGATGCGTCGAACACTACTCGAAGATGGGTTGAGGTGCTATCCTTAAATACCGCGTGAGGTAGATAATAGCTGGCACAGAACCATGTGTTGTTTTGTTGTACTTTCTCATCGGTAGACGCTTTTGCAGGAATCATGTGTCCCAACTCTAAATATTCCTTTATGCACGCGGTGTATTCATCCTTTAATGTGGGGTTTGACAAGAATCTCTGTTCCAGGCTTCGGAAACTTCCTATTGCTGTCGCGCGAGAGCATCCTAACGACTGCTTATGGGTTTCATCGATGAATGGTAGCCGTACGCAGTATCTCCCATCCTCGAAGCGTTTATGCGTTGTTTTATAGATGTTTTCACAAGCCTGTTCTTCTGGATTGAGTTCTGTAGTTGCGGGAACTTCTTCAACAAGCCAAAATTTTTGGATTTGTTGACTGAGCGTGGTTAACGATAGTATTGATGAAAATGAGTTGACCTTGTTCGAGTTACAATCTTCCTTGCACGTTTCTCCACTTAATATCCAGCCAGGAATCGTATTTTGTGCAACAGGTTGACCCTTCAGACCTTTGCGAAGGCTGGGTAGAAGAAGTGATCCATAAATCTCTGCACCAAGAATTACGTCGATGCGGCCTGGACGATCAAAGGTAGGATCAGCCAGCTGGAGCCCCTGTATGTGATTCCACTGGGTTGACGTGATGGGTTGGGATGGTAATGTACTAGTTAATTTTTTGAACACTAACTCTGTTACATCCATCGCATAGTTGTGTGATGGAACTACTAGAACTTTTTTCACCAAGGTCTCGGCCGTCCCAACTTCAACTTGTCCTACTCCGAATATTGGTGCAGTGATACGCTTCTTGGGCAACGCTAGGGTTTGAACGGCGTATTCTGATATAAATGATGATTGGGATCCGGGGTCAAGGAGTGTTCTGAAGGTTCCCTGTATTCCGTGGGTTCCTTGTAATGTTATGAGGGCTGTGTAGAGAAGAATTTCTTTATGTGATGAGGAATGCAATGCGTTTACCTGGCTTTGTAGTCTGGGAGTTTGAGGTAAAGTAACAGAGTCAAATGATTAGAGATGTGTGTTGTGTACTTGCTACAGTGGAATTTGAGCATGTCGGCGTAGTGGAAGCAACGTGTAGAAGTGAATGATGTCGTTTCTTGCAGTGGATGCAGGTGTGTTTGCTAGGGCAGGTTGATGAGTGATGTCCGCGACCTAGACAATTGATACATAAACCACTGCTTCGCACGATATTATTCTTTTCCGTGAAGGGTAGTGTGGTAAACTGTGGACAATTTCTCAACGAATGGTCTTTTCCGCAAAGTGCACATGTGGGTGTTCTATTAACGACAAATGATTGGAATCTAGAGATGGGTTTGGGTTGTTGGATGACTTTAGTCGAAGTTGATTTGGACGAGTCAATAGCCTCCAACGTGCGAAAACGAGTCTCTAGGAATTGCTTTAGATTGTTGAATGAGGGTAGTTAATCATCACTTGCGACTCGTTGTTCCCAGAGCTGTAAGGAATCTTTAGGTAATTTCCTAGTCACTATATAGATTAACATTAAATCGTATACGTCTTGCGCGTTTGGATTATGTAAATTTTGGACACTTTCCGTAGTGGTGTCAAGCAATCTTTTAACAGATTCGGCGGTTTCCACAGCTTGGCTTTGATTAAATAATTTGTCGAGCTGAGCGTGTACCAACATTCGTTTGTTATCAAACCGATCTTTCAAAACTTTCCAAGCCGTCTCATAATTGCTGTCTGCTATCGCAAATCCCTGTATAAGCCGGGCGGCCTCTCCATGAGAACTTGCCTTTAAGTAATGTAATTTCTCGGCGTTGGACAAATTCTTCTTGCTGTGTACGAGGGCCACAAACAGATCGTGGAATGAGGTCCACTCGGTGTAGTTTCCAGAAAAGCTTGGCAGCGTTATACGAGGGAGTTTTAATGAGGTGCTGTCTTCGGAAGTGCTGCTTTGGTTTGATTCAGGGGAACAAGTTGGCACACAACCTTTTACGGAGGCGCTGTGTTTGGCAGCTTCTGATGATGTTATAAGCTCCTCTAATTCACCTACGTGAAGAAAACATAATTCCTCTAGTTCCATGTATGTTGGGTTCGCGATGTATGCGGTTACGGCTTCAATTGGTTCCTCTCCCGCAGCTTCATCTAAGAGGGCAGCATGGTTGTTCGTTATCTGCTCCCACAATGTGTTCACACGCCCAAGGCGTCGTTTAAGATACTGAGTCGTCTTTCTAGTTTTTGAATCCTTTGCGTAGTTCCTGAGAGAGGTTTGAAGTTCCTCAAATAGTAACTCCTGTTTTTTCAGTAATTTATCCATGGTCGGAGTTAGCGGAGGTCACTTGAGAATATTAATGCAACAGATCTCCAAACTAAGCTGCAATCACTGAGTGCGCCTTGATTATACCGGAATTCTATAAATATATTATCCGACTCGAAGGACCAAAATGTTTTAGCTTGTAAAGCCTACGTGCGAACTCAATGTGTGATTGCAAGGATAGCTTAGAAAAAGATTGTTGCAATAATTCGATTTTTTACCTTTTATTTAATAACAATAATTCAATCTTAAACTTAATTTTCCTATAATCTTATTATATTATTATAATTATTTATTATTTATCAAATACAACTTCCAATTATTTTTTAATAAGACTTTTTACAATATTTCAAATTAGTAATAAATAAATTCAGTTTAAATCTTTAATAATTTCAATCTTAATATATTATAATTTCACCAGGTTAAATCCAATCCAATTATGCTTAAGATGCAATGTTGTGTATCCGCAAATCTGACTATTATATGGTTGAATCTCGTTGTGGCTATCACTTGGTTCGAGGTTTCGCTAGAATTCAAAGTTTTTATTAGATGAATAAAATTGGATTCAGGAATCGGGAATTCACATTAACTCATCTCATTTAATGTGATCAAGAATTTGCACTTAACTCGGCACGTTAAGTGCGTGATAAAGAATTTGCACTTAACTCGGCACGTTAAGTGAAATATAGATTTTCATGAACATAGTCGAAAAGAAAATGAAATCACTGATTCTGGACTTCAAGCCAGTAAATAATAGGATATGTACGCTTCGGATTAAAACAAGACTACATAACATTAGTCTCATAAACGCCCATGCGCCCACAGAAGACAAGACGGATGAGGAGAAAGAGGAATTCTACCAGGAGCTTACAAACGTCATCAGATTAATATCGTCAAACGATATTAAAATGGTGCTTGGAGACATGAACGCCAAAGTAGGAAAAGAAGAGGAATTCCTAGGAGTCATAGGAAAGCACAGCCTACATAACGCTACCAATGACAATGGTAGTAGATTGATCGATCTCGCTAGCTCGAACTCAATGGTAGTAAGTTCAACAATGTTCCCATATAAAAATATTCATAAGATGACGTGGCAGTCACCAGACAGGGTTACATATAATCAAATAGACCACGTCCTAATTGAGAGAAGAGGGGCCACGAGTATACTGGATGTGAGAACTATGAGGGGAGCGTGCTGTGGCTCGGACCACTATCTTGTCAAAGTGAAATTTAGAGCCCGGATAACGACCAAAACTCAAAGAGGGCAAACACAGCTAAGGTACGATATAGACAAGCTGAAACTTGAAGAAAGAAGAGAGGCCTATCAGAATGCTATCGTACAAAACCTGAGAGAAGGAGTAGGAGAAGAGCCTGACATTAACAACAAATGGGAAAAGCTGAAAAACAACATAAAGGAGGCAGCAGAAGACGCCCTAGGCTGGGCCCCCAGACAGACTAGAATTGACTGGTTTGATCGGGATTGCAGAGCTGCAATAGAAGAACGAAACCAGAGCCACCGGGAGTACATCGCAAGGCCCACAAGAGCAAGGATGGAAGTCTTTAAGCTAAAAAGAAGAACTGCAGACAAGCTGTGCAGAAAGAAAAAGAGAGAGTATCTAAACAGGAGGATCCTACAGATACAGGAAGACTTCAGCGAAGGTAGAACTAGGCAAGCCTACAAAGGAACACGCCAGATCAGTAATAAGTTTCAGCCAAGAACGGATATTTGTAGAGACATGGATGGGAACCTATTAGCAGACCCGGATAGGATAAAGGAAAGATGGAGACAATATTTTCAAAACTTATTTAATCCAACCCAAAGAATAAACGAAGACTCACAGGCGGAAGCAATGGTAATACCTCAAGATAGTATTCCAATAGAACCACCAACACTAGATGAGGTACGGGAAGCTGTAAAAAGGCAAAAAAGCAGCAAATCCCCAGGCATCGATGGAATCGCAGCTGAGCTACTAAAGGAAGGAGGGCCGCAACTCTTAAGGAACTTACACGAACTCATATGTAACGTCTGGGAGGAAGAAGTTATACCAGATGACTGGAAGAAAGCGATTATATGTCCAATCTACAAGAAAGGAGATAAATTAACCTGTAAAAACTACAGAGTCATCTCACTCCTCAGCACCAGCTACCAAACCTTCACAATCCTTGTGAAACAAAAACTAGAACCTATAGCGGAAGGCCTTATAGGAGAATATCAAGCTGGTTTTAGGACAAACAGGTCAACATCGGACCAACTGCTGACCTTAAAACAAATTCTGGAGAAAACCTGGGAAAGGAATATAGATATATACCAGATATTTGTCGACTTTCAACAGGCATATGACTCGATAAACAGAGAGAGGCTGTACAGGATCCTATTGGAATTAGGAGTCCCCTCCAAGCTGGTACGACTGATAAAATGCGCAACGAATAGCTCCCTGGCGAAAGTAAGGATTCAAAATGCAATAACAGAAGAGTTCGAAGTGCGACAAGGTCTTAGACAAGGAGATGGTCTAGCCCCCATGCTTTTCAACCTGGCCCTAGAATGGGTGATAAGAAAAACATCAGTACGGAGAAATGCGTCCATAGCAACGCAGTCTGTACAATTACTTGGATATGCGGATGACGTGAACATCGTAGGAAGGTCCTTCTTGGCAGCGAAAGAAGTCTATGTCGAATTAAAAGAGGCGGCCAAGGACATAGGGCTGAACATCAATGAAGAAAAAACGAAGGTGATGCAACAATCCAGAGCTGGAAGATTTAGAATGGGAAGAAATATAACTATCGACGAACATAATCTAGAAGTAGTCGATAAAACAGTCTACCTTGGGTCTACAATTACAAAAAGAAACGATGAAAAGGAAGAAGTAACTAGACGAATACTACTGGCTAATAGAGCTTTTTCTGCCCAAAAACAAATATTGCACTCAAGATTTGTGCACAGAAAAACGAAACTTTCACTCTACAAAACAGTAATACGACCAGTACTGTGCTATGGTAGCGAGACTTGGACTATGACCCAGGAGATAGAGGAACAAGTCAACAGGTTTGAGAGGAAGGTGCTCAGATGCATAATAGGCCCAACGAGAGAGGATGGGATATGGCGAAGGAGATACAACAACGAGTTGTATGAAATTTTTGACGACCCAGAATTCTCAACGTTTATAAAAATCAACAGACTAAGACTAGCCGGCCACGTAATCAGGATGAATGATAACCGTATCCCAAAACGGCTTATGGTGGCCGAAATTCCAGGAAACAGACCAGTAGGTAGGCCCAGGAGAAGTGGATGGACTCTGTGACGGCTGACGCAGAGACAATGCTGAACATTCGGAACTGGAGAACTGCTGCAAGGAACCGTCAGACTTGGAGAAATGCCCTAGAGGAGGCCAAGGCTCGATTTGGGCTGTATCGCCATTGGATGGATGGAATTAATTTCGTATTAATTTAAATTATGTAACTGATACATGTGAAGGTTGTTGTAAAGTTAGGCAATCCACCAGTTTATGTCAGCCGCCAAGTTAAATTTACAATGACCTCATATAGCTTATTGTATTCTACTTATCACACCCTTTTCTGTAGTACCTACGTCGCGGGTGTTGTGATGAAAATGGTAAGCCGTGCTCTGAAGAGAATGGTAACCCACCCTCCTGAGGAGGCCGCCATGGACCTAATGATGTTCTGAGTATATTGTATTGCTTATGGTGTTTTACTTATCATACCCTTTCATTTGATACCCATGTCGAAAGGGTTCTGAAGAGAATGGTAACCGGCCCTCCTGAGGAGGTCGTCATGGATCTAAAGACATAGCTTATTGCATTACTTATGATGCCCTTTCGTTTGATACCTATGTCGAGGAGGTTGTGAAGAAAATGTTAATACGTTCTCTTGAGATGGCCGCCATGGACCAAACGAAATATTGAGGATAATATATTGCTTATGGTATTCTACTTATCATACCCTTTCATTTGACACCCATGTCGAAAGGGTTCTGAAGAGAATGGTAACCCACCCTCCTGAGTAGGCCGCCATGGACCTAATGATGTTCTGAGTATATTGTATTGCTTATGGTGTTTTACTTATCATACCCTTTAATTTGATACCTATGTCGAAAGGGTTCTGAAGAGAATGGTAGCCGGCTTTCCTGAGGAGGTCGCCATGGATCTAAAGACATAGCTTATTGCATTATTTTTGATGCCCTTTCGTTTGATACCCATGTCGAGGGGGTTGTGAAGGAAATGTTAATCCGTCCTCTTGAGATGGGCGCCATGGACCAAACGAAATATTGAGGATAATATATTGCTATGGTATTCTACTTATCATACTCTTTCATTTGACACCCATGTCGAAAGGGTTTTGAAGAGAATGGTAACCAACCCTCCTGAGGAGGCCGCCATGGACCTAATGATGTTCTGAGTATATTATATTGCTTATGGTGTTTTACTTATACCCTTTCATTTGATACCCATATCGAAAGGGTTCTGAAGAGAATGGTAACCGGCCCTCCTGAGGAGGTAGCCATGAATCTAAAGACATAGCTTATTGCGTTACTTATGATGCCCTTTCGTTTGATACCCATGTCGAGGGGATTGTGAAGAAAATGTTATTCCGTCCTATTGAGATGGCCGCCATGGACCAAACGAAATATTGAGTATACTATATTCCTTATTGTTTTCTAATTATCATACCCTTTCATTTGATACCCATGTCGAAAGGGCTCTGAAGAGAACGGTAACCCACCCTTCTGAGGAGGTCGCCATGGATCTGAAGACATACGAGGTGTGGCTATTAAATAACGAGACTGACGCTGTAAAACATTTTATTTTTATTTCATACATTTTTACTTGTTATCACCTACAATATACACCCCTCCTCTATCCCTACAACGCTCCATGCGAATCTTCCATTGTTCGAAACAGTGCCGGAAGTCTTTTTCTGTCAGCTCCTTCAGGACCCGTGCCGCTTTCTCTTTCACAGCTTCAACAGACTCAAATCATGTTCCTTTTAATGCAGATTTCACCTTAGGAAACAGATAGAAGTCGCACGGCGCAAGATCCGGCGAATAAGGCGGATGGTCTAACACTGGGATGCTGAATTTGGCTAGAAACCTCTTAACAGACAATGCGGAATGTGTTGCGCAATGCGTTGCTCTACTGTTACACTTAACATTTTTCCGGCGAAACAAAAAAACAACTCTAATGGGAACGAAGGCTACGGCTGTACTGATTTGTTTACAGAAGCGAGAGGCACTACATTCGAAAGAGAAGGCTTCACGATAACAGCTGTTGGTTACTGGCGTTTGGCGCATGCGCACTTCTTCTGTAGCAGCGTCAGTCTCGTTATTTAATAGCCACACCTCGTAGCTTATTGCATTCGACACATGATTCCCTTTAATTTGATACCCATGTCGAGACCCTTTCATTTGATACCCATGTCGAAAGGGTTCTGAAGAGAATGGTAGCCCACCCTCCTGAGGAGTCTGCCATGGATCTAAGGGCATGGCTTATTGCATTCGTCTTATGATGCCCTTTCATTTGATACCCATATAGAGGGGGTTGTGAAGAAAATGGTAATCCGCCCTCTGGAGATGACCGCCATGGACCAAACGATAAATTGAGTATACTATATTGCTTATGGTGTTCTACTTAACATACCATTTAATTTGATATCCATGTTGAAGGGTTTGTGAAGAATATTTCAATCAGCCCTCCTGAGACAGCCTCCATGGACTAAAGGTATGTACCATATTGCATTGTCATCACAGCTAAAGCTGTGTGCAAAATTTCACCATGATAGGATATCCGGAAGTATTTGAAAAATCGAATACAAAATTTGTTTCGTGAAGAAAACAGTAATCCGTCCTCTATAGTCCTCCGCCATGGATCTAACAGTATAATGAGTATACCACATTGCATTGTCATCGGAGCTGAAGCTGTGTGCAAAAATTCAGGGTGATCGGGTAACCGGAAGTAATCAAAAAATCGATTGCAAGATTTGTACCGGACAAACAGACAGACAACAAAGCGAGCTAATAAAAACGTTTTAAAATACACAATTATTTTGAAACCACAGACAGACACTCCAATTATATTTATATGGATGAGTTACGACTTGAGTTTCACTGAAGAGGGTGTACGAAACAACCCTGATAATAAGCAAAAGAGATTGGGGAGAAATACAGGATGTAACGGTCAGTTTTGCAAGCAATCCCTCAGTACCTACTTGACTCGAAATCACTGTATCGAGAAGTTGCTGGGAACAAAAAAGTAGGCGGTGAAAGGAAAAACAAAAGTAGGCAAGGAAAAAAATTTTTTTGGGAAAGGAGGTTTTTTTTGAAAAGTCTGGCTGGATTGGACGCAATTAAGGTCCTAATGAGTATTTATACGAATCCTGTGAAATTGGTTAAAGGAGATATGGTGTACTAGAAGGCTAATTTGGCAGCCTGCATTAGACGATTGAGATTGGCAAACTGCATTATACCGAGGACTAGGAGAAGTTTTGTGCAAAGATACCTGATTGGTTGAGAAGAAGTTATGTAATGAAGAACAGGCGATAGAAGTCCTATCTGGTGGAGAAGTTGAGGTATAAAAGCAAGAAGATAATTGGAAGCTATAGGAAAGGTACTTAGTCTATGGGTGAAGCTGGTTCTACTAGGAAGTTATTTTGGACGCAGAGGATTCCCGTGAGGAGGTGATTGAAGTAAACTGGTAGCAACCATTTTACACCTGAAGGTATGTGAAATCATTGTTGTTTAAAATAAATGCCAAAAGCAGACCAAAAGAACCTAAACAAAAAGGAGAAAAGAGTCAGGGGTGTGTGTCATGGAGTATCGGTGTTGAGAGAACTTTAGCTACTTTGTTTTGTAAAAAGTAATTTTGCTGAAGGTTCAATTACAAATAATAATTACTTTTTGAGAGAACTTTTGCTACTTTGTTTTGTAAAAAGTAATTTTGCTGAAAGTGCAATTACAAATAATTACTTTAACTGATGCATAAAGTTATAAGGCATCGATGGTATTAAGTAGAAATCAGTTCGACTTAAGTGTGAGGTTGTAACGAGGACCGCCCTGCTCGAGGAGGAGATAATCGTGCTAGATGGTGGAAAAAAAAATCCAGGACCAATTCCCGAATCCCAGTGCTAGCATCAAAACCAGACCTGTATGATTTAAATATGTGTGATATGATGCCCCCGCCAGTAGTCTACATCAGCCGCTGATTAGGTTACCGATGAAAGTGACATGTCAACAATATTTGAACAATACCTGAAATATGCAATTAAAAAGGCTATTTAACTGAAAAATAATATCTAGCGACCGCTTGGAGGTTAAATGATTGTTATACATCAACAACCACGACAGACAAGATTTATGTATGGTTTAATGTAATAGTTTAATTGATTAATAGTTAACCATTTTAAGAGTAGTTAGAAGTACATCCTATAATCTATATTTGGTCATATGACATATTATTTATATTTGTGTATTCAATTGATTGCTCCTCATTGGAGATATTTTTGTCTTCTTGTTATTTCCAGATATTTTGTTTTTTTTTTGCTTTTAAACGGGACTCATTATAGATGAGATCGTATGTACAAAGACAACGTACTGGGCCCAGGACGACGTTTTTATTGATAATTCCATAATTTTTTTTGTGAGAGTTTGCTTCGTGGTAGAACTTAGAACTATCACTGAATTTATTGATAAATATAGATTGTGATTAATAAATATAGATTGATGTATCCTAGTTTTGGTTCCCAGTTTTTCGAATAGGCATGATAGCCTAAATTGCTAAATTTTTCCAGGATGGTTGGCGGGTTTCTCTCCGGGGCTCTAATTATTTGATTTTTTGTGTTTGTGGCAGATTCACTCTTTCCCAGAAAAACAACGGTGGCGCTCTAGGCTGAGCGAACGTTAACCTGGAATGACCTGAAGAGGACTGGCACTGACATAGAGGTAGGTGGTGAACTATGAAGGTTTCGGTCCGGCCACACACCCCACGACCCCTCCGGCGAGCTAGTGAACTCCGTGTGGCCGGCAGCATATCCCCCTAGCATTAGTATCGGCGGTTGGGGAGGATATGAGTTACGGAAATTTTTTTTTTCTTATGTATGGTATTGACTCCTTGGTCATGCTTTTCCGGGCTTCTGGCTAGGGGGGCAATACCTCGCATAAGTGGCGCCCAAGACATAGTCGCGCCATTATGCTGTTACATAAATGGCGCCCAACGCGGCTTTTAAAGCCCGTTAACAGTCCTACACGGACCTTGAAGTTTAAATTTTTCTGGTGTTTAGTACCACTTGTGCCTTCACGGACAACGTTTGATTTTTCTTTGTTTATGGTTCACCACCTTTACCAAGCGCTCGCTGTGGGCTAAGGTAGTACCGCGAGGCCTTAGTCCTTGTCTGTTTTGTCGAATTTTTTTTCAGCATCCTTGTCCAAATTCTATGTGAATTTTTCGTTGTTTTTACCTTTAGGCCTTCCTTTCCCAAGTAACGCGGTAGCTTCTTCGTTTCGAACTGTCTTCGAACCATGCTGACCTGCACGGCTTGCTAACAAGCGGTGTTCGCTTGACTATGCGTGCATGTGAAGTAGTGGTTCATCTCGGTCCTGTTTCTAGGGTCGGCGTCTTTGGTATCATGCGTGATACCGCCTGCCACTGCGTCGGTCCGTGAACAGGATCTTCTTTTAATTTTTCCTGGTGGACGCTGACGTTGGTACAAGGGCTTAACCGTCTCTGGTATCAGGCGTGTTACCGCCTGCCACTGCGCCCCTTGTCCTCCTGATGGTCCATCCAGCTTTTTAAATTCTATTTTTTTGTTTATGTCCCGAGTTTTCTTTCTCTGTCTGTTCATCCCTCCTGATTGATTTTCAGAGAGGTAGCTCAGGTGTGGTTGGACAGCGGACCGCTTAAAAATTTTTATCTTTTGTTGAAGAAGTTTCCTTTTCGATGCGGTGCTAGATTTCTTTTGGTCATTCGGTTGAGCGTGGACCTGAGATGCTTTCGGCGTCGTCGGATGCACTCGGTGATGGTTGTTACTCATAGCCACCACCGACTCCGGGGACATCAACCACCAGGGATCCTGCAGAGGGGGTCAGCCAGTCTGAGGTATGCCGAAATATCTCGGCCTTATTGACAGGCAGAGCCGAAGACTGGTACTGGTCCCAGTTCCGCCGTCAGGTACGTGACCCCGATTGGGAAGGGTTGAAGCTTCACCTCATCAGACAATTTAGGAGTCGCGAGTCTGACTTTGAGCTCATAAAGCGAATGTTAGAACTAAAACAACATACCAGTTCCTATGATGACTACGTTGCAAAAATGTTGTCGTTGTATAACCGTATGTCCAATCCAATGCCAGAGGCGGACCTAGTGGACATAATTGTGCAAAATTTAGATGCACCCTTGGGTTCAGTAGTGATAGGGCAACGTTTTACATCTATGTATGAACTACGAGAAGTCTGCATCCGCGCCGAACGCTGGCAAAAGCAGAAGCGACTGGAACGTAGGTCCGATCGGCAATTACACGAGGTTGAATATTCAGCGACATACCAGACTAACCATGTGACACCGGACATATCTTCGCAAGGAGTAGACGAGATGACGGCTACGCGTCAGGTTCCGACGAATTCACGACCCATCCGTTGTTGGAATTGCCAGCAACCGGGCCATCCATTTATGGACTGCCCATCTGAGACTCGTGGCATGTTCTGCTACAAGTGTGGCAAGCCAGGAGTCGTGACTCCAGCATGCCCTACCTGCCAGGGAAACCGGAGCCGGGGTGCGAGAACGTACGGGAGTCCGCGCCCGAGCTAAGCTCGCCCGTTATCCCTCATTTCACTGCTAATTCTAATATCAATGCAACGACTACCATCAGCGACTTTACGTCCACTGATGCTCTTCCTGTTTTTCCCTCAGAGGAGGTCAAACTTTCGTTCCTTTCCCGTTGGAAGAGATATATCTCCACTCGTGCCCGCATCTTTTCGGAGCCACCTTTTGTGGACTCCCTAATTTCCAAGCATACCCCTCCCCAAATTAGGGTACGAGCAAAGGAGAAGCGACAATGTTTGCAGAAAATTGTTTCTGCCTTCATCTCTGATTCGTCAGATCCTAGGCTGTTTACCAAGGTCATATTAGGTAATGAAGAGGTGGTTGGGTTGTTGGACAGTGGTGCCACTGTTAGCTGTTTGGGAAGAGATGTCGAAGCGTTTCTAGCCAATCATCCCGAAGTGACAGTCTACACTCTGCACTCGGTAGTGCATACTGCTGACGGGGCTCCGCAGAAACTTTGCGGTTATATTCGGGTTCCGATATCCTTTGGAGGAAGGACCCGTGATATAACCATATATGTGGTGCCCAGTCTCAGCCATAGATTGTACCTAGGGATGGATTTTTGGAATCTTTTCGGCCTCGCTCCCCAGATAGTCGGCGAGATAAACGCTCCATCCGTGTCTGCAAAAATGCACGACTTAACGTCCACGCAATGCGAACGGTTGGAACGCGTCAAGGCCAGATTTCCCTCCTTCGATGTCTTCGGACTGGGAAAGACTAACCTGGAGGAACACATCATTGACACTGGTGACTCAGTTCCTATTAAACAGAGGCATTATCCCGTCTCACCCGCTGTACAACAGTTGATGTATGGTGAGTTAGTCCCTGGAATTCTCCAGTGGTGTTGGTTCGTAAACCAGGTAAGGTCCGCCTGTGCCTTGACTCTCGCAAGGTAAACAGTGTCACTGTCAAGGACGCCTACCCTCTTCCACATATAGATGGTCTACTTGGTCGTCTTCAAGACACCAAGTTCATCACCAGCTTAGATCTTAAGGATGCCTTCTGGCAAATTCCTTTAGAGATGAAGTCGCGAGAGCGGACAGCTTTTACTGTCCCTGGTCGTCCACTGTACCAGTTCACAGTAATGCCTTTCGGCTTATGTAACGCCCCACAGCGCATGTGTCGCTTGATGGATAAGACCATCCCGGGCCATTTACGTGAAAACGTTTTTGTCTATCTGGACGACCTGCTCATTGTTTCACCTGACTTTGACTCTCACCTAAAGCTTGTGGACGAAGTGGCCAGCTGTCTCCGTCGTGCTGGGCTAACCAGCAATCTATCTAAAAGCAAATTTTGCGTGACAGAAGTGAAGTATCTCGGCTTCATAATTGGTGATGGGACTCTGAAAACCGATCCTAACAAGGTGACGGCCATCAAGGACTTCCCGACTCCGAAGTCTCATAAG
The DNA here is from genome assembly GCA_949987705.1 of Thereva unica. NCBI lineage: Eukaryota > Metazoa > Arthropoda > Insecta > Diptera > Therevidae > Thereva > Thereva unica. Next base: position 115,094,640 of record OX465281.1, on the reverse strand, counting down.
CAGACCCGGAGGTTCTTGGGTATGACCGGATGGTATCAGCGTTTCATACCCAATTATGCTAGCGTGGCTTCTCCAATCACGGATTGTTTGAAGTCTAAATCTTTTAGTTGGACTGATGAGGCCCAGCAGGCGTTCGGGACTTTGAAAGAGCTGATGACGAAAGCTCCTCTTTTAGTCACTCCAGATTTTTCTAAACATTTTTATATTCAGTGCGATGCCAGCAGGACTGGTGTATGTAGTGTGCTCTTTCAAAAGGACATGGATGGAGGAGAACATCCAATTGCTTATATGTCCAAGAAATTGAACGGAGGACAACGGAACTATACCATTACTGAGCTCGAATGCTACGCAGCTGTACTGAGTATAAAGAAGTTTAGAGCGTATGTGGAGGGACAGGCTTTCACGGTCATTACTGACCATGCCAGTCTGAAATGGCTCATGAGCCAGAAGGAGCTCAACGGTCGTCTAGCACGGTGGAGTCTTAAGCTTCAGGGGTTCGATTTTACGATCGAACACCGTAAAGGCACCCACAATGTGGTTCCCGATGCCTTGTCACGCATGGATTGCGTTGACGATTTGTCCTTGTGTTTAGACGTGGACTTAAATGCCACGTCCTTCAAGTCCCCTGATTATCTTCGTCTGGTTGAAGGAATCAGACAAGCCTTACCGCAGTTACCAGACCTGCGGGTTGAAGATGGGTACGTATTCAAGCGTACCTCCCCACGTACTGGAGACTCGGTTGCTGACGATATGACATGGAAGTTGTGGGTTCCAACGGACCTGACTGCGCCTCTCATCGAGTCAGCTCACCTGCCTCCACAAACATCACATGGCGGAGTAGTGAAGTCTCTAACCCGTCTGAGATATAAATACTTTTGGCCAGGTATGTCCAAACAAGTGCGGGAATACATTGCCAACTGTGAGGTCTGCAAGACCGCCAAAGCCCCCAGTTCAGTACTACGACCACCTATGGGCCGCCCCATGGATGCGTCGAAAGCGTTCCAATTTTTGTACGTAGACTTCTTGGGTCCTTATCCCCGGTCGAAAAAAGGCCATACGGCAGTGTTTGTCGTCTTGGACGCCTTCACCAAGTTTGCCTTCCTGCACCCCGTGTCCGCTGAGACCACGGCGGTGGCCGTCAAGTTTCTCGAGCAAACTATTTTTCATACCTTTGGAGTCCCTGAAACCATTTTCTCCGACAATGGTCGGCAATTCACCTCCAAAGAGTTTGCTAAACTGCTTAATGAGTATGACGTGCGACATGTGCGCACGGCCGTATATTCGCCTCACCCTAACGCTTCCGAGCGGGTGAATAGATCCGTCCTAGCCGCCATCAGGGCGTACTTAAAGGAGGATCATGGTGAGTGGGATAGACATCTTTCGTCCATTGAATGTGCTCTTCGTAGTGCCCACCACGAGGCGATCGGCATGTCACCGTATCAGGCCCTTTTTGGTAGCCATATGATCCTGCACGGATCCGCTTATCCAGTCCTGAAGAAACTGAACGTTTTCCAGGAGGGTGACATCGCTTTCTTGCCCTTGACGGACAAATTGCAGAGACTTCGTGAGCGGGTTGCGCTACATTTAGCCACCGCACACAACAGGCACACCACTCGGTACAACTTGCGTTGCCGCGTGGGCGGGTTTCGCCCTGGGGACGAGGTTTACCGGAGAACATTCTGGGTGAGTAACCGAGCTGGTCGCTTCAGTGCCAAGTTGGCACCGAGGTTTGTGAAAGCCCGGATACGTGGAAAAATTGGAACTAGCTTGTACGAACTGGAGGACTTGGTCGGTAAGAGCATAGGCGTATATCACGCCAAAGACTTACGTCCCTGAAAGACGTCGAAGCAAGCGCTCCTCAGAGTAGCCCTAAGAAGGCATCTCGCCGGCTTCACCGGTTAATGATAGGGTACCCGGCGTGGTCCGCTTAGGTAGCTTCCCTAGCGGATGGTACACCTCTTGGTTTCTCTTGGCCGTCTGGGGCCAAGCTTTCATGAAGTAGTCATCCGGATCTGCCAGACCAGACCCCACCATCATATTCGTTTACTCGTCGGTCAGTCGGAAGAATTCATTTCGGCGAACTGGGTGTCTGTTGTTTCACCGGGATGAGTCGAAGGCAATGTGGTATTGCTGGAGATTGTGCCGATGGAGCGAAAGCAACCTGAGTTTGGGTGTAAATATTTGAAGACGTATAGGTGTCAGTAGGGGGACAATGTGGTATTGTCTTCCGCCTGATAGTTGTATCTTCAGATATTCCTCCGGGAGGTTCTTCAGGCTGATCGTCACTAAAATACGGTTGCGACCGTAAGCTCAACTTTCCTTTTTTCACTCCGTATGGAGACGACTCTGTTTAGAACCGGAACAGCCCGGCATCTCAATCTGGAGAGCATGAGCCTCTTAATCTCAGGGGATGAGTCGAGACCCACGTTTATCTTACCCGAAGCTCACTACAGAAAAAAAACTGTCCGTTTTTTCGGCTCCTCACTGCCTAGCGAGTCGGCCTTGTGGACCCGAGGGTATGTAACGGTCAGTTTTGCAAGCAATCCCTCAGTACCTACTTGACTCGAAATCACTGTATCGAGAAGTTGCTGGGAACAAAAAAGTAGGCGGTGAAAGGAAAAACAAAAGTAGGCAAGGAAAAAATTTTTTTTGGGAAGGGAGGTTCTTTTTGAAAAGTCTGGCTGGATAGGACGCAATTAAGGTCCTAATGAGTATTTATACGAATCCTGTGAAATTAGTTAAAGGAGATATGGTGTACTAGAAGGCTAATTTGGCAGCCTGCATTAGACGATTGAGATTGGCAAACTGCATTATACCGAGGACTAGGAGAAGTTTTGTGCAAAGATACCTGATTGGTTGGGAAGAAGTTATGTAATGAAGAACAGGCGATAGAAGTCCTATCTGGTGGAGAAGTTGAGGTATAAAAGCAAGAAGATAATTGGAAGCTATAGGAAAGGTACTTAGTCTATGGGTGAAGCTGGTTCTACTAGGAAGTTATTTTGGACGCAGAGGATTCCCGTGAGGAGGTGATTGAAGTAAACTGGTAGCAACCATTTTACACCTGAAGGTATGTGAAATCATTGTTGTTTAAAATAAATGCCAGTGTGGTGAGCAGACCAAAAGAACCTAAACAAAAAGGAGAAAAGAGTCAGGGGTGTGTGTCATGGAGTATCGGTGTTGAGAGAACTTTAGCTACTTTGTTTTGTAAAAAGTAATTTTGCTGAAGGTTCAATTACAAATAATAATTACTTTTTGAGAGAACTTTTGCTACTTTGTTTTGTAAAAAGTAATTTTGCTGAAAGTTCAATTACAAATAATTACTTTAACTGATGCATAAAGTTATAAGGCATCGATGGTATTAAGTAGAAATCAGTTCGACTTAAGTGTGAGGTTGTAACGAGGACCGCCCTGCTCGAGGAGGAGATAATCGTGCTAGATGGTGGAAAAAAAATCCAGGACCAATTCCCGAATCCCAGTGCTAGCATCAAAACCAGACCTGTATGATTTAAATATGTGTGATATGATGCCCCCGCCAATAGTCTACATCAGCCGCTGATTAGGTTACCGATGAAAGTGACATGTCAACAATATTTGAACAATACCTGAAATATGCAATTAAAAAGGCTATTTAACTGAAAAATAATATCTAGCGACCGCTTGGAGGTTAAATGATTGTTATACATCAACAACCACGACAGACAAGATTTATGTATGGTTTAATGTAATAGTTTAATTGATTAATAGTTAACCATTTTAAGAGTAGTTAGAAGTACATCCTATAATCTATATTTGGTCATATGACATATTATTTATATTTGTGTATTCAATTGATTGCTCCTCATTGGAGATATTTTTGTCTTCTTGTTATTTCCAGATATTTTGTTTTTTTTTTTTGCTTTTAAACGGGACTCATTATAGATGAGATCGTATGTACAAAGACAACGTACTGGGCCCAGGATAATTCCATAATTTTTTTTGTGAGAGTTTGCTTCGTGGTAGAACTTAGAACTATCACTGAATTTATTGATAAATATAGATTGTGATTAATAAATATAGATTGATGTATCCTAGTTTTGGTTCCCAGTTTTTCGAATAGGCATGATAGCCTAAATTGCTAAATTTTTCCAGGATGGTTGGCGGGTTTCTCTCCGGGGCTCTAATTATTTGATTTTTTGTGTTTGTGGCAGATTCACTCTTTCCCAGAAAAACAACGGTGGTGCTCTAGGCTGAGCGAACGTTAACCTGGAATGACCTGAAGAGGACTGGCACTGACATAGAGGTAGGTGGTGAACTATGAAGGTTTCGGTCCGGCCACACACCCCACGATCCCTCCGGCGAGCTAGTGAACTCCGTGTGGCCGGCAGCATAAGCCCCTAGCATTAGTATCGGCGGTTGGGGAGGATATGAGTTACGGAATTTTTTTTTTCTTATGTATGGTATTGACTCCTTGGTCATGCTTTTCCGGGCTTCTGGCTAGGGGGGCAATACCTCGTATAAGTGGCGCCCAAGACATAGTCGCGCCATTATGCTGTTACAACGATACAACAAGGGTACAGACGACAACTTGGTTTTATTAAAGAAACACCTAAGCAAGAATTTGGATGTATAAATGACGGCAACACAGCAATTTTTCGCCAATTTAGGGGTACTTTCAACCCTTTAGGAGTACCCATACCATTAAGTTCGCCTTAATTTAGTATAAATCAACCCCCGTTGCAAATAAATATTAAAAAAAAGTTTAGTTTTCATTATTACTGAAATAATCGCGAAACCCCCTCCAGCTGCGCGCTCCGGCATCAACTCTTCTGGCGGGACCTCTATTGAGAATGTTACGAAAATAAGAAATGGTGGAATTGCAATAACATGCAAGACCAAAGAAGAAATCCAAAAGATTAATGCTGAAGTTGCGAAGAAAATGGGAAAGGAATATGAAGCGAAAATTCCGAAGTTGAAGAATCCTAGAATAAGAATATATGATGTTGATGAAGTAATGGAGAACGAGGACCTGCTGCAAGCAATAAGGAATCAAAATCCACAAATAGTTCTGAGAAAATCAAAAATAGAGGTGAAAATAAACAAGAAAACTAAGAGCACACATGTGTTGGTCATTGAGACTGATCCTAAAACTTTCAGTAGAATGATGATGGAGAAGAAATTGAAGATAAAATAGCAAAGATGTACTGTACATGAATATCTGGGAATCTCCAGGTGTATGAAGTGTTATTCTTACGATCACTGGAATTAGACCACTGCAGATACGCTTTTAAAAAGCCAAAAACTAGAAAAATTCTTAGCAGTATATGGAAGGTGGGAAAATTTAGGATAAATGCTACTTAAACAAGGAAAAATCGAGAGCACCGCAGCAGATGACCGGAAAAGGGGGGGAGCCAAAATGTGAGTTTTAGGGGGTTAGACGTATTTTTTTGCGATTTCTGAGAAAAGTAGACTTCCTATCGAAAAACGTTAAATGTAAACGTAGTAGATAATTAAAAGATCTAGAGCTTTTGTTCAAACTATTTTTCGACATAACCTCAAAAAATGGGGAAAAGCGTCAAAAACCGAGTTTTTCGTTTATCATTTTTATCTTTCACAAAAATGATCCAATTTTAATGAAATTTGAGGAAAATGTAGATTTTCATGTTTCGAAAGGGCCCAATTTTTTTCAAAGCGATTGGTTGTGTAGTTTTGTTTTTATGACCTTAATTTAAATAAAATAAATGGTTAAAAAAATTTTTTAAAAAAAATTCTTTTCATTAACTAAAAAATGTACTGAAAAGTAAAAATTAAAAAATATTTTAAAGAAAGCGTGAAATTTCAATTTTAATGAAAAAGTTAATTAAAAGAATGGCGCATTTTTCATCAAAAATTGAAAATATAACTGTAACTCGCGTGAGATTTACAATAACCCTCAATTTTTTGCTTTGTTAATTTCAAATTCTAACAAAATTTTTTGATGAAAAATGCGCCACTCTTTTAATTAACTTTTTCATTAAAATTGAAATTTCACGCTTTCTTTAAAATATTTTTTATTTTTTACTTTTCAGTACATTTTTTAGTTAATGAAAAGAATTTTTTTTAAAAAATTTGTTTAACCATTTATTTTATTTTCTACTTTTTAGTTTATTATATGTATTCCGCCATTTTATGATGGTAATTCTATTAGATTTAAAATTACGTCACACAGTTTACTGTATTCATTTGATACCCATGTCGTGGGCTCGGTGGAACATAATTGCAAAAACGGCCGCCATCTCGGAACCGTCTTCTTGATTTTTTTACAAAAAGGTCAGATTGCATTTAGTACTTATACATGATGAGTTGAACTCAAGTTGAACCCAAGTCTTACTACATGTAAACGGGAGTCGAGTTGGGTTAAGGTTGACTGAACTCGACTCAGTTCTGCTACCTGGGTTTAGTTGAAATTATGCATACGGACATGAGTTCAGTATTTGAGTAGTTGAATTTAGTTGACAGCAGCATCTCTGTGTTTGTTTGTGATTTTTTGTAACATGTATTGCTTCTTTATTATCAACTCACCCTTAACTCAACTATTCATCTCATCATTCATACACATTAACCACCCGAACTACGAGTGTGTGCAAAATTGGAAGTTGATCGGTTATATTTTCTACTTTTTAGTCTATTATAAGCTTTCCGAAATTTAGTGTTGACCGCCATTTTGAATTTGGAATGACGTTACATAGCTTATTGTGTTCTACCTGTCATATCCTTTCATTTGATACCCATGTCAGAGGGCCGCGGAGCACAATTTCAAAAATCGGGCGCCATTTTGGAACCGCCATCTTGATATTTTTACAAAATGGTCAGATTGCATTGTCATCCAAACTAAACGTGTATGCAAAATTTCAGCTCTATCCGAAACCGGGAAGTGGGTCAAATTTAACTTCCAAGATTTGACGACAAACAGTGTAAGTTAAATAAAAGAATTTAAAAATAAAATAAATGGTTAAAAAATTTTTTTAAAAAAATTCTTTTAACTAACTAAAAAATGTACTGAAAAGTAAAAAATAAAAAATATTTTAAAGAAAGCGTGAATTTTCAATTTTAATGAAAAAGTTAATTAAAAGAATGGCGCATTTTTCATCAAAAATTGAAAATATAACTGTAAATCGCGTGAGATTTACAATAACCCTCAATTTTTTGCTTTGTTAATTTCAAATTCTAACAAAATTTTTTGATGAAAAATGCGCCATTCTTTTAATTAACTTTTTCATTAAAATTGAAATTTCACGCTTTCTTTAAAATATTTTTTATTTTTTACTTTTCAGTACATTTTTTAGTTAATTAAAAGAATTTTTTTAAAAAATTTTTTTAACCATTTATTTTATTTTCTACTTTTTAGTTTATTATATGTATTCCGCCATTTTATGATGGCAATTCTATTAGATTTAAAATTTCGTCACACAGTTTACTGTATTCATTTGATACCCATGTCGTGGGCTCGGTGGAACATAATTGCAAAAACGGCCGCCATCTCGGAACCGTCTTCTTGATTTTTTTACAAAAAGGTCAGATTGCATTTAGTACTTATACATGATGAGTTGAACTCAAGTTGAACCCAAGTCTAACTACATGTAAACGGGAGTCGAGTTGGGTTAAGGTTGACTGAACTCGACTCAGCTCTGCTACCTGGGTTTAGTTGAAATTATGCATACGGACATGAGTTCAGTATTTGAGTAGTTGAATTTAGTTGACAGCAGCATCTCTGTGTTTGTTTGTGATTTTTTGTAACGTGTATTGCTTCTTTATTATCAACTCACCCTTAACTCAACTATTCATCTCATCATTCATACACATTAACCACCCGAACTACGAGTGTGTGCAAAATTGGAAGTTGATCGGTTATATTTTCTACTTTTTAGTCTATTATAAGCTTTCCGCAATTTAGTGTTGGCCGCCATTTTGAATTTGGAATGACGCCACATAGCTTATTGTGTTCTACCTGTCATATCCTTTCATTTGATACCCATGTCAGAGGGCCGCGGAGCACAATTTCAAAAATCGGGCGCCATTTTGGAACCGCCATCTTGATATTTTTACAAAATGGCCAGATTGCATTGTCATCCAAACTAAACATGTATGCAAAATTTCAGCTCTATCCGAAACCGGGAAGTGGGTCAAATTTAACTTCCAAGATTTGACGACAAACAGTGTAAGTGTTGGCCGCCATTTTGAATTTGGAATGACGCCACATAGCTTATTGTGTTCTACCTGACATATCCTTTCATTTGATACCCATGTCAGAGGGCCGCGGAGCACAATTTCAAAAATCGGGCGCCATTTGGGAACCGCCATCTTGATATTTTTACAAAATGGCCAGATTGCATTGTCATCCAAACTAAACGTGTATGCAAAATTTCAGCTCTATCCGAAACCGGAAAGTGGGTCAAATTTAACTTCCAAGATTTGACGACAAACAGTGTAAGTTAAATAAATAAGCGCCATTTTGGAACCGCCATCTTGATATTTTTACAAAATGGCCAGATTGCATTGTCATCCAAACTAAACGTGTATGCAAAATTTTAGCTCTATCCGAAACCGGGAAGTGGGTCAAATTTAACTTCCAAGATTTGACGACAAACAGTGTAAGTTAAATAAAAGAATTTAAAAAAAAAGAAAAAAAAAATTTAGGAAACTCTTTTCTTTACCTTAATATATTGATCAGTTGTGAACACAAAATTAATATAAATACTAAAAAAATCGACTAAAAGGTAAATAAAATAAATGGTTAAAAAATTTTTTTAAAAAAAATTCTTTTCATTAACTAAAAAATGTACTGAAAAGTAAAAAATAAAAAATATTTTAAAGAAAGCGTGAAATTTCAATTTTAATGAAAAAGTTAATTAAAAGAATGGCGCATTTTTCATCAAAAATTGAAAATATAACTGTAAATCGCGTGAGATTTACAATAACCCTCAATTTTTTGCTTTGTTAATTTCAAATTCTAACAAAATTGATGAAAAATGCGCCATTCTTTTAATTAACTTTTTCATTAAAATTGAAATTTCACGCTTTCTTTAAAATATTTTTTATTTTTAAATTCTTTTATTTAACTTGCACTGTTTGTCGTCAAATCTTGGAAGTTAAATTTGACCCACTTCCCGGTTTCGGATAGAGCTGAAATTTTGCATACACGTTTAGTTTGGATGACAATGCAATCTGGCCATTTTGTAAAAATATCAAGATAGCGGTTCCAAAATGGCGCCCGCTTTTATTTTACTTACACTGTTTGTCGTCAAATCTTGGAAGTTAAATTTGACCCACTTCCCGGTTTCGGATAGAGCTGAAATTTTGCATACACGTTTAGTTTGGATGACAATGCAATCTGGCCATTTTGTAAAAATATCAAGATAGCGGTTCCAAAATGGCGCCCGCTTTTATTTTACTTACACTGTTTGTCGTCAAATCTTGGAAGTTAAATTTGACTCACTTCCCGGTTTCGGATAGAGCTGAAATTTTGCATACACGTTTAGTTTGGATAACAATGCAATCTGGCCACTTTGTAAAAATATGAAGATGGCGGTTCCAAAATGGCGCCCGATTTTTGAAATTGTGCTCCGCGGCCCTTTGAAATGGGTATCAAATGAAAGGATATGACAGGTAGAACACAATAAGCTATGTGGCGTCATTCCAAATTCAAAATGGCGGACAACACTTACACTGTTTGTCGTCAAATCTTGGAAGTTAAATTTGACCCACTTCCCGGTTTCGGATAGAGCTGAAATTTTGCATACACGTTTAGTTTGGATGACAATGCAATCTGGCCATTTTGTAAAAATATCATGATGGCGGTTCCAAAATGGCGCCCGATTTTTGAAATTGTGCTCCGCGACCCTCTGACATGGGTATCAAATGAAAGGATATGACAGGTAGAACACAATAAGCTATGTGGCGTCATTCTAAATTCAAAATGGCGGCCAACACTTGAACTGTTTGTCGTCAAATCTTGGAAGTTAAATTTGACCCACTTCCCGGTTTCGGATAGAGCTGAAATTTTGCATACACGTTTAGTTTGGGTGACAATGCAATCTGGCCATTTTGTAAAAATATCAAGATGGCGGTTCCAAAATGGCGCCCGATTTTTGAAATTGTGCTCCGCGGCCCTCTGACATGGGTATCAAATGAAAGGATATGACAGGTAGAACACAATAAGCTATGTGGCGTCATTCCAAATTCAAAATGGCGGCCAACACTTACACTGTTTGTCGTCAAATCTTGGAAGTGAAATTTGACCCACTTCCCGGTTTCGGATAGAGCTGAAATTTTGCATACACGTTTAGTTTGGATGACAATGCAATCTGGCCATTTTGTCAAAATATCAAGATGGCGGTTCCAAAATGGCGCCCGATTTTTGAAATTGTGCTCCGCGGCCCTCTGACATGAGCATCAAATGAAAGGATATGACAGGTAGAACACAATAAGCTATGTGGCGCCATTCCAAATTCAAAATGGCGGCCAACACTTACACTGTTTGTCGTCAAATCTTGGAAGTTAAATTTGACCCACTTCCCGGTTTCGGATAGAGCTGAAATTTTGCATACACGTTTAGTTTGGATGACAATGCAATCTGGCCATTTTGTAAAAATATCAAGATGGCGGTTCCAAAATGGCGCCCGATTTTTGAAATTGTGCTCCGCGGCCCTCTGACATGGATATCAAATCAAAGGATATGACAGGTAGAACACAATAAGCTATGTGGCGTCATTCCAAATTCAAAATGGCGGCCAACACTAAATTGCGGAAAGCTTATAATAGACTAAAAAGTAGAAAATATAACCGATCAACTTCCAATTTTGCACACACTCGTAGTTCGGGTGGTTAATGTGTATGAATGATGAGATGAATAGTTGAGTTAAGGGTGAGTTGATAATAAAGAAGCAATACACGTTACAAAAAATCACAAACAAACACAGAGATGCTGCTGTCAACTAAATTCAACTACTCAAATACTGAACTCATGTCCGTATGCATAATTTCAACTAAACCCAGGTAGCAGAGCTGAGTCGAGTTCAGTCAACCTTAACCCAACTCGACTCCCGTTTACATGTAGTTAGACTTGGGTTCAACTTGAGTTCAACTCATCATGTATAAGTACTAAATGCAATCTGACCTTTTTGTAAAAAAATCAAAAAGACGGTTCCGAGATGGCGGCCGTTTTTGCAATTATGTTCCACCGAGCCCACGACATGGGTATCAAATGAATACAGTAAACTGTGTGACGTAATTTTAAATCTAATAGAATTGCCATCATAAAATGGCGGAATACATATAATAAACTAAAAAGTAGAAAATAAAATAAATGGTTAAAAAAAATTTTTAAAAAAAATTCTTTTCATTAACTAAAAAATGTACTGAAAAGTAAAAAATAAAAAATATTTTAAAGAAAGCGTGAAATTTCAATTTTAATGAAAAAGTTAATTAAAAGAATGGCGAATTTTTCATCAAAAAATTTTGTTAGAATTTGAAATTAACAAAGCAAAAAATTGAGGGTTATTGTAAATCTCACGCGATTTACAGTTATATTTTCAATTTTTGATGAAAAATGCGCCATTCTTTTAATTAACTTTTTCATTAAAATTGAAATTTCACGCTTTCTTTAAAATATCAAGGGTCGCGCAAGCGACCCGACCGTTGCAAGGTTAAAAAGGTTATATAAAATAATAAATTTTAAAATAATATAAAAAAAAAAAAAATAAATCAATTTAAAATAATAAAAAAAAAATAAATCAAAAAAATAAATCAATAAAAAAAATAAAAAAAAGAAAAATAAAAAACAAAGAATCAAAGTCCAAGAAAGGACGCGCTGCGCGACTATACTTACGCGAGTTTGGCCCCGTTATTCGTTGTGTCTCTCTCTACCCTAAACCATTTTCAGTATTCAAGATAAGGAAAGAGAGAGGCTAGCGAGAAACGACTTTCGTCTCCGCGCCATAAGTGACACCTTGCGGTCGAACCGTGAGACGTAAAACGTTGTCAAGGGTAGCGGAATACTAGATTCTATGAAATTGACTTTTTTAAAACGTTTTTTGTATGTTTTTAGCTCGCTTTCTTGTCTGTCTGTTTGTCCGGTACAAATCTTGCAATCGATTTTTTGACTACTTCCGGTTACCCGATCACCCTGAAATTTTGCACACAGCTTCAGCTCCGATGACAATACAATATGGTATACTCATTATACCGTTAGATCAATGGCGGAGGACTCTAGACGACGGATTACTGTTTTCTTCTCGGAACAAATTTTGCATTCGATTTTTCAAATACTTCCGGATATCCAATCATGGTGAAATTTTGCACACAGCTTTAGCTGTGATGACAATGCAATATGGTACATACCTTTACTCCATGGAGGCCGTCTCAGGAGGGCGGACTGAAATATTCTTCACAAACCCTTCGACATGGATATTAAATGAAATGGTATGATAAGTAGAACACCATAAGCAATATAGTATACTCAATTTATCGTTTGGTCCATGGCGGTCATCTCCAGAGGGCGGATTACCGTGATCCATGGCGGCCTCCTCAGGAGGGCGGGTTACCATTCTCTTCAGAGCACTTTCGACATGGGTATCAAATGAAAGGGTATGATAATTAGAAAACAATAAGCAATATAGTATACTCAATATTTCGTTCGGTCCATGGCGGCCATCTCAAGAGGACCGATTAACATTTTCTTCACAACCCCCTCGACATGGGTATCAAACGAAAGGGCATCAAAAGTAATGCAATAAGCTATGTCTTTAGATCCATGGCCACCTCCTCAGGAGGGCCGGTTACCATTCTCTTCAGAACCCTTTCGACATGGGTATCAAATGAAAGGGTATGATAAGCAAAACACCATAAGCAATACAATATACTCAGAACATCATTAGGTCCATGGCGGCCTCCTCAGGAGGGTGGGTTACCATTCTCTTCAGAGCCCTTTCGACATGGGTATCAAATGAAAGGGTATGATAATAAGAAAACAATAAGCAATATAGTATACTCAATATTTCGTTTGGTCCATGGCGGCCATCTCAAGAGGACGGATTAACATTTTCTTCACAACCCCCTCGACATGGGTATCAAACGAAATCAAACGAAAGGGCATCAAAAGTAATGCAATAAACTATGTCTTTAGATCCATGGCCACCTCCTCAGGAGGGCCGGTTACCATTCTCTTCAGAACCCTTTCGACATGGGTATCAAATGAAAGGGTATGATAACTAAAACACCATAAGCAATACAATATACTCAGAACATCATTAGGTCCATGGCGGCCTCCTCAGGAGGGTCGGTTACCATTCTCTTCAGAACCCTTTCGACATGGGTATCAAATGAAAGGGTATGATAAGTAGAATACCATAAACAATATAGTATGCTCAACATTTCGTTTGGTCCATGGCGGCCATTCCAAGAGGACGGATTAACATTTTCTTCACAACCCCCTCGACATGGGTATCAAACGAAAAGGCATCATAAGTAATGCAATAAGCTATGTCTTTAGATCCATGGCCACCTCCTCAGGAGGGCCGGTTACCATTCTCTTCAGAACACTTTCGACATGGGTATAAAATGAAAGGGTATGATAAGTAAAACACCATAAGCAATACAATATACTCAGAACATCATTAGGTCCATGGCGGCCTCCTCAGGAGGGTGGGTTATCATTCTCTTCAGAACCCTTTCGACATGGGTATCGAATGAAAGGGTATGATAAGTAGAATACCATAACCAATATACATAGTATGCTCAATATTTCGTTTGGTCCATGGCGACCATCTCAAGAGGACGGATTAACATTTTTTTCAGAACCCCCTCGACATGGGTATCAAACGAAAGGCCATCATAAGTAATGCAATAAGCTATGTCTTTAGATCCATGGCCACCTCCTCAGGAGGGCCGGATACCATTCTCTTCAGAACCCTTTCGACATAGGTATCAAATGAAAGGGTATGATAAGTAAAACACCATAAGCAATACAATATACTCAGAACATCATTAGGTCCATGGCGGCCTCCTCAGGAGGGTGGGTTATCATTCTCTTCAGAACCCTTTCGACATGGGTATCAAATGAAAGGGTATGATAAGTAGAATACCATAAACAATATAGTATGCTCAATATTTCGTTTGGTCCATGGCGGCCATTCCAAGAGGACGGATTAACATTTTCTTCACAACCCCCTCGACATGGGTATCAAACGAAAAGGCATCATAAGTAATGCAATAAGCTATGTCTTTAGATCCATGGCCACCTCCTCAGGAGGGCCGGTTACCATTCTCTTCAGAACCCTTTCGACATAGGTATCAAATGAAAGGGTATGATAAGTAAAACACCATAAGCAATACAATATACTCAGAACATCATTAGGTCCATAGCGGCCTCCTCAGGAGGGTGGGTTACCATTCTCTTCAGAACCCTTTCGACATGGGTATCGAATGAAAGGGTATGATAAGTAGAATACCATAACCAATATAGTATGCTCAATATTTCGTTTGGTCCATGGCGGCCATTCCAAGAGGACGGATTAACATTTTCTTCACAACCCCCTCGACATGGGTATCAAACGAAAAGGCATCATAAGTAATGCAATAAGCTATGTCTTTAGATCCATGGCCACCTCCTCAGGAGGGCCGGTTACCATTCTCTTCAGAACACTTTCGACATGGGTATCAAATGAAAGGGTATGATAAGTAAAACACCATAAGCAATACAATATACTCAGAACATCATTAGGTCCATAGCGGCCTCCTCAGGAGGGTGGGTTACCATTCTCTTCAGAACCCTTTCGACATGGGTATCAAATGAAAGGGTATGATAAGTAGAATACCATAAACAATATAGTATGCTCAATATTTCGTTTGGTCCATGGCGGCCATTCCAAGAGGACGGATTAACATTTTCTTCACAACCCCCTCGACATGGGTATCAAACGAAAAGGCATCATAAGTAATGCAATAAGCTATGTCTTTAGATCCATGGCCACCTCCTCAGGAGGGCCGGTTACCATTCTCTTCAGAACCCTTTCGACATAGGTATCAAATGAAAGGGTATGATAAGTAAAACACCATAAGCAATACAATATACTCAGAACATCATTAGGTCCATGGCGGTCTCCCCAGGAGGGTGGGTTACCATTCTCTTCAGAACCCTTTCGACATGGGTATCAAATGAAAGGGTATGATAAGTAGAATACCATAAACAATATAGTATGCTCAATATTTCGTTTGGTCCATGGCGGCCATTCCAAGAGGACGGATTAACATTTTCTTCACAACCCCCTCGACATGGGTATCAAACGAAAAGGCATCATAAGTAATGCAATAAGCTATGTCTTTAAATCCATGGCCACCTCCTCAGGAGGGCCGGTTACCATTCTCTTCAGAACACTTTCGACATGGGTATCAAATGAAAGGGTATGATAAGTAAAACACCATAAGCAATACAATATACTCAGAACATCATTAGGTCCATAGCGGCCTCCTCAGGAGGGTGGGTTACCATTCTCTTCAGAACACTTTCGACATGGGTATCAAATGAAAGGGTATGATAAGTAAAACACCATAAGCAATACAATATACCATAAACAATATAGTATACGCAATATTTCGTTTGGTCCATGGCGGCCATCTCAAGATTGCGGGTTACCATTTTCTTCTCAACGGGACGCGCTGCGCGACTCTACTTACGCGAGTTTGGCCCCGTTATTCGTTGTGTCTCTACCCTAAACCATTTCAGTATTCAAGATAAGGAAAGAGAGAGGCTAGCAAAAAACGACTTTCGTCTCCGCGCTATAAGTGACACCTTGCGGTCGAACCGTGAGACGTAAAATTGTAGGCCTGTATTAAACAAGATTTAAAGGTTGTTAACAACTTACAGTTCTTACGCGGCGAGATATTTCTGTAGTTCATATTATGTAAATAATGTTGAATAAACTTCCAAAATTACCTCAAAAAGGTAAATGAATCACGTCGCAAGATTTCGCGCTTTTCTATCATCAATCTCCCTATTTCGATATTTCTATAATTATTGTCATTATTATATTGTTATTTTGTTTTTAATTTTGCTTAAGCTTTCTTTTTTAAAAATTGAAATTATTTTCAACAAAAGAAGCGAAATCAATTATTACGTAACAAATCGTTTGTTTTTTTATATTAGGTGCAACAAAAAAATCTGGGGCCTGTATTAAACAAGATTTAAAGGTTGAACAAAGCCGAACTCAATAAGTAATTAACAACCTTTAAATCTTGTTTAATACAGGCCCCAGATTTTTTTGTTGCACCTAATATAAAAAAACAAACGATTTGTTACGTAATAATTGATTTCGCTTCTTTTGTTGAAAATAATTTCAATTTTTAAAAAAGAAAGCTTAAGCAAAATTAAAAACAAAATAACAATATAATAATGACAATAATTATAGAAATATCGAAATAGGGAGATTGATGATAGAAAAGCGCGAAATCTTGCGACGTGATTCATTTACCTTTTTGAGGTAATTTTGGAAGTTTATTCAACATTATTTACATAATATGAACTACAGAAATATCTCGCCGCGTAAGAACTGTAAGTTGTTAACAACCTTTAAATCTTGTTTAATACAGGCCTACAATTTTACGTCTCACGGTTCGACCGCAAGGTGTCACTTATAGCGCGGAGACGAAAGTCGTTTTTTGCTAGCCTCTCTCTTTTTTTTTATTTTTTACTTTTCAGTACATTTTTTAGTTAATGAAAAGAATTTTTTTTAAAAATTTTTTTTAACCATTTATTTTATTTAAGGGCAGGTTCTCCTACTTTGCGATCAAAAAAAAAAGATTTTTTTTTTACCTTTTTCAAATTTATAACATGTCTAAATTATGTTGCCGAAAGGATTTTTTGATTACTTAATTTTTTTTGAAGATACAGCGTTTTGAAGAGAAGTGTGCATACGAGGGATATCGCACACACAAATGATCGACAACGCGCGCATCGAGCAGGGAGAATCAAGTTTGAAAGAGGTGGTAAAGGAGCAAAGAATGGAAAAACGACGACTACTCATTCAACAAAATGCACTTTTTGAAGCAGAGGAAGGAATTTTGTACGGGCCTGGCATAGATGATTAAGGGTAGAGTGAAAATGTGAACCGAAACTTCAAACGCGATTTCCCACGATTGTCGGATTTTAGTGCGCGATACACTCTAGCTCAACATACACTTATCCGATTCACTTGAAACAAAGTGGCAAATTTAGAGAATTCTATTGCCGAGGCCCTGAATGTTTTTTTTTTAATTTTTATAAATAAACAATTGTTTGAGCTGATTTTTACGAGGAAAAACTTACGAAAAAATTGCACTTTTTTTTCAAAGTGGTGTAGTTTCTTCAAAAAACGTTTAATTTGTTTAAAAATACATTCAGGGCCTCGGTACAATGTTTAAGTAACTTAATTTTTTTACATTTCATGTTTCAGATGATTACTCCACCCTTGGGAATGTATCGCGCAAGTGGGTGCACGTCGCGTACTGTCAGGAAAACCTTTGGCTGGAACCGCCATTTTTGATTTTTTTTTTTGAAAAATTTTTTATTCTGTTCTACTTGTAGTAATAAATAACCACAAAAAAACCGCTAGTTGTTAATTCAGTTCTAAGTTACCAAAAAAAATCATGAAAAAGTCCATTTTTCGCTCAAAGTAGGAGAACCTCCCCTTAAGTTCAGGTTGGTATGGGCGCCCCACGCTTTTCTTTAAGGAATGTGTGAGATTTTTTCCATTTTGATTTAAAAGTTTATATTGTTTAAAATCTTCTTATTTTTTACCTTTTAGTCGATTTTTTTAGTATTTATATTAATTTTGTGTTCACAACTGATCAATATATTAAGGTAAAGAAAAGAGTTTCCTAAAAATTTTTTTTCTTTTTTTTATTTTTTACTTTTTAGTAACGAATAGCGTTAATTAATACATTACAATTTCCAAACTTTTAATTAGATTATCATGTTAAATAAGGAAACTTTTTTACATGTTTTGTATTTGTTTCTTTACAACAGTTCTCAAGTGCAGCCCAAAAATGCACAATTTGATGACCCCTCAAAAATCTAATAGCGCTCTACGTTTTTTTTACATTTTGAAAGGAAGTGTGCTCGCGTATACTGGCTGGAGCAATAAAAACTAAAAACTGGAAACATATTTTTTTTGCATCTTTTTAAATTCTTTTATTTAACTTGCACTGTTTGTCGTCAAATCTTGGAAGTTAAATTTGACCCACTTCCCGGTTTCGGATAGAGCTGAAATTTTGCATACACGTTTAGTTTGGGTGACAATGCAATCTGGCCATTTTGTAAAAATATCAAGATGGCGGTTCCAAAATGGCGCCCGATTTTTGAAATTGTGCTCCGCTGCCCTCTGACATGGGTATTAAATGAAAGGATATGACAGGTAGAACACAATAAGCTATGTGGCGTCATTCCAAATTCAAAATGGCGGCCAACACTTACACTGTTTGTCGTCAAATCTTGGAAGTTAAATTTGACCCACTTCCCGATTTCGGATAGAGCTGAAATTTTGCATACACGTTTAGTTTGGATAACAATGCAATCTGGCCATTTTGTAAAAATATGAAGATGGCGGTTCCAAAATGGCGCCCGATTTTTGAAATTGTGCTCCGCGGCCCTTTGAAATGGGTATCAAATGAAAGGATATGACAGGTAGAACACAATAAGCTATGTGGCGTCATTCCAAATTCAAAATGGCGGACAACACTTACACTGTTTGTCGTCAAATCTTGGAAGTTAAATTTGACCCACTTCCCGGTTTCGGATAGAGCTGAAATTTTGCATACACGTTTAGTTTGGATGACAATGCAATCTGGCCATTTTGTAAAAATATCATGATGGCGGTTCCAAAATGGCGCCCGATTTTTGAAATTGTGCTCCGCGACCCTCTGACATGGGTATCAAATGAAAGGATATGACAGGTAGAACACAATAAGCTATGTGGCGTCATTCTAAATTCAAAATGGCGGCCAACACTTGAACTGTTTGTCGTCAAATCTTGGAAGTTAAATTTGACCCACTTCCCGGTTTCGGATAGAGCTGAAATTTTGCATACACGTTTAGTTTGGGTGACAATGCAATCTGGCCATTTTGTAAAAATATCAAGATGGCGGTTCCAAAATGGCGCCCGATTTTTGAAATTGTGCTCCGCGGCCCTCTGACATGGGTATCAAATGAAAGGATATGACAGGTAGAACACAATAAGCTATGTGGCGTCATTCCAAATTCAAAATGGCGGCCAACACTTACACTGTTTGTCGTCAAATCTTGGAAGTGAAATTTGACCCACTTCCCGGTTTCGGATAGAGCTGAAATTTTGCATACACGTTTAGTTTGGATGACAATGCAATCTGGCCATTTTGTCAAAATATCAAGATGGCGGTTCCAAAATGGCGCCCGATTTTTGAAATTGTGCTCCGCGGCCCTCTGACATGAGCATCAAATGAAAGGATATGACAGGTAGAACACAATAAGCTATGTGGCGCCATTCCAAATTCAAAATGGCGGCCAACACTTACACTGTTTGTCGTCAAATCTTGGAAGTTAAATTTGACCCACTTCCCGGTTTCGGATAGAGCTGAAATTTTGCATACACGTTTAGTTTGGATGACAATGCAATCTGGCCATTTTGTAAAAATATCAAGATGGCGGTTCCAAAATGGCGCCCGATTTTTGAAATTGTGCTCCGCGGCCCTCTGACATGGATATCAAATCAAAGGATATGACAGGTAGAACACAATAAGCTATGTGGCGTCATTCCAAATTCAAAATGGCGGCCAACACTAAATTGCGGAAAGCTTATAATAGACTAAAAAGTAGAAAATATAACCGATCAACTTCCAATTTTGCACACACTCGTAGTTCGGGTGGTTAATGTGTATGAATGATGAGATGAATAGTTGAGTTAAGGGTGAGTTGATAATAAAGAAGCAATACACGTTACAAAAAATCACAAACAAACACAGAGATGCTGCTGTCAACTAAATTCAACTACTCAAATACTGAACTCATGTCCGTATGCATAATTTCAACTAAACCCAGGTAGCAGAGCTGAGTCGAGTTCAGTCAACCTTAACCCAACTCGACTCCCGTTTACATGTAGTTAGACTTGGGTTCAACTTGAGTTCAACTCATCATGTATAAGTACTAAATGCAATCTGACCTTTTTGTAAAAAAATCAAAAAGACGGTTCCGAGATGGCGGCCGTTTTTGCAATTATGTTCCACCGAGCCCACGACATGGGTATCAAATGAATACAGTAAACTGTGTGACGTAATTTTAAATCTAATAGAATTGCCATCATAAAATGGCGGAATACATATAATAAACTAAAAAGTAGAAAATAAAATAAATGGTTAAAAAAAATTTTTAAAAAAAATTCTTTTCATTAACTAAAAAATGTACTGAAAAGTAAAAAATAAAAAATATTTTAAAGAAAGCGTGAAATTTCAATTTTAATGAAAAAGTTAATTAAAAGAATGGCGAATTTTTCATCAAAAAATTTTGTTAGAATTTGAAATTAACAAAGCAAAAAATTGAGGGTTATTGTAAATCTCACGCGATTTACAGTTATATTTTCAATTTTTGATGAAAAATGCGCCATTCTTTTAATTAACTTTTTCATTAAAATTGAAATTTCACGCTTTCTTTAAAATATCAAGGGTCGCGCAAGCGACCCGACCGTTGCAAGGTTAAAAAGGTTATATAAAATAATAAATTTTAAAATAATATAAAAAAAAAAAAAATAAATCAATTTAAAATAATAAAAAAAAAATAAATCAAAAAAATAAATCAATAAAAAAAATAAAAAAAAGAAAAATAAAAAACAAAGAATCAAAGTCCAAGAAAGGACGCGCTGCGCGACTATACTTACGCGAGTTTGGCCCCGTTATTCGTTGTGTCTCTCTCTACCCTAAACCATTTTCAGTATTCAAGATAAGGAAAGAGAGAGGCTAGCGAGAAACGACTTTCGTCTCCGCGCCATAAGTGACACCTTGCGGTCGAACCGTGAGACGTAAAACGTTGTCAAGGGTAGCGGAATACTAGATTCTATGAAATTGACTTTTTTAAAACGTTTTTTGTATGTTTTTAGCTCGCTTTCTTGTCTGTCTGTTTGTCCGGTACAAATCTTGCAATCGATTTTTTGACTACTTCCGGTTACCCGATCACCCTGAAATTTTGCACACAGCTTCAGCTCCGATGACAATACAATATGGTATACTCATTATACCGTTAGATCAATGGCGGAGGACTCTAGACGACGGATTACTGTTTTCTTCTCGGAACAAATTTTGCATTCGATTTTTCAAATACTTCCGGATATCCAATCATGGTGAAATTTTGCACACAGCTTTAGCTGTGATGACAATGCAATATGGTACATACCTTTACTCCATGGAGGCCGTCTCAGGAGGGCGGACTGAAATATTCTTCACAAACCCTTCGACATGGATATTAAATGAAATGGTATGATAAGTAGAACACCATAAGCAATATAGTATACTCAATTTATCGTTTGGTCCATGGCGGTCATCTCCAGAGGGCGGATTACCGTGATCCATGGCGGCCTCCTCAGGAGGGCGGGTTACCATTCTCTTCAGAGCACTTTCGACATGGGTATCAAATGAAAGGGTATGATAATTAGAAAACAATAAGCAATATAGTATACTCAATATTTCGTTCGGTCCATGGCGGCCATCTCAAGAGGACCGATTAACATTTTCTTCACAACCCCCTCGACATGGGTATCAAACGAAAGGGCATCAAAAGTAATGCAATAAGCTATGTCTTTAGATCCATGGCCACCTCCTCAGGAGGGCCGGTTACCATTCTCTTCAGAACCCTTTCGACATGGGTATCAAATGAAAGGGTATGATAAGCAAAACACCATAAGCAATACAATATACTCAGAACATCATTAGGTCCATGGCGGCCTCCTCAGGAGGGTGGGTTACCATTCTCTTCAGAGCCCTTTCGACATGGGTATCAAATGAAAGGGTATGATAATAAGAAAACAATAAGCAATATAGTATACTCAATATTTCGTTTGGTCCATGGCGGCCATCTCAAGAGGACGGATTAACATTTTCTTCACAACCCCCTCGACATGGGTATCAAACGAAATCAAACGAAAGGGCATCAAAAGTAATGCAATAAACTATGTCTTTAGATCCATGGCCACCTCCTCAGGAGGGCCGGTTACCATTCTCTTCAGAACCCTTTCGACATGGGTATCAAATGAAAGGGTATGATAACTAAAACACCATAAGCAATACAATATACTCAGAACATCATTAGGTCCATGGCGGCCTCCTCAGGAGGGTCGGTTACCATTCTCTTCAGAACCCTTTCGACATGGGTATCAAATGAAAGGGTATGATAAGTAGAATACCATAAACAATATAGTATGCTCAACATTTCGTTTGGTCCATGGCGGCCATTCCAAGAGGACGGATTAACATTTTCTTCACAACCCCCTCGACATGGGTATCAAACGAAAAGGCATCATAAGTAATGCAATAAGCTATGTCTTTAGATCCATGGCCACCTCCTCAGGAGGGCCGGTTACCATTCTCTTCAGAACACTTTCGACATGGGTATAAAATGAAAGGGTATGATAAGTAAAACACCATAAGCAATACAATATACTCAGAACATCATTAGGTCCATGGCGGCCTCCTCAGGAGGGTGGGTTATCATTCTCTTCAGAACCCTTTCGACATGGGTATCGAATGAAAGGGTATGATAAGTAGAATACCATAACCAATATACATAGTATGCTCAATATTTCGTTTGGTCCATGGCGACCATCTCAAGAGGACGGATTAACATTTTTTTCAGAACCCCCTCGACATGGGTATCAAACGAAAGGCCATCATAAGTAATGCAATAAGCTATGTCTTTAGATCCATGGCCACCTCCTCAGGAGGGCCGGATACCATTCTCTTCAGAACCCTTTCGACATAGGTATCAAATGAAAGGGTATGATAAGTAAAACACCATAAGCAATACAATATACTCAGAACATCATTAGGTCCATGGCGGCCTCCTCAGGAGGGTGGGTTATCATTCTCTTCAGAACCCTTTCGACATGGGTATCAAATGAAAGGGTATGATAAGTAGAATACCATAAACAATATAGTATGCTCAATATTTCGTTTGGTCCATGGCGGCCATTCCAAGAGGACGGATTAACATTTTCTTCACAACCCCCTCGACATGGGTATCAAACGAAAAGGCATCATAAGTAATGCAATAAGCTATGTCTTTAGATCCATGGCCACCTCCTCAGGAGGGCCGGTTACCATTCTCTTCAGAACCCTTTCGACATAGGTATCAAATGAAAGGGTATGATAAGTAAAACACCATAAGCAATACAATATACTCAGAACATCATTAGGTCCATAGCGGCCTCCTCAGGAGGGTGGGTTACCATTCTCTTCAGAACCCTTTCGACATGGGTATCGAATGAAAGGGTATGATAAGTAGAATACCATAACCAATATAGTATGCTCAATATTTCGTTTGGTCCATGGCGGCCATTCCAAGAGGACGGATTAACATTTTCTTCACAACCCCCTCGACATGGGTATCAAACGAAAAGGCATCATAAGTAATGCAATAAGCTATGTCTTTAGATCCATGGCCACCTCCTCAGGAGGGCCGGTTACCATTCTCTTCAGAACACTTTCGACATGGGTATCAAATGAAAGGGTATGATAAGTAAAACACCATAAGCAATACAATATACTCAGAACATCATTAGGTCCATAGCGGCCTCCTCAGGAGGGTGGGTTACCATTCTCTTCAGAACCCTTTCGACATGGGTATCAAATGAAAGGGTATGATAAGTAGAATACCATAAACAATATAGTATGCTCAATATTTCGTTTGGTCCATGGCGGCCATTCCAAGAGGACGGATTAACATTTTCTTCACAACCCCCTCGACATGGGTATCAAACGAAAAGGCATCATAAGTAATGCAATAAGCTATGTCTTTAGATCCATGGCCACCTCCTCAGGAGGGCCGGTTACCATTCTCTTCAGAACCCTTTCGACATAGGTATCAAATGAAAGGGTATGATAAGTAAAACACCATAAGCAATACAATATACTCAGAACATCATTAGGTCCATGGCGGTCTCCCCAGGAGGGTGGGTTACCATTCTCTTCAGAACCCTTTCGACATGGGTATCAAATGAAAGGGTATGATAAGTAGAATACCATAAACAATATAGTATGCTCAATATTTCGTTTGGTCCATGGCGGCCATTCCAAGAGGACGGATTAACATTTTCTTCACAACCCCCTCGACATGGGTATCAAACGAAAAGGCATCATAAGTAATGCAATAAGCTATGTCTTTAAATCCATGGCCACCTCCTCAGGAGGGCCGGTTACCATTCTCTTCAGAACACTTTCGACATGGGTATCAAATGAAAGGGTATGATAAGTAAAACACCATAAGCAATACAATATACTCAGAACATCATTAGGTCCATAGCGGCCTCCTCAGGAGGGTGGGTTACCATTCTCTTCAGAACACTTTCGACATGGGTATCAAATGAAAGGGTATGATAAGTAAAACACCATAAGCAATACAATATACCATAAACAATATAGTATACGCAATATTTCGTTTGGTCCATGGCGGCCATCTCAAGATTGCGGGTTACCATTTTCTTCTCAACGGGACGCGCTGCGCGACTCTACTTACGCGAGTTTGGCCCCGTTATTCGTTGTGTCTCTACCCTAAACCATTTCAGTATTCAAGATAAGGAAAGAGAGAGGCTAGCAAAAAACGACTTTCGTCTCCGCGCTATAAGTGACACCTTGCGGTCGAACCGTGAGACGTAAAATTGTAGGCCTGTATTAAACAAGATTTAAAGGTTGTTAACAACTTACAGTTCTTACGCGGCGAGATATTTCTGTAGTTCATATTATGTAAATAATGTTGAATAAACTTCCAAAATTACCTCAAAAAGGTAAATGAATCACGTCGCAAGATTTCGCGCTTTTCTATCATCAATCTCCCTATTTCGATATTTCTATAATTATTGTCATTATTATATTGTTATTTTGTTTTTAATTTTGCTTAAGCTTTCTTTTTTAAAAATTGAAATTATTTTCAACAAAAGAAGCGAAATCA
Organism: Thereva unica; assembly: GCA_949987705.1. NCBI lineage: Eukaryota > Metazoa > Arthropoda > Insecta > Diptera > Therevidae > Thereva > Thereva unica. Next base: position 115,069,472 of record OX465281.1, on the reverse strand, counting down.
ATTATTACGTAACAAATCGTTTGTTTTTTTATATTAGGTGCAACAAAAAAATCTGGGGCCTGTATTAAACAAGATTTAAAGGTTGAACAAAGCCGAACTCAATAAGTAATTAACAACCTTTAAATCTTGTTTAATACAGGCCCCAGATTTTTTTGTTGCACCTAATATAAAAAAACAAACGATTTGTTACGTAATAATTGATTTCGCTTCTTTTGTTGAAAATAATTTCAATTTTTAAAAAAGAAAGCTTAAGCAAAATTAAAAACAAAATAACAATATAATAATGACAATAATTATAGAAATATCGAAATAGGGAGATTGATGATAGAAAAGCGCGAAATCTTGCGACGTGATTCATTTACCTTTTTGAGGTAATTTTGGAAGTTTATTCAACATTATTTACATAATATGAACTACAGAAATATCTCGCCGCGTAAGAACTGTAAGTTGTTAACAACCTTTAAATCTTGTTTAATACAGGCCTACAATTTTACGTCTCACGGTTCGACCGCAAGGTGTCACTTATAGCGCGGAGACGAAAGTCGTTTTTTGCTAGCCTCTCTCTTTTTTTTTATTTTTTACTTTTCAGTACATTTTTTAGTTAATGAAAAGAATTTTTTTTAAAAATTTTTTTTAACCATTTATTTTATTTAAGGGCAGGTTCTCCTACTTTGCGATCAAAAAAAAAAGATTTTTTTTTTACCTTTTTCAAATTTATAACATGTCTAAATTATGTTGCCGAAAGGATTTTTTGATTACTTAATTTTTTTGAAGATACAGCGTTTTGAAGAGAAGTGTGCATACGAGGGATATCGCACACACAAATGATCGACAACGCGCGCATCGAGCAGGGAGAATCAAGTTTGAAAGAGGTGGTAAAGGAGCAAAGAATGGAAAAACGACGACTACTCATTCAACAAAATGCACTTTTTGAAGCAGAGGAAGGAATTTTGTACGGGCCTGGCATAGATGATTAAGGGTAGAGTGAAAATGTGAACCGAAACTTCAAACGCGATTTCCCACGATTGTCGGATTTTAGTGCGCGATACACTCTAGCTCAACATACACTTATCCGATTCACTTGAAACAAAGTGGCAAATTTAGAGAATTCTATTGCCGAGGCCCTGAATGTTTTTTTTTTAATTTTTATAAATAAACAATTGTTTGAGCTGATTTTTACGAGGAAAAACTTACGAAAAAATTGCACTTTTTTTTCAAAGTGGTGTAGTTTCTTCAAAAAACGTTTAATTTGTTTAAAAATACATTCAGGGCCTCGGTACAATGTTTAAGTAACTTAATTTTTTTACATTTCATGTTTCAGATGATTACTCCACCCTTGGGAATGTATCGCGCAAGTGGGTGCACGTCGCGTACTGTCAGGAAAACCTTTGGCTGGAACCGCCATTTTTGATTTTTTTTTTTGAAAAATTTTTTATTCTGTTCTACTTGTAGTAATAAATAACCACAAAAAAACCGCTAGTTGTTAATTCAGTTCTAAGTTACCAAAAAAAATCATGAAAAAGTCCATTTTTCGCTCAAAGTAGGAGAACCTCCCCTTAAGTTCAGGTTGGTATGGGCGCCCCACGCTTTTCTTTAAGGAATGTGTGAGATTTTTTCCATTTTGATTTAAAAGTTTATATTGTTTAAAATCTTCTTATTTTTTACCTTTTAGTCGATTTTTTTAGTATTTATATTAATTTTGTGTTCACAACTGATCAATATATTAAGGTAAAGAAAAGAGTTTCCTAAAAATTTTTTTTCTTTTTTTTATTTTTTACTTTTTAGTAACGAATAGCGTTAATTAATACATTACAATTTCCAAACTTTTAATTAGATTATCATGTTAAATAAGGAAACTTTTTTACATGTTTTGTATTTGTTTCTTTACAACAGTTCTCAAGTGCAGCCCAAAAATGCACAATTTGATGACCCCTCAAAAATCTAATAGCGCTCTACGTTTTTTTTACATTTTGAAAGGAAGTGTGCTCGCGTATACTGGCTGGAGCAATAAAAACTAAAAACTGGAAACATATTTTTTTTGCATCTTTTTAAATTCTTTTATTTAACTTGCACTGTTTGTCGTCAAATCTTGGAAGTTAAATTTGACCCACTTCCCGGTTTCGGATAGAGCTGAAATTTTGCATACACGTTTAGTTTGGGTGACAATGCAATCTGGCCATTTTGTAAAAATATCAAGATGGCGGTTCCAAAATGGCGCCCGATTTTTGAAATTGTGCTCCGCTGCCCTCTGACATGGGTATTAAATGAAAGGATATGACAGGTAGAACACAATAAGCTATGTGGCGTCATTCCAAATTCAAAATGGCGGCCAACACTTACACTGTTTGTCGTCAAATCTTGGAAGTTAAATTTGACCCACTTCCCGATTTCGGATAGAGCTGAAATTTTGCATACCCGTTTAGTTTGGATGACAATGCAATCTGGCCATTTTGTAAAAATATCAAGATGGCGGATCCAAAATGGCGCCCGATTTTTAAAATTGTGCTCCGCGTCCCTCTGACATGGGTATCAAATGAAAGGATATGACAGGTAGAACACAATAAGCTATGTGGCGTCATTCCAAATTCAAAATGGCGGCCAACACTTACACTGTTTGTCGTCAAATCTTGGAAGTTAAATTTGACCCACTTCCCGATTTCGGATAGAGCTGAAATTTTGCATACACGTTTAGTTTGGATGACAATGCAATCTGGCCATTTTGTAAAAATATCAAGATGGCGGATCCAAAATGGCGCCCGATTTTTAAAATTGTGCTCCGCGTCCCTCTGACATGGGTATCAAATGAAAGGATATGACAGGTAGAACACAATAAGCTATGTGGCGTCATTCCAAATTCAAAATGGCGGCCAACACTAAATTGCGGAAAGCTTATAATAGACTAAAAAGTAGAAAATATAACCGATCAACTTCCAATTTTGCACACACTCGTAGTTCGGGTGGTTAATGTGTATGAATGATGAGATGAATAGTTGAGTTAAGGGTGAGTTGATAATAAAGAAGCAATACACGTTACAAAAAATCACAAACAAACACAGAGATGCTGCTGTCAACTAAATTCAACTACTCAAATACTGAACTCATGTCCGTATGCATAATTTCAACTAAACCCAGGTAGCAGAGCTGAGTCGAGTTCAGTCAACCTTAACCCAACTCGACTCCCGTTTACATGTAGTTAGACTTGGGTTCAACTTGAGTTCAACTCATCATGTATAAGTACTAAATGCAATCTGACCTTTTTGTAAAAAAATCAAAAAGACGGTTCCGAGATGGCGGCCGTTTTTGCAATTATGTTCCACCGAGCCCACGACATGGGTATCAAATGAATACAGTAAACTGTGTGACGTAATTTTAAATCTAATAGAATTGCCATCATAAAATGGCGGAATACATATAATAAACTAAAAAGTAGAAAATAAAATAAATGGTTAAAAAAAAATTTTAAAAAAAATTCTTTTCATTAACTAAAAAATGTACTGAAAAGTAAAAAATAAAAAATATTTTAAAGAAAGCGTGAAATTTCAATTTTAATGAAAAAGTTAATTAAAAGAATGGCGAATTTTTCATCAAAAAATTTTGTTAGAATTTGAAATTAACAAAGCAAAAAATTGAGGGTTATTGTAAATCTCACGCGATTTACAGTTATATTTTCAATTTTTGATGAAAAATGCGCCATTCTTTTAATTAACTTTTTCATTAAAATTGAAATTTCACGCTTTCTTTAAAATATTTTTTATTTTTTACTTTTCAGTACATTTTTTAGTTAATGAAAAGAATTTTTTTTAAAAATTTTTTTTAACCATTTATTTTATTTAAGTTCAGGTTGGTATGGGCGCCCCACGCTTTTCTTTAAGGAATGTGTGAGATTTTTTCCATTTTGATTTAAAAGTTTATATTGTTTAAAATCTTCTTATTTTTTACCTTTTAGTCGATTTTTTTAGTATTTATATTAATTTTGTGTTCACAACTGATCAATATATTAAGGTAAAGAAAAGAGTTTCCTAAAAATTTTTTTTCTTTTTTTTATTAAATCATATTTTTATTTGCTATAGGTAGCTATGTTATGTCGTCCGCCATTTTTTAGTGAACGCCATATTTGATTTAAAACGACGTCATACAGTTTACTTTCTTACTCACTTTAATACACTTTCATTTGATATCCATACCGAGAGCGAAGTAAATAAAAGGGTAAACCGCCATTTTGTGTTGGCCGCCATTTTGAATTGAAATGACGGGACACAGACAACAGTATTCTAATTGTCACTCCCTTCTATTTGATACCCATGCCGAGCGCGTTGTAAAGAAAAATTGATCCTCTGTTTTGTGTTGGCCGCCACTTTTATGCAGCCATTTTTCTACCGCCATTTTGAATTTAGGATGACGCTAATTGTATTCAACTTGTTATAACTTTTCATTTGATACCCATATCGAACGAGTGGCTTGTAAAGAAAAATGTAATCCGACATTTTTTTTGGCCGCCAATTTTAATTTGGAACTATCATTTTCGTGTGTTTTCGTCGGAAATACACATGTCTGTTAATTTTTACCAATTTTTATTGAATGGAAGTGAATTTTAAGACTCTACATTGAGTAGAACGAATTATTCCAAGCATTTTTTATTAAAAATCGTTTTTTGTTACTCAACAACAAAATCAACAACAAAAAATGTAACAAAATGTCATATTCGTGTATTGTCATCGGGAATATGTATGCCTGCAAAGTTTCATCCATTTGCATTGAGTAAAAGGCGGTTAAATTAACGTTACAAGATTTGATGCTCCGAAGTGAAAGTAAAGAAAAGAGTTTAAAAAGAGGAACCGCCATCTTGATATTTTTACAAAATGGCCAGATTGAATTGTCATCCAAACTAAACGTGTATGCAAAATTTTAGCTCTATCCGAAACCGGGAAGTGGGTCAAATTTAATTTCCAAGATTTGACGACAAACAGTGTAAGTTAAATAAAAGAATTTAAAAAAAATGGTTAAAAAAAATTTTTTAAAAAAAATTCTTTTCATTAACTAAAAAAATGTACTGAAAAGTAAAAAATAAAAAATATTTTAACCCTTGTCGAGCGGCATAAATTTACAACCTTAAGAGGCGGCATAGGTACAATTGTACCTTCATATATTTTGTATGAACAAATCCATTTTAGGTATAATTTTTTACAATTAATGAATAATATTTAGTATATAGATATTGTGTAGTCATGTTTTGTGATATTTTACCTGTATTCAGGAGTACCAGGAATTTTTTTTTGCATTTTATGACAGGTACCTAATAAAAATAATAAATATTTGCGGTAGATCTGATTCAAAGGATTTTATTACCCTGATTATTCTTGGTATGGAATACTAATTGGTTTTAGATTAGGATAAGAGTACCTGCTCTTATTCCAAGACTTATTGGAGTCCCTTTTGATATTCCAAGAATAATATAAGGAAATATTATTTCCAGGTACCTAATAAAAATAATAAATATTTGCGGTAGATCTGATTCAAAGGATTTTATTACCCTGATTATTCTTGGTATGGAATACTAATTGGTTTTAGATTAGGATAAGAGTACCTGCTCTTATTCCAAGACTTATTGGAGTCCCTTCTGATATTCCAAGAATAATATAAGGAAATATTATTTTTTAGAATAATTAGGGTTATATTCTTATGATTCAATCAAGAAGGTATAAAAGAAAAAGTAACTTTGACAAGCATTTAATATTGCTTGAGGCTTTGTGCAGTGAAGATATTGTTAAAGATAAAAGTTATACTAATCATTATGAGTGATGAAGCTAGACCTAGTACCAGCCGCAGTTCAAGAACACGAGATTGCAGGTCGGTGTTATATAGTGACAAACCTATAATGTAGTAGTATTTCATAATACAATTTCCATATTTTTACAGATATACATGCGAAGAAATCAGTGGAATGCTCGAAAAATCTGATTCTGAAGACGAGGGAGAACCGTACTGTGCATCTGATGACGAAAGTTACGTACCACAAGTTTCAGCAGAGGAAGAGTCTGATATTGAACAAGAAATGATCATCGAACATGAAGAAGAATACGACTCAGACGAAAGTGTTGAAGATGAAAGTGTGTCTCCAAGTGTGGGTGATATATGGACTTCGAAGGATGGAACTCAATGGCGTAGTGTTCCACTACCCAATGCTCAAACAAGACGTCGTAATATCGTAAGACAAAAAGGTGGAGCTGCAGCAAACAGTAAGATGTATACAGCAAGAGAAATATTTAAAACAATCATGACTCCGGAAATGTGTGACATCATATTACGCGAAACAAATCGGAAGGGCAAGAGAGTTTGTGAGGATTTCAATAATAAACTGGTTCAAACGTTTCCTGTAGCTTCCAAACGGCCACCACCAAAAACATTCAAGCCATTTAGTGAAAGTGAACTCGACGCATTTTTTGGTATACTTATTTCTACTGGTGTGCACAAAGATAATAAAGTGAATCTGAACGATTTGTGGCAGGTTGATGCTCTACCTCTTATACGTGCAGCAATGCCTCGTGACCGCTTCAAGATGATGCTGAGATTCATCCGATTCGACAATGACATTACACGTGCAGAACGTTTGAAATCTGATAAAGCTGCACCAATACGGGACATCTGGACAATGCTGAACAGAAATTTGGAGAGAGCCTACAAGCCACATGAATGCATCACAGTCGACGAGCAACTATTTCCGTATAGAGGACATACCAAATTTACCCAATATATGCCTTCCAAACCGGCTAAATATGGGATAAAGGTTTTCTGGGTTTGTGATGCATCAAACGCATATCCGTTACAAGGTCAGCTTTATACTGGAAAACCAACAGATGGCCCTCGACAGGTAAACGTTGGTGAACGAACAGTTTTGGACCTAGTCAGCAAATACAAAGGTTCTGGAAGAAATGTCACCACCGACAACTTTTTCACATCTATGGAACTAGCTAAGGTATTGAACTCCTGGAACATGACGTTAGTTGGCACAGTAAGAAAAAATAAAAGGTTCCTGCCAAGCAACATGCAGGCCTCCAAAGAAAGGCCTATAAACTCGACGAATTTTGCCTACAATAATGAAGCAACAGTTTGTTCATATGTGCGAAAGAAGAACAAAGCAGTCGTGCTTCTATCAACCATGCACATGACGGGAGAAGTCGAAGAGACGCAAGCAGCCAAACCAGAGATAATAACATATTACAATAAAACCAAAGGCGGAGTAGACGTTATGGATAAAATGTTGGGAGAATATAGTGTCAAACGACGGACATTGCGTTGGCCTCTGGCATTTTTTTATAACATGATTGACGTCTCTGGGTTAGCATCGTACGTCATCTTCAGAGAACACAACCCACGTTTCTGCACAAAGGATCAACGAAGAAAGTTCCTCAAAGATCTTGCCACTCAGCTTTGTATGCCTGCAGTCGAAACTCGGAGTACAAACCGAATGTGTATGAGGAATCATTTCCTTCGATGTGCAGTGGAAATGGTGCTTGGAAAACGCATTCTGGTGACGTCAGAACCAGCGGCTGGACGTCAAGAACCTCATGGTAGTCGTGGAGCCTCCCCTGTCGTTGGTAGCTGTTATATCTGCCGAGAGCTGAAGAGGAAGCAGCGCAAAACTAGAAAGTCCTGTGTGGTTTGCCTTAATCCCGTTTGCGATGAACATTCACTACCAAAGACGACGTGCATTAATTGCGAAGAAAATCAATAAAATAAAAAAATCTTAATTATATTTTGTAAGGTACAATAAATTAACATAATCATTCAAAAAACGTTGATTCTTTTTTTTTCTTGCATTATCTTCATAGAAAATATATAAAGGTACAATTGTACCTATACCGCCATTTATAGGTGTAAAAAAAATGTGATCTCTTGATAAGTGAGGGGGTTGAGATATTTTTCTGAAATTTGACTTATGAAATCTAGGCCACAAAAGTAGAGATGTCAGAAAATATGAGGGCTCTATTGCTTCTGGGGAAAGAGCAATCAAAATTTAAAAACGCAAAAGTTACAATTGTACCTATTCAGCTCGACGAGGGTTAAAGAAAGCGTGAAATTTCAATTTTAATGAAAAAGTTAATTAAAAGAATGGCGCATTTTTCATCAAAAAATTTTGTTAGAATTTGAAATTAACAAAGCAAAAAATTGAGGGTTATTGTAAATCTCACGCGATTTACAGTTATATTTTCAATTTTTGATGAAAAATGCGCCATTCTTTTAATTAACTTTTTCATTAAAATTGAAATTTCACGCTTTCTTTAAAATATTTTTTGTTTTTTACTTTTCAGTACATTTTTTTAGTTAATGAAAAGAATTTTTTTTAAAAATTTTTTTTTAACCATTTATTTTATTACTTTTCAGTACATTTTTTAGTTAATGAAAAGAATTTTTTTTAAAAATTTTTTTTTAACCATTTATTTTATTTTCTACTTTTTAGTTTATTATATGTATTCCGCCATTTTATGATGGCAATTCTATTAGATTTAAAATTACGTCACACAGTTTACTGTATTCATTTGATACCCATGTCGTGGGCTCGGTGGAACATAATTGCAAAAACGGCCGCCATCTCGGAACCGTCTTCTTGATTTTTTTACAAAAAGGTCAGATTGCATTTAGTACTTATACATGATGAGTTGAACTCAAGTTGAACCCAAGTCTAACTACATGTAAACGGGAGTCGAGTTGGGTTAAGGTTGACTGAACTCGACTCAGCTCTGCTACCTGGGTTTAGTTGAAATTATGCATACGGACATGAGTTCAGTATTTGAGTAGTTGAATTCAGTTGACAGCAGCATCTCTGTGTTTGTTTGTGATTTTTTGTAAAGTGTATTGCTTCTTTATTATCAACTCACCCTTAACTCAACTATTCATCTCATCATTCATACACATTAACCACCCGAACTACGAGTGTGTGCAAAATTGGAAGTTGATCGGTTATATTTTCTACTTTTTAGTCTATTATAAGCTTTCCGCAATTTAGTGTTGGCCGCCATTTTGAATTTGGAATGACGCCACATAGCTTATTGTGTTCTACCTGTCATATCCTTTCATTTGATACCCATGTCAGAGGGCCGCGGAGCACAATTTTAAAAATCGGGCGCCATTTTTGATCCGCCATGTTGATATTTTTACAAAATGGCCAGATTGCATTGTCATCCAAACTAAACGTGTATGCAAAATTTCAGCTCTATCCGAAACCGGGAAGTGGGTCAAATTTAACTTCCAAGATTTGACGACAAACAGTGCAAGTGTTGGCCGCCATTTTGAATTTAGAATGACGCCACATAGCTTATTGTGTTCTACCTGTCATATCCTTTCATTTGATACCCATGTCAGAGGGCCGCGGAGCACAATTTTAAAAATCGGGCGCCATTTTTGATCCGCCATCTTGATATTTTTACAAAATGGCCAGATTGCATTGTCATCCAAACTAAACGTGTATGCAAAATTTCAGCTCTATCCGAAACCGGTGTCAGACGGTATGGCTCGAGCGGACGATAAGTGAAAAGACTAGACTGTGGGTTAAGTCTTTATAAACGTGTTTATTCATTGAACAGAAAACAAAAACTCAATATTTAACAAAATTAAAAAGTCGCCTGACTTCATTCCCGGTTCCTTGGATCCTTTCTGGTTTTTTTAGTATTTCTGGCAAGTATCGAGTTTACAGTGATGGCGGTGCGGTGACAGTTCGTCCATTCCTGACTTGAGGGTGGAGACGGCTTCTTCATCCTCATCCGACTCGTCGATTTGGTCTAGATCGGGGCTCAGGTGACACCAGGGCTTCAGTTTGTCGCTGGTATATACCGAAGAGAATCGGCGTTTCCTTGGTGCGGATTCAAGATCCTCGATGACGTAACGATCATGTCGCAAGACCTTCGCAATGATGAAAGGTCCTCGGTATTTCGGGTCTAATTTGTGTGAGTCGCCGGTTGGCGAAGGGACCGCTTCAATGACAACTAAATCACCTTCTGCGTACACGACTGGTGCTTTATGTTGGGCGTCGAACCTTGTTTTCCACTTGTCGCGGTCTCGATGTGCGATGAAAGCCGTGTACTGCTTGGAATCTTCGTGGACTGGGATTTGGTAGTATCCGGACATCATATCCAATGTCTTAAAATAGCGATAACCTGAAATCATGGCCAATATTTCCTCAACGGTTGGCATCGGGAACGGCATTTTGACAGTGATAGCATTTAGGGCTCGGTAATCAACACACATACGGTCTTCTCCATTTGCCTTCTTAACGAGTACAATGGGTGATGAGTATGGGGACGAACTTGGTCGGATGATGTTGTGCACTAGCAAGTCATTTATGATGTTATCAATCACTTCGCGTTTGGCAAATGGGACACGATATGGTTTTTTATTTATAGGTTGATTTGATGTTAGCTTAATAGACATAGTTGTTGTTTTGCATAAGCCAAGACGATCAAGAGATTCGCCAAAACAATCGGAATGGTAGCTGATAGTGTTTAGTACTTCGTTGGCCTCATGCTGCTGCAGTTGTCCTATTTGAACATTATTTGTATCGATTTGTTCAAATCGACACGCTGTTGGTCCTACGACTAATTGGTGTTGTTCGTCACTCAGATAATCGTTGCCAAGTAACACATCGTGCGACAGCATGTCATCGTTGACAACTAAAAATGTTGTTATTGATGTGCGATTGTCAGCTTCCACGCACGCAGTTATCGATGAACTGCAGTGATATTCTCCTCCTGCGAATCTTTTCAAAACAAATGGCTCGGTTTCCACGATGGTTGCAAGTTGGTTGGCTATTGACTGGCGTATTAGTGATTTATCGCTTCCAGTGTCAATGAAAGCATTATATTGATGATCGTTTATGGAAATGGTTTTCAGACGGTTGTCGGGTCGGGTTTCTCCCGATCCGATTGTCTTTACGTTGCCGGTTTGTTTCCCTTTCGCTTCGGGGCAAGTGGCGTCAGTATGAGTCGTTCGTAGGCAGATGGTACAACGAGAGCGTCTTTGTGGTTTTGGGCAATTCACGGACAAATGCCCTGTTTCGAAGCAGTTATAGCACACTATGTTAGTGCTGGAATGTTTCCTTTCGGTTAATGGAGCTTTTGGGTGTTGAGGAGACGATTTCCTTTCAGGTTTTTGCGACGGTTGTGAGACTTGACGTCTGTCGGGTTCTGATGACCTTGAAGCCCTATTAGTTAAATATCTTTCGATGGCGCATCGCAAATCGTTGGTGGATTGGAAATCCATACTGGCTAGTGCATTTTGTAGGTCAAAGTGTTTAAGACCGTTCCTGATATAACGGATGATAGCTGCGTCGTTCACTCCATGCTTGTTTCCCAATGCACGGGTGCGATGAAAATAATCAATGATGCGCTCACCCGGACGTCGACTGCAATTTATAAGTTTTATATGAATGTCGGCTTCGTTATCAATTTCACCAAAATCCTGACACAGACTGGAAGAAAATTCGTACCATGTGCGATATATCTCAGTTGTTGAGTCTGCCCAAATTCTGGCTGGTCCTCTTAGCTTCGATTGAACAGCCATTAGTACATTATGTTGATTCCAATTATAGAAAGTTATGAGGCCGTTAATTCTGGCAACAAATCTTTCAGCGGACAATGATAATTCATTGGATGGGTCAAATTCTGGTAATAAGTCCAACATTTCCCGAACAGACATTTCTCGTAAACAATATGCAACAGGAGTTGACGTAAATGCAGAGCCTGGATTTATATTTGCTCCTAATGTTGGCTGTGTAACGTTGACGTTCAATGGCAGATGAGCAGCATTAAAGTTTGACGGCGGTGGAAAGCTGGCGTTTGCCGGCGAGAAGGCATTGGTAGTTGACGGAGCTATGACATTACCAATTGACGGCGGTGTAATGTTGGCGGTTGACGGCGGTATAATGTTGGCGGTTGACGGTGGCGGAGCGCTAGTTGCTAATGACGCAACAGCGCTGACGGTCGATGCTTTATATGAGGTTAGGGATTTAACCTCCCCCATTACCTCTTTTAAAACTTCCCTAAGTTTTTCGACTTCGCTCCGCAATTCTCCCAATTCTCCGATGTCGGCGGGTAAGTTTTCCTCCTCGCTGGTTACTTCGTCTTCGTCGAACTCTTCTTTATCGAGGTTTTCATGAATTCTGTTCAACCGAATTGCTTTCGTTCCGGTAGTTGCCAGGCCATGCGCTTGTAAGATTTTCCTCAATTGGGTCACCCTTAATGTGCTGGCTTTTACCAACACCATTTTGTCTTGACAATTGCTAAAACGAAAGTTAGCGAAATTTTATAATTTTAATGGTACTCAGCGGTTAATCCCAATAAATCCCACTTCTGAGATGTCAGACGGTATGGCTCGAGCGGACGATAAGTGAAAAGACTAGACTGTGGGTTAAGTCTTTATAAACGTGTTTATTCATTGAACAGAAAACAAAAACTCAATATTTAACAAAATTAAAAAGTCGCCTGACTTCATTCCCGGTTCCTTGGATCCTTTCTGGTTTTTTTAGTATTTCTGGCAAGTATCGAGTTTACAGTGATGGCGGTGCGGTGACACCGGGAAGTGGGTCAAATTTAACTTCCAAGATTTGACGACAAACAGTGTAAGTGTTGGCCGCCATTTTGAATTTGGAATGACGCCACATAGCTTATTGTGTTCTACCTGTCATATCCTTTCATTTGATACCCATGTCAGAGGGCCGCGGAGCACAATTTCAAAAATCGGGCGCCATTTTGGAACCGCCATCTTGATATTTTTACAAAATGGCCAGATTGCATTGTCACCCAAACTAAACGTGTATGCAAAATTTCAGCTCTATCCGAAACCGGGAAGTGGGTCAAATTTAACTTCCAAGATTTGACGAAAAACAGTGCAAGTGTTGGCCGCCATTTTGAATTTAGAATGACGCCACATAGCTTATTGTGTTCTACCTGTCATATCCTTTCATTTGATATCCATGTCAGAGGGCCGCGGAGCACAATTTCAAAAATCGGGCGCCATTTTGGAACCGCCATCATGATATTTTTACAAAATGGCCAGATTGCATTGTCATCCAAACTAAACGTGTATACAAAATTTCAGCTCTATCCGAAACCGGGAAGTGGGTCAAATTTAACTTCCAAGATTTGACGACAAACAGTGTAAGTGTTGTCCGCCATTTTGAATTTGGAATGACGCCACATAGCTTATTGTGTTCTACCTGTCATATCCTTTCATTTGATACCCATTTCAAAGGGCCGCGGAGCACAATTTCAAAAATCGGGCGCCATTTTGGAACCGCCATCTTGATATTTTTACAAAATGGCCAGATTGCATTGTTATCCAAACTAAACGTGTATGCAAAATTTCAGCTCTATCCGAAACCGGGAAGTGGGTCAAATTTAACTTCCAAGATTTGACGATAAACAGTGTAAGTAAAATAAAAGCGGGCGCCATTTTGGAACCGCTATCTTGATATTTTTACAAAATGGCCAGATTGCATTGTCATCCAAACTAAACGTGTATGCAAAATTTCAGCTCTATCCGAAACCGGGAAGTGGGTCAAATTTAACTTCCAAGATTTGACGACAAACAGTGCAAGTTAAATAAAAGAATTTAAAAATAAATGGTTAAAAAAAATTTAAAAAAAAAAATTCTTTTCATTAACTAAAATATGTACTGAAAAGTAAAAAATAAAAAATATTTTAAAGAAAGCGTGAAATTTCAATTTTAATGAAAAAGTTAATTAAAAGAATGGCGCATTTTTCATCAAAAATTGAAAATATAACTGTAAATCGCGTGAGATTTACAATAACCCTCAATTTTTTGCTTTGTTAATTTCAAATTCTAACAAAATTGATGAAAAATGCGCCATTCTTTTAATTAACTTTTTCATTAAAATTGAAATTTCACGCTTTCTTTAAAATATTTGTTATTTTTTACTTTTCAGTACATTTTTTAGTTAATGAAAAGAATTTTTTTTAAAAAATTTTTTTAACCATTTATTTTATTTTCTACTTTTTAGTTTATTATATGTATTCCGCCATTTTATGATGGCAATTCTATTAGATTTAAAAGTACGTCACACAGTTTACTGTATTGATTTGATACCCATGTCGTGGGCTCGGTGGAACATAATTGCAAAAACGGCCGCCATCTCGGAACCGTCTTCTTGATTTTTTTACAAAAAGGTCAGATTGCATTTAGTACTTATACATGATGAGTTGAACTCAAGTTGAACCCAACTCTAACTACATGTAAACGGGTGTCGAGTTGGGTTAAGGTTGATTGAACTCGACTCAGCTCTCCTACCTGGGTTTAGTTGAAATTATGCATACGGACATGAGTTCAGTATTTGAGTAGTTGAATTTAGTTGGCAGCAGCATGTCTGTGTTTGTTTGTGATTTTTTGTAACGTGTATTGCTTCTTTATTATCAACTCACCCTTAACTCAACTATTCATCTCATCATTCATACACATTAACCACCCGAACTACGAGTGTGTGCAAAATTGGAAGTTGATCGGTTATATTTTCTACTTTTTAGTCTATTATAAACTTTCCGCAATTTAGTGTTGGCCGCCATTTTGAATTTGGAATGACGCCACATAGCTTATTGTGTTCTACCTGTCATATCCTTTCATTTGATACCCATGTCAGAGGGCCGCGGAGCACAATTTCAAAAATCGGGCGCCATTTTGGAACCGCCATCTTGATATTTTTACAAAATGGCCAGATTGCATTGTCACCCAAACTAAACGTGTATGCAAAATTTCAGCTCTATCCGAAACCGGGAAGTGGGTCAAATTTAACTTCCAAGATTTGACGAAAAACAGTGCAAGTGTTGGCCGCCATTTTGAATTTAGAATGACGCCACATAGCTTATTGTGTTCTACCTGTCATATCCTTTCATTTGATATCCATGTCAGAGGGCCGCGGAGCACAATTTCAAAAATCGGGCGCCATTTTGGAACCGCCATCATGATATTTTTACAAAATGGCCAGATTGCATTGTCATCCAAACTAAACGTGTATACAAAATTTCAGCTCTATCCGAAACCGGGAAGTGGGTCAAATTTAACTTCCAAGATTTGACGACAAACAGTGTAAGTGTTGTCCGCCATTTTGAATTTGGAATGACGCCACATAGCTTATTGTGTTCTACCTGTCATATCCTTTCATTTGATACCCATTTCAAAGGGCCGCGGAGCACAATTTCAAAAATCGGGCGCCATTTTGGAACCGCCATCTTGATATTTTTACAAAATGGCCAGATTGCATTGTTATCCAAACTAAACGTGTATGCAAAATTTCAGCTCTATCCGAAACCGGGAAGTGGGTCAAATTTAACTTCCAAGATTTGACGATAAACAGTGTAAGTAAAATAAAAGCGGGCGCCATTTTGGAACCGCTATCTTGATATTTTTACAAAATGGCCAGATTGCATTGTCATCCAAACTAAACGTGTATGCAAAATTTCAGCTCTATCCGAAACCGGGAAGTGGGTCAAATTTAACTTCCAAGATTTGACGACAAACAGTGCAAGTTAAATAAAAGAATTTAAAAATAAATGGTTAAAAAAAATTTAAAAAAAAAATTCTTTTCATTAACTAAAATATGTACTGAAAAGTAAAAAATAAAAAATATTTTAAAGAAAGCGTGAAATTTCAATTTTAATGAAAAAGTTAATTAAAAGAATGGCGCATTTTTCATCAAAAATTGAAAATATAACTGTAAATCGCGTGAGATTTACAATAACCCTCAATTTTTTGCTTTGTTAATTTCAAATTCTAACAAAATTGATGAAAAATGCGCCATTCTTTTAATTAACTTTTTCATTAAAATTGAAATTTCACGCTTTCTTTAAAATATTTGTTATTTTTTACTTTTCAGTACATTTTTTAGTTAATGAAAAGAATTTTTTTTAAAAAATTTTTTTAACCATTTATTTTATTTTCTACTTTTTAGTTTATTATATGTATTCCGCCATTTTATGATGGCAATTCTATTAGATTTAAAAGTACGTCACACAGTTTACTGTATTGATTTGATACCCATGTCGTGGGCTCGGTGGAACATAATTGCAAAAACGGCCGCCATCTCGGAACCGTCTTCTTGATTTTTTTACAAAAAGGTCAGATTGCATTTAGTACTTATACATGATGAGTTGAACTCAAGTTGAACCCAACTCTAACTACATGTAAACGGGTGTCGAGTTGGGTTAAGGTTGATTGAACTCGACTCAGCTCTCCTACCTGGGTTTAGTTGAAATTATGCATACGGACATGAGTTCAGTATTTGAGTAGTTGAATTTAGTTGGCAGCAGCATGTCTGTGTTTGTTTGTGATTTTTTGTAACGTGTATTGCTTCTTTATTATCAACTCACCCTTAACTCAACTATTCATCTCATCATTCATACACATTAACCACCCGAACTACGAGTGTGTGCAAAATTGGAAGTTGATCGGTTATATTTTCTACTTTTTAGTCTATTATAAACTTTCCGCAATTTAGTGTTGGCCGCCATTTTGAATTTGGAATGACGCCACATAGCTTATTGTGTTCTACCTGTCATATCCTTTGATTTGATATCCATGTCAGAGGGCCGCGGAGCACAATTTCAAAAATCGGGCGCCATTTTGGAACCGCCATCTTGATATTTTTACAAAATGGCCAGATTGCATTGTCATCCAAACTAAACGTGTATGCAAAATTTCAGCTCTATCCGAAACCGGGAAGTGGGTCAAATTTAACTTCCAAGATTTGACGACAAACAGTGTAAGTGTTGGCCGCCATTTTGAATTTGGAATGGCGCCACATAGCTTATTGTGTTCTACCTGTCATATCCTTTCATTTGATGCTCATGTCAGAGGGCCGCGGAGCACAATTTCAAAAATCGGGCGCCATTTTGGAACCGCCATCTTGATATTTTGACAAAATGGCCAGATTGCATTGTCATCCAAACTAAACGTGTATGCAAAATTTCAGCTCTATCCGAAACCGGGAAGTGGGTCAAATTTCACTTCCAAGATTTGACGACAAACAGTGTAAGTGTTGGCCGCCATTTTGAATTTGGAATGACGCCACATAGCTTATTGTGTTCTACCTGTCATATCCTTTCATTTGATACCCATGTCAGAGGGCCGCTGAGCACAATTTCAAAAATCGGGCGCCATTTTGGAACCGCCATCTTGATATTTTTACAAAATGGCCAGATTGAATTGTCACCCAAACTAAACGTGTATGCAAAATTTCAGCTCTATCCGAAACCGGGAAGTGGGTCAAATTTAACTTCCAAGATTTGACGACAAACAGTGTAAGTGTTGGCCGCCATTTTGAATTTGGAATGACGCCACATAGCTTATTGTGTTCTACCTGTCATATCCTTTCATTTGATACCCATGTCAGAGGGCCGCGGAGCACAATTTCAAAAATCGGGCGCCATTTTGGAACCGCCATCTTGATATTTTTACAAAATGGCCAGATTGCATTGTCACCCAAACTAAACGTGTATGCAAAATTTCAGCTCTATCCGAAACCGGGAAGTGGGTCAAATTTAACTTCCAAGATTTGACGACAAACAGTTCAAGTGTTGGCCGCCATTTTGAATTTAGAATGACGCCACATAGCTTATTGTGTTCTACCTGTCATATCCTTTCATTTGATACCCATGTCAGAGGGTCGCGGAGCACAATTTCAAAAATCGGGCGCCATTTTGGAACCGCCATCATGATATTTTTACAAAATGGCCAGATTGCATTGTCATCCAAACTAAACGTGTATGCAAAATTTCAGCTCTATCCGAAACCGGGAAGTGGGTCAAATTTAACTTCCAAGATTTGACGACAAACAGTGTAAGTGTTGTCCGCCATTTTGAATTTGGAATGACGCCACATAGCTTATTGTGTTCTACCTGTCATATCCTTTCATTTGATACCCATTTCAAAGGGCCGCGGAGCACAATTTCAAAAATCGGGCGCCATTTTGGAACCGCCATCTTGATATTTTTACAAAATGGCCAGATTGCATTGTTATCCAAACTAAACGTGTATGCAAAATTTCAGCTCTATCCGAAACCGGGAAGTGGGTCAAATTTAACTTCCAAGATTTGACGACAAACAGTGTAAGTGTTGTCCGCCATTTTGAATTTGGAATGACGCCACATAGCTTATTGTGTTCTACCTGTCATATCCTTTCATTTGATACCCATTTCAAAGGGCCGCGGAGCACAATTTCAAAAATCGGGCGCCATTTTGGAACCGCCATCTTCATATTTTTACAAAATGGCCAGATTGCATTGTTATCCAAACTAAACGTGTATGCAAAATTTCAGCTCTATCCGAAACCGGGAAGTGGGTCAAATTTAACTTCCAAGATTTGACGACAAACAGTGTAAGTGTTGTCCGCCATTTTGAATTTGGAATGACGCCACATAGCTTATTGTGTTCTACCTGTCATATCCTTTCATTTGATACCCATGTCAGAGGGCCGCGGAGCACAATTTCAAAAATCGGGCGCCATTTTGGAACCGCCATCTTGATATTTTTACAAAATGGCCAGATTGCATTGTCACCCAAACTAAACGTGTATGCAAAATTTCAGCTCTATCCGAAACCGGGAAGTGGGTCAAATTTAACTTCCAAGATTTGACGAAAAACAGTGCAAGTGTTGGCCGCCATTTTGAATTTAGAATGACGCCACATAGCTTATTGTGTTCTACCTGTCATATCCTTTCATTTGATATCCATGTCAGAGGGCCGCGGAGCACAATTTCAAAAATCGGGCGCCATTTTGGAACCGCCATCATGATATTTTTACAAAATGGCCAGATTGCATTGTCATCCAAACTAAACGTGTATGCAAAATTTCAGCTCTATCCGAAACCGGGAAGTGGGTCAAATTTAACTTCCAAGATTTGACGACAAACAGTGTAAGTGTTGTCCGCCATTTTGAATTTGGAATGACGCCACATAGCTTATTGTGTTCTACCTGTCATATCCTTTCATTTGATACCCATTTCAAAGGGCCGCGGAGCACAATTTCAAAAATCGGGCGCCATTTTGGAACCGCCATCTTGATATTTTTACAAAATGGCCAGATTGCATTGTTATCCAAACTAAACGTGTATGCAAAATTTCAGCTCTATCCGAAACCGGGAAGTGGGTCAAATTTAACTTCCAAGATTTGACGATAAACAGTGTAAGTAAAATAAAAGCGGGCGCCATTTTGGAACCGCTATCTTGATATTTTTACAAAATGGCCAGATTGCATTGTCATCCAAACTAAACGTGTATGCAAAATTTCAGCTCTATCCGAAACCGGGAAGTGGGTCAAATTTAACTTCCAAGATTTGACGACAAACAGTGCAAGTTAAATAAAAGAATTTAAAAATAAATGGTTAAAAAAAATTTAAAAAAAAAAATTCTTTTCATTAACTAAAATATGTACTGAAAAGTAAAAAATAAAAAATATGTTAAAGAAAGCGTGAAATTTCAATTTTAATGAAAAAGTTAATTAAAAGAATGGCGCATTTTTCATCAAAAATTGAAAATATAACTGTAAATCGCGTGAGATTTACAATAACCCTCAATTTTTTGCTTTGTTAATTTCAAATTCTAACAAAATTTTTGATGAAAAATGCGCCATTCTTTTAATTAACTTTTTCATTAAAATTGAAATTTCACGCTTTCTTTAAAATATTTTTTATTTTTTACTTTTCAGTACATTTTTTAGTTAATGAAAAGAATTTTTTTTAAAAAAATTTTTTAACCATTTATTTTATTTTCTACTTTTTAGTTTATTATATGTATTCCGCCATTTTATGATGGCAATTCTATTAGATTTAAAAGTACGTCACACAGTTTACTGTATTGATTTGATACCCATGTCGTGGGCTCGGTGGAACATAATTGCAAAAACGGCCGCCATCTCGGAACCGTCTTCTTGATTTTTTTACAAAAAGGTCAGATTGCATTTAGTACTTATACATGATGAGTTGAACTCAAGTTGAACCCAACTCTAACTACATGTAAACGGGTGTCGAGTTGGGTTAAGGTTGATTGAACTCGACTCAGCTCTCCTACCTGGGTTTAGTTGAAATTATGCATACGGACATGAGTTCAGTATTTGAGTAGTTGAATTTAGTTGGCAGCAGCATGTCTGTGTTTGTTTGTGATTTTTTGTAACGTGTATTGCTTCTTTATTATCAACTCACCCTTAACTCAACTATTCATCTCATCATTCATACACATTAACCACCCGAACTACGAGTGTGTGCAAAATTGGAAGTTGATCGGTTATATTTTCTACTTTTTAGTCTATTATAAACTTTCCGCAATTTAGTGTTGGCCGCCATTTTGAATTTGGAATGACGCCACATAGCTTATTGTGTTCTACCTGTCATATCTTTGATTTGATATCCATGTCAGAGGGCCGCGGAGTACAATTTCAAAAATCGGGCGCCATTTTGGAACCGCCATCTTGATATTTTTACAAAATGGCCAGATTGCATTGTCATCCAAACTAAACGTGTATGCAAAATTTCAGCTCTATCCGAAACCGGGAAGTGGGTCAAATTTAACTTCCAAGATTTGACGACAAACAGTGTAAGTGTTGGCCGCCATTTTGAATTTGGAATGGCGCCACATAGCTTATTGTGTTCTACCTGTCATATCCTTTCATTTGATGCTCATGTCAGAGGGCCGCGGAGCACAATTTCAAAAATCGGGCGCCATTTTGGAACCGCCATCTTGATATTTTGACAAAATGGCCAGATTGCATTGTCATCCAAACTAAACGTGTATGCAAAATTTCAGCTCTATCCGAAACCGGGAAGTGGGTCAAATTTCACTTCCAAGATTTGACGACAAACAGTGTAAGTGTTGGCCGCCATTTTGAATTTGGAATGACGCCACATAGCTTATTGTGTTCTACCTGTCATATCCTTTCATTTGATACCCATGTCAGAGGGCCGCGGAGCACAATTTCAAAAATCGGGCGCCATTTTGGAACCGCCATCTTGATATTTTTACAAAATGGCCAGATTGAATTGTCACCCAAACTAAACGTGTATGCAAAATTTCAGCTCTATCCGAAACCGGGAAGTGGGTCAAATTTAACTTCCAAGATTTGACGACAAACAGTGTAAGTGTTGGCCGCCATTTTGAATTTGGAATGACGCCACATAGCTTATTGTGTTCTACCTGTCATATCCTTTCATTTGATACCCATGTCAGAGGGCCGCGGAGCACAATTTCAAAAATCGGGCGCCATTTTGGAACCGCCATCTTGATATTTTTACAAAATGGCCAGATTGCATTGTCACCCAAACTAAACGTGTATGCAAAATTTCAGCTCTATCCGAAACCGGGAAGTGGGTCAAATTTAACTTCCAAGATTTGACGACAAACAGTTCAAGTGTTGGCCGCCATTTTGAATTTAGAATGACGCCACATAGCTTATTGTGTTCTACCTGTCATATCCTTTCATTTGATACCCATGTCAGAGGGTCGCGGAGCACAATTTCAAAAATCGGGCGCCATTTTGGAACCGCCATCATGATATTTTTACAAAATGGCCAGATTGCATTGTCATCCAAACTAAACGTGTATGCAAAATTTCAGCTCTATCCGAAACCGGGAAGTGGGTCAAATTTAACTTCCAAGATTTGACGACAAACAGTGTAAGTGTTGTCCGCCATTTTGAATTTGGAATGACGCCACATAGCTTATTGTGTTCTACCTGTCATATCCTTTCATTTGATACCCATTTCAAAGGGCCGCGGAGCACAATTTCAAAAATCGAGCGCCATTTTGGAACCGCCATCTTGATATTTTTACAAAATGGCCAGATTGCATTGTTATCCAAACTAAACGTGTATGCAAAATTTCAGCTCTATCCGAAACCGGGAAGTGAGTCAAATTTAACTTCCAAGATTTGACGACAAACAGTGTAAGTAAAATAAAAGCGGGCGCCATTTTGGAACCGCTATCTTGATATTTTTACAAAATGGCCAGATTGCATTGTCATCCAAACTAAACGTGTATGCAAAATTTCAGCTCTATCCGAAACCGGGAAGTGGGTCAAATTTAACTTCCAAGATTTGACGACAAACAGTGTAAGTAAAATAAAAGCGGGCGCCATTTTGGAACCGCTATCTTGATATTTTTACAAAATGGCCAGATTGCATTGTCATCCAAACTAAACGTGTATGCAAAATTTCAGCTCTATCCGAAACCGGGAAGTGGGTCAAAAACTTCCAAGATTTGACGACAAACAGTGCAAGTTAAATAAAAGAATTTAAAAAGGCCCCATTTTCAATCAAAAAAGTTGGCGAACGAATTTTTGATTTTGAAAATTTTGTAGATGGGTTTTTTTCGTTGAATCCTCTACTTTAAGATGGTGTAAAAAAATGATAGTGTCACAATAGAAAAACATATTATGAGGATAGTTTTAAAGTAAAGAACCGAGGAAACTCTGGAAACATTTGAAAACCTTGTACAAAATTGAAACAAAACAATTGAAATATGTTATCTTTGGGGATGAAATTGTAATTAATACAGAAGATATTGCAAATAGACTCAATCAATTTTTTGTGAATAGCATTGAAGAAATAATTGGAAATAGGTATACCTGGTTTGGATTCTAATTATCAAATAGATACGGGGGACTGCAATAACTATTTAGAAGAATTTAATGAAGTAAACAAAGATGAAATTGAAAGAATTGTTAAAAATTTAAAGGATACTAATGGCTCAGACAATACTGAAATGATTAAAAAACTGTGGCCGGTGGTTGGTGATAGAGTAACTGATATTGTGAAACAATCAATTACACAAAGGATGATGCCAAAGGAATTAAAATGATCTGTGATTGTAACTATAAGTAAAATTAAGGAAAGTGCAAAATGTTGTGATCTTAGGCCAATAAATACTCTTCCAATAATAGAGAAAGTATCAGAAACAACTGTGTATGAAACATTAATAAAACATATTAAAGAAAATAGGTTGTTGACGGAACATCAATCGGGATTTAGAGAACAACATAGTACGGAATCAGCACTCCAATTAGTGGTGGAAGGGTGGTTACGAGCGATGGATAAAGGAAATGGAGGAGTAGTAGCAGTGTTTTTTGACTACAGAAGAGCTTTTGAAACAATAAATAGGGAATTGTTGTTAAAGAAACTGTATGAAGTGTATAATATAACTGGTAGAGTTTATGAATGGATCAAAGATTATCTAAGGGGACGGTGCCAGACTGTCCAATTCAAGGACAGTATGTCTAGTGAAAAGGAAGTAAAGCATGGTGTACCACAAGGCAGCAAATTGGGACCTCTGTTATTTGTATTATACATAAATGATCTCCCAAGAGTGATTGAACAGTGTAAAATACACATGTTTGCAGATGATACATTAATTTATTTATGTGGACAAAATATACAGAATGTAATCGCCAAAGTCAGTGAAGAACTATCACTTGTATATGAGTGGCTTTGTAGGAATCAGTTATGTGTAAATGTACAGAAAACAAAATGTATGGTATTAGGAAAGACAAGATTTTGAGAAGAGGCAGAAAGAGGGCAAGAAGTTCTATTTATGGGATCAAAAGTGGAATGGGTTCGAAGATACAAATATCTTGGGGTAATTATTGATAATATCTTAAGTTTCAAAGATCATGTGGAGTACATAAGTGGAAAAATGGCGAAGAAAGTTAACTTATTGTATAAATTAAGAAAAACCATTTCAAGAAAAGGAAAGGAGTTGCTATTTAAATTAATCTTGGTGCCACATATAAAGTACTGTTCTACGATACTAACAATGGCAATTAAGAAGGAGATAACAAAACTACAAAAGAATTTTAATAAAGGAATGAGAGCGGTTTTAAACAAAAGACGTACTAGAAGTATCAACAGTATGCTGAAGGATTTAGGATATTTAACAATAGAAAACGAAATTAAAAGGGATGTACTAACATTTATCTATAGATTAGAGAATAAATTATTGCCAGAATATTTAGAGTGTCTGGTTAGCAAAAATAGAGATATACATAATTACCCTACTAGACAAGCACATCAATTCCATCTTATGAACGTAAATAGTATCTAGTAAAGGCTCAAAATCAGTTTTTAATTATGGACTGGAATTATAAAACCAGGTGCCAGTCGAAATTAAACAAGTGAGATCAATAAAAACATTTAGGGAAAAAGTAGGCTTATGGCTTGATAGCAATTAAATGTTAAAGTATGAAGACTGTGTTAATAATTGTAATGTGATACGATAACTACAAAAGACTGCTAAATTTATATGTACTTGTTAGGAATATTTAATTTTATATGTAAGTGTAAAAATCTATAATAGTTATAAGAATGGCTGTGTATGTTATAAATATATCTGTATATTTATATGTATTAGCCGTAGGCTATTTGTAATTAACTAAATAAATAAATATGTACCACAACACTAGAAAAATATCAAGGAAAGAGCAAAACGTTGATCTGATGAATATGCTGCTTATATCATCTGATCCATACATCTGATCCAATGATCTCATCATTTCGGAGAATTCGGGATAAACGTTTTAGAAGCAGGGAATCAAAGTCTAGTAATAACAAGTCTTTCATCTTCATACGAAATTTCCCCCCCCCGTTAGTTGTGTGCGTGCATATATGATCACTGTAGAGCAAAACTCAACGTATACTTTGTGAACTCGGCGAGACAAAGCCAGATTCTCTATTTACGATAAAGTATGCAGAACAGAAAAGGAAAGAAAATTGAATCAGCTGTTTTCTTTCATAAATCAAAACAAACGAGCAAACATGCACCAATATATTAAGTTGATCCCCATATAAACTCATAAAAGTTTCCGCTCTTTAATTATGTGCAAATGCGTATAAAAATGTTGCATTCTCTCTCTGATAGCCTGACATCGTCATTTGAAAAACTTGTGCATATAGCTGTTCGCCTTTCTCTCATTAACCATATGAAGATGAAAGACTTGTTTATTTCTAGACTTTGCAGAGAATATCCGGAGGAAATATTTACTAGACACAGATGAAAATAGATAATATGTTTGAAAGTGTACCAGCTAACTCAGAGGTTCCCAACCTCGATTCAGCGGGCGCCATGGTGCCCGCGGAAGGATTCGTATGTGCCCGCCACTATATGACTGAGAAGAATTTTTTCATAAACATTAATTAAAAATCTGAATTATTTTTATTTATTTGTTAGAGTTTTAATTTTTTGGAGTGCCTAGGTTTATGAAATACGTTCTTATATTTGATATTGTATGTATGAGTGGTTCCTTTGCTGACAGTACTTGTGTAGCGACGAGCCAGACTTCAGTCTTCACGCTAGCCTGAAACGGGGAATATTGTTTGCACTTCACTCACTCCTTGTTCACGCAGAAACCCTGAAGTAAACGAACGCCACGAACTGAGCCGATGAACACCGAAGGCGCCAAAAACATGGCACAGCTCTGTCTATCAGTGAAAGAAATAAACATGGCCCCGGTAGCCAATCGGACAGTATAGTAAGTAATTTTTAAATTACTAAGAAGAGGTTCTAATTCTTGCGAATTGTGTTGATTTTCATTCTTTCTATTCAAGTGTAGAAAGAGTTATGTGCAAATAGTATTCCAGCCTGGAGCTACGTTGTTGTCATTGTGATTTCGGTTGCTGCCCCGTTCGAGTCGCGGCTGTTAGCAAGGAGACATTTTCGTCTGAGGAAACACGAATTAGGATTTTTGATATTCCTTCCATAAATTTTTAATGGGCTAAAAGCGAGGTGCGTATTCTATTATATTAACAAGCGATAATCTATTATGATTTATGCATATAATGTAGAACAGACGTGCTCTATAACATTTATATTGGGTATACTGGGTATTCTGTAGTTCAATTGAAATTTATTTTTTATTTTTTTAGCCCTAAAATGAGTGTTCCGAGTAAAAGACAACGCACCTATAATTTTAACACTGACTGGGAGGAATTATATTGTTTCGTTATTTTGAAAAATAAATGCGTTTGTTTGTTGTGTGGTAGTAGTATTGTAGTGCCAAAAAAACATAATGTTGAACGACACTTTCAGACAATTCATGCAACTTTTGATGAAAATTATCCACTTAAATCTGAAGAGTAAGAAAGAAAAAAATATGTCAACTAAAATCAAGACTAACTGCACAGCAGACTTTTTTCACTAGACCTGTGGAAAATTCGAAAAAGGCCACCATTGCTTCTTTCAAAATTTCCCACATGCTCGCAAAAAGAAGAAACCTTTCATTGATGGGGAGTCGTTCAAAGAACTATTTTTGACTGGTGCTGATTGTTTGTTTGATGGATGGATCAAACAAACGTGAAATTGTCTCAGCAATACAAGACTTACAGTTGTCAAATAACACAGTCACAAGAAGAATACATGCAATTTCAACAGACATACAAACTCAGTTAAAGACTGACTTGGAAATATGTGACTGTTTCTCGCTACAATTTGACGAATCAACAGATGTATCAAATACCGCACGTATAGCAGTTATGGTGAGAATGGTATTTAGTAACTTCACAGTAAAAGAAGATATGTTGCAAATACTACCTATGAAAGGACAGACAAGGGGTGAGGATATTTATAATACATTCAGAACATACGCCAAGTCCATAAATATGCCTTTGCACAAGCTGTCTGCGATAACCACCGATGGGGCACCAGCAGTGGTAGGTAAAAACAAAGGATTTATTGCCCTCTGCAAGAAGGATGAATCATTTTCAAACTTTATGTCCTACCACCGTATTATCCACCAGGAAGCTCTGTGTTGTAAAATATTGCCATTTGAACACGTTATGAAAATAGTTACCAAAATCATCAATTCTATTCGAGCAGCTCCTTTGCAACACCGACGTTTCAAGTCCCTGTTAGAAGATATTGATGATAAAGAACATGATCTTATTCTGCATACTGAGGGATTTCTCACAGACATCATGGAAAACTTGAATTCTTTAAATTTGAAGTTGCAGGGGAAAACATTGCTAAAATGATAAGCTCTGTAAAGTCTTTTAAAGCTAAATTGGATTTGTTAATATCACATCTGCAGATCAATTCTCTCGTGCATTTCCCACATATGAAGAAAATGCTAGGTAACAATGAATTGAACGGGTCATTATTTATTAAGCATCTTCAAGTGTTAAAAACCCAGTTTGAAGATAGATTTTCGCAGTTTACACTTATCGAGCCAATTGTTTCCTTCTGTATCAATCCTTTTACTTGCGAAATAAATGTAATGGAAATGGCCGCATATATTGCAGATTTTGTTCAAGGTAAGACAGAAGAAGTGGAGTTAGAAATCTTGAGCCTTAAGAATGATATTTTGCTAAAATCCTTAATATCAGAGGACTTTTGGAATACAGTGGACAGAGAAAGGTTCCCATTTTTGAAAAAAGCGGCATAAAAAATTGAATCATTTTTCGGTTCGACATATTTATGCGAATCATTGTTTTCAAACTTAATAAAATCAAGATATATGTAGATCTCGACTCACCGATGAGCATCTTTATGATTGTTTGCTAACAGGATTATCGTCATACTCTCCTAATTATGAAGCACTGGCCAGTAATATGCAATGCCAAAGATCACATTGACATATTGATATTATATTTTTATAAAATGCTTTCTTTGTTGTGTTTTTTGTTTAATTTGTTTAAGTTTTGCAAATACCTTTCTCCGTTTGTATGAAATTTGAATAATAATTTAATATTTTGAAACATTTTTGTTTATTATCTATTTACAAATTATGAATATAAGAAAATAAATATGGAAAAATAAGAAGTTATGGTTGATTAAAAATAGGTAGTGCCCGCCACCCTGCTGATATTTTAGAATGTGCTCTAGAGTACGAAAAGGTTGCGAACCCCTGCTAACTGATTAGTGTATGAGTATTACATAATTTTTATTTTTTTATATATTTGTAAAAACTTTTTTTAATGAAATTTTGCTATGGTTTACTATCTCCATAGCAAAATTTCATTAAAAAAAGTTTTTACAAATATATAAAAAAAAAAAATAAAAATTATATAATGAAAGATTTAGTAAAAAATGTGGTTAAAACTTTTTAAATAACATTAATATTTCATTTCTTGACTACTTCAAATATTGTTTATTTATTTTGAGGTATCCTGTAAACCAATTGAACTTTTTTTTCAATTAAGAGGTAATAATGTCGAAAGTTTCTCGAAAAAAAAATGCATGATATTTGCCGAGACCCCCCTCTTCCCACGTGAGATTGGGTGAGATTCCGCATGACCCCCTCCCCCGAACGCCTCACGTAATTAATGGACAACCCCTAATAGACTAAAAAGTAGAAAATAAAATAAATAGTTTTAAAAACTCCAAAAAAAAACGCTTTTATTTTAAAATGAACCAAAAAGTATAAAATAATTTTGAATGCAAAGATTTTAATGTTGCAGCCTCTTACTTAAATGTGAAAAGGCGTGCGGCGCTAATATAGGTAAAGAGAGCCCCAAGTTTTTTTACATTTAAGTAAGTGGCTGCAGCATTAAAAACTTTGCATTCAAAATTATTTTATACTTTTTGGTTCATTTTAAAATAAAAGCGTTTTCTTTTTGACTTTTATTTAGCTATAAATATTCAAAATATCGAAAACCGCAAAATTTGACAAATTTTTGGGAACTTTTCAGAATGTCATAAGAATATAAAAATTGAAGAATATCATCTTCCCCACAAAAATATCAGTTTTTATGTACATATTTAATAGTGCCATCGAGTTCTATCTTTGCTGCTCTATTTAGACTTCTGCGGGAAAGTAGATATGTATATTTAAGATATTATATTTATCGTTTTATCATATAATTAATTGTTCATTTCATTCATTGTTGATTTCGAATTGTTGATCACTTTGAAGACTGTAGAAATGGGGAATATCTATATTATCTATCTCTTATACTAAATTGCTGAAAGTAACACCTACTAACATTAAAATGTCTGTTTTTACATACCTGTAATTCATTAATAGAAACCCAAGAGTTAGACGGAAACCCTTGAAGCATAGGCACGAGAAATTGCAGACATCCGCTCCAATGACCAATTAAAAGCATCATGCAAATCAGGTTGAAGATCCTCATAAATACAGATGCCATGTTTAAAAACTGTAAAATAAATTTAACTTGAATTCTTCTGCTAATTTCTGAAAAAATACAAGTATGTCTACTCTTAAGAATGAAGCATTAACATATTAAAATTGCAATTAAAAAATTAATATTTTGTTGTAAAAAAAAGATTTTTTCTGTACCGATAAGTAAATAAACGTATGAGGCGAAATATATAATCTTTGTTTTTAGTATTAACTTGAGCCTGTTAAATAAAATGCCACTGATTTCAAGCGAAATCATTAAAAATTATTGAATAGAATGAACATTTTCAATTGCAGAAAAATATTTGTATGGAAAAAAACAAATAAATATGTTCGGTTTATTCCAAAATGAAGCTCTTATTTTTTATTTTATACCAATTGCGAATTATTGGATGCACATCTAGAAACTTGAGACCATCTGTTTTGTACGATATAATTTAAAACATAAATTGGTAGAATACTGAGTTTACTAGATTTTAATAAGTAAACTTTATATGTATATAAGTTTACTTATTAAAATCTAGTAAAGTCCGGCAACTAAAAACTAACATAAGGTTAAAACAAAAATGAAAGCTTGGAGTCAATAAACGGGCTTTGTACAAATCACTAGATCGAGTTTTTAAAGCTTGACTTACATGCAAACAAAGATCAGCCAAAAGACAATGCATAGATTTTTCGAGTTTATTTCTAAAATAGTTGATCATAGTTTAAAAATAATGTTCTGAATGACTAAGTATATTTAACGAAATGTTTATGGAAATAAAAATTTTGCAATTGCGTCTCAGAAATCGTACAACTGGTGGGCCAGTTATCTGATCGGTTATCTTTATTAACTTCCCAGTTTATAGGCAAGTATTTTCATTTTTCAAGGTACCAATAGCATTATAAGCAAAAGGTTGAGTAGAAGTATGTGTGTATGTGGCTGTGCTACGTATGCAGACATTTGTTCCTGCACGATATCGCGCGAGCTCAAAAAGAAAACTAGATACTTCGTTGAGGTGCCGTTCGAAACGTATCAACGGAAATATTATCTGAAAAGATTTTTATAAAATTTGGTCGGACCGTTTTTTGGTTTAAACCATATAAGTAATTTTTGTACCGGCACGATTAGCGCGCGAATCACAAAAGATATCGGTTTTAACGAAGCGTATTAACGAAAATATTATCAAAAAAAAAATCCATAAAATTAAATTAAATGACGTTCGTTTTTTTTTGTTTTACGCACGCAGTGGCATAGCAAGACATTATTTCATTGGGGGGGGGGGGGCTACAAAGTTATAAGTAGAGTCCTGAACTTTAAACCTTATCTTTCAAAATTGTTATAATTTTTAATTATGTTTTAATAGGAATAATACCAGATTAAGTATTTTAGAGGAATTCAGTTTACTAACTATTGACATACATGATCAATTACTGTTGGGTAGGATAGGCGGTAATAAAGAGGCGGGTAAATCTTATGCGTTTTCGATTTATGATGAAAAAGGGGATACGATAAATGATGAGTGAATCAATGGGAATATTAATTATCGTGCTTATGAATGTTAATTACAAAAATATTATTTGATATTTTTATAAGAAAAAACTTATTTACAGATTTAAAATAAAGCTCTGTAAATTTGAAAATAGGACAAAAATATTAAATCTATAATATAAAAATAAGTCGGATTTTCCTTCCTGACGCTATAATTCCAGAACGCACGATCCGATTTCCTCGGTTTTGCATTCGCTGGAAAGGTCTCGGGCTCCGTGAGGCTTATAGCAAAAAAATTTCAACAGAAAAGCAGGCAGTTGGTCCATAGCAGCCATTTCAAGAGGGCGGATTACCATTGTCTTTACAACCCCTCGACATGGATATCAAATGAAAGGTTATGGTAAGTAGAACACCAAAAGCAATATAGTATACTCAATATATCGTTTGGTCCATGGCAGTCATCTCAAGAGAGCAGATGACCATTTTCTTCACAACCCCTTCGACATGGATATCAAATGAAAGAGTATGATAAGTAGAACACCATAGGCAATAAAGTATACTCAATATATCGTTTGGTCCATGGCGATCTTCTCAAGCGGGCGGATTACCATTTTCTTCACAACCCCTTCGAGATGGGTATCAAATGAGAGAGTATGATAAGTAGAACACATAAGCAATATAGTATACTCAATATATCGTTTGGTCCATAGCGGTCATCTCCAGAGGTTGGATTACCATTATCTTCACACCCCTCGATATGGATTTCAAATGAAAGGGTATGATAATAGAACACCATAAGCAATATAGTATGTATACTCAATATATCGTTTGGTCCATGGCGGTCATCTCAAGGGGGAGGATGATCATTTTCTTCACTACCCCCTCGACATTGGTATCAAATGAAAGGGCATTATAAGAAGAATGCCATAGACTATGTCATTAGATTCATGGCGGCCATCTCAAGAGGGCGGATTACCATTTTTTCACAACACCCGAGACATGGGTATCAAATGAAAGGCTATGAAAAGTAGAACACCATAAGCAATATAGTATACTCAATTTATAATTTGGTCCATGGCGGCCTTCTCAAAAGGGCGGTTTACCATTTTCTACACAACCCCTTCTAGATGGGTATCAAATGAAAGAGTATGATAAGTAGAACAATATAAGCAATATAGTATACTCAATATATCGTTTGGTCCATAGCGGCCATCTCGAGAAGGCGGATTACCATTTTCTTCACAACCCCTACGACATGGGTATCAAATGAAAGTGTATGAGAAGTAGAACACCATTACCAATATAGTATACTCAATATATCGTTTGGTACATGGCGGTCATCTCAAGAGGGCGGATTACCATTTTCTTCCCAACCCCTTCGAGATGGGTAGCAAATGAGAGAGTATGATAAGTAGAACACCATAGGCAATATAGTATACTCAATATATCATTTGGTCCATGGCGGTCATATCCCAAAATCAATTTTCCAAGATTTGTTCTTTTTTCACTATAGCTTTTTCCTATCGCAGACTGTGTCCCCATAATCTAATTTTATTGAAAGGCGTTGCAACGCATGCGGGTTTTTGCTAGTTTGTTATAAACAGAGATTTAAAAATGGTTTCTGTGACACTTTGTTGCCACTTAACCTTTTTCTTCTTCCTACCAGAACTTGGCTCGCTTTAGAAAATACGCGAAGGCACAGATGTTACATGGTTACATCGCTGTACAGTCTTTGTTTAAAAAGTTGACCGAGTCTAGGATATTGAGCTTTTCTCGAACACCACTTCTCTGGGGCTTTGCATCTTGGCAAGAGTGGTTGTACAAGGTATTTATCTGTCCCTAATGGCTCCTGTTGTTTGATTTGTGGTTTTTATTAGGTAGTAAGTAATAGGTATGAGAGCTATGTCTCCATAAAGTATGTTTATATTTTACAATTTCACCTCGCCTAAAAAAAGTAAGAAATGTCTCTCGAGTACGAAACTTCACTCCCTCGAAGAATGTAAGAATTTTCTTTTCAGTACAAGATTTTCCTCCGTCGAAAAATGTAAGAAATATCTTTAGAAATATATCTCGGGTTTAAATTGGACATTTTACTGCGGAAAAAGAAGTAAAATGTCTCTGCAGTCGTGTTTACAATCTCATCTCACGTCAGTTCAAATTAAATATTTTACTGCCGCAAAAGATGTAAGAAATGTTTCTCACTCATATCCCAGTAGGACATTATTTTTGAACCGGGACATTTAAAAACGTTGAGGCCTCAGTTCAATTTACTATAGTGTACGGGACAAATAAAAATTCCTTGTGTAGTTAAGTCCGGCTGTTGGAAGCCACTGATAATAAGAACTCCAACAATACATGACACCTGAAACGTCGCAACGCCGCGTTTTATCGAAGTAACCGACAACCGGGTTATAGTTGTGGGTTACTGATAACCACCAACAACATCAGTCAGTGATAGAAGTGTCTAAGTGATTCAAGGTCAACCTATGTAGTCTAAATTTAAATTGAATTGTGTTGTATAAAACAAAATTTTGAATTTAAAGAATTAGAAGTGAAGATCAATGAATTTTGTTAATCCCAAGGAAGTTAAGTTAAATAAAAATAAATTGTGAATCAAAGAAAATTACATTTCTCTTTGTATTATTCAGGTCTGAAATTGGTTGCATTAATCAGGTGTGAAATTCTTGGATGGAGGACGCAAATTCTTTAAATAAGGAAAATTTCCGCTGGAATTCTCTCCCACACCGGCTTAACTCTAGATCAATGGTTCTAGAGCAATGCTTGTGGAAAAGCCGCAGTTCTATGTTTCAATGCTTTTCAGCAAATTTTTTGATTACTTCCTTAGCCGTTATGTCGATTTCACTACTTGCACTACTTTGCCAATCCTTTAAACGCTTTAGAGTAGGAAAACTTCTTTCGTTTGTAGCAATAATGATCACAGCTAAGGTAGCTCCAATCTTCAGACAGTTAGCGACTTTCGGAAAAGGTGTGATTAAAGATTAAAGCATCAATAAATATGTGTGTGCGTTGGACGATGGACTGATATATATATTGACGAAAAGACTGATTTGCAGTAGCACTACTTGCTCTATGATAGACTGACTGTGTCGAATAAATTATAAGAATAGATTTATGAAGCCGCAGATTTTTTACTACTGTAAGAAATATCAGCAGTAGGCGTTTCCTGTTGAAAATTTCATCGAACTTTATGATTATCCGAGGAATACCTGCAAAACCGCTCAATAATGACCCTTCAATAGTCACGAAGGCTCCAGGTAGCTTTGAAAAGATTTCAAATAATTTTTGATTCTTGAAATGAAATTCATCAAAAAAATTTGAGCGGATCAGAAAGTGCACTTTTCATTCCTAGCTACGGGAAAGTTAGCGTGAAATCAAAGTTCTGTATGGTCCGAATTCTGCCCTGACATTAACCATTATTTATGAGCCACTTGCGATCCGTGTTCGAGGCACTATAAGGTCTATATTTCTGCTTACATTTAAAACTAGCAAAAACCCGCGTGCTTAGCAATGCCTTTTAATAAAACAAAATTATGTGTGCATAGTCCGGAATAAGAAAAGGGTATAATGAAACAAAGAACAAATCTGCAAGACATGATTTTGGATATATATAAAACTTTAGAGTTGAGTATAAAAATATCATCATCATAAATAGCTCCACAGCCTGTTATTGGCCTTGGCTTCCTGCAACATCCTCCTCCAGAACTGTCGGTCCCTGGCTTGAAGTCTCCAATTTCTTATACCTAGGGTTCGTAGATCTTCTTCTACGCTGTCTAAATATCTCTTTTTTGGACGTCCCGTACCTCTGTGTCCGTCTGGTCTCTTGTTCATAATAATTTTTGTTATGCTGTCGTCACCGCTACGTTCAACATGTCCTGCCCATCGGATTCTGTTAATTTTTATAGTTTTTATGATGTTTGGATCTTTATACAACTGATACAATTCGTGATTGTATCTTCTCCTCCAAACACCGTTTTCGTTGATACCTCCAAATATAGTGCGCAGGATTTTTCTTTCGAAGCACCCTAGGAGGTGTTCTTCGTTACTTCTTAATGTCCAGGTTTCGGATCCATACAGTAGTATTGGCCTTATAAGAGTTCTGTACAGTTTTACTTTAGTGCTTCTTGATATGTTCCTTGATAAGAAATGTTTACGTAGCCCAAAGTAGCATCTGTTTCCCAGCGCTAATCTCCTTTTAACTTCTAATGTAGTGTCGTTGTCTTTTGAAATTAGCGTCCCTAGATATATAAATTCTTTTACTGCTTCGATGTTGTATGTATCAATTGTCATATGTTACCTACAACTTTTTTTAAAATTCGAGGTTAATCATCGGACAACTTTTGTACTACGTGCACAACATATTCCTAGCCAATTTTATTCAGAATATGTCTTGTGCGCGTAGATTTTGACGTTCTCAGATAATTGGCACCCTGAACTTGCCCCATGGCGAACATGGCTTGAGACGAAGATTGCCAACATTTTAAGACGATACTACTGATTTGATCCTAAAAAGGACAGTTGCTGCTTTCCGTTTTCGTGATTCGTCGTTTCCGGTCATACCGCCCGCACGGAACTGGTTTACAATCCACTGTAACGCTTGTTTATAATCGATGTTAGATGTTTTACTTGTAAGTATTACAATGTTTGTGGCATTACTGAGTCGAGTCGATTTAGTTGAGTTGATATTTTCGAAATCGTCATAAATGTCGCTCATCAAAATTTCCTCGTCTCTTACAAACTTTCAAACAACATCCAGCGGCTCACTGTCATCATTCTCATTAATCTCAGAACATTTTTTATTGCATATCATATGTTGAGGAGAATAGTACTGAATTCTGAGTTTTCCGATTGCGCTCTAATCTTTTGCTTTAAACGACGTTTTCCAATATGTCCCTAAATGAGTGATCATTTCAGACATGCATTAATATCATCGGCCTACATATTTGTCCGGAAAGCCGGCAACATTTGCCCGGAATCTATGCCAATAAAACAGTTGCTCCCCAAAATAATTACATCTTAAATCTCGCGGTGTTCTGTTAATAGATATTTTATTTGCCATGGTACACTCATCGCATTCCCAGACAGCCATCATGCAGTTTTGTACAACTTTAGATTTTTTCCACGCAGGTTTTTAGATTTGTTCCACGCAGGATTTTCTATATGATCTTCTTCGATCGGTATCTTACGCATAGAATGAGCTGTTCTTCCTGATGTGAGTAAAGTTGCCGAAATCTCTGCTACTGTCCTGATCTCATATTGGCCAAATAAGCTACCTTTCGAAATGTTCAAAAATGTGGGATTTCACCTATACCTATTGTTATTTTATTATTACTGAAACTTCTTGCTAGGTATACATACATGTATGTAATGTATGTATATATATATATATATATATATATATATATATATATATATATATATATATATATATATATATACTGGCTTTAGCAAAAAAGGTTCCATTCAACAAAAGTTTTTACTTTTTGTGCATTTTTAAACAAAAGCATATTTTTAAGTTTTTTAAACTATATTTTTAGTTTTCTACCTTTTAATTTATTACATATCTTCGGTTATTTTGTGGTGACCGATATTTAAAATGAGGTCACCCAGCTTACTGTACTCTACTCATCATACACTTTTATTTGGTATCCATACCGAGAGTGTTGTAAGAAAAGGTAGTCCGCCATTTTGTGTAGGCTGCCATTTTCAATTTGGAATTACGCCACCCAGCTAATAGTATTCTACTTGTCATATCCTTTCATTTGATACCCATACCGGTCGTGATGTAAATAAAAAAGTAATCCGCCATCTGTGTTGGCTGCCATTTTGAATCTGGAATGGCACCAAATAGGTAATTATATTATACTTATCATTCCCTTTCATTTGATACCCATGTCGGTGGTCAGCGAGCACAATTGCGAAATTCGGCCCCCATCTTGAAACGGCCATCTTGATTTTTTAATAAAATGGTCAGATTGCATTGTCACTTGAATTGTACAAGTGTGCAAAATTTGAAGCTGATCGGTTATATGGAAGTGGGTCAAAAACAATTTTAAAGATTTGCCTACATACATACATCGATACACACATACAGGTAGAGCTAATATATAGTGCATAGCATAGCCTAAAAGATTCCCGCCAAAATACTGAATCTTCCAGTGAAAGTCCCATCCCAATCGGATTAGCCGTTTCCGAGATTAGCCCGAGCAAACAGACAGACAGACATACAGACACACAGACGCACAGGCATACAGACATACCGACAGACAAAAAATTTAAAAATGCGTGATTTCGTTTCGTTAACCATATAAAATTAAAAAAACACAATTATTTTGAAATCACAGACAGACATTCCAATTATATTTATATAGATAAATCAACTATCGGGAGATATTTCTGGTGTATTTTCTTCGCACTGAATGTACCACCAAAACTAGTTGGAATGTGGGTTTGACCCCTTCGGTCCACACGATTAATTTACCAGTATGATGAACGAAGATGGAATAAACTGACTTCTTACAAAATAGTTACACGTTTAGCACTAGTGGAAATTTGGCCAGTATCGGAACTGATGACAAATGCCGAGAGAAGCTAGTTCAAATAACTATAATAATATTAAATCCACAAGATTTTTCTAGAATATTTGTGTTTCCTGAAGTTTAGCAAAGAAACATTTCCTCCGTATTTCGTTCGCTGCACAAAAGCGGGTGTTCAAATTCGTATTGAGCGGGGTGAAGCGCCATTGACAAACTGAGGATCGAATGACTTCATTTGGAAATTCTAAAGCTTTCCGGAGATATTAGCAAAACTGTAACTGTTAAGTACTTGTCAGATTTGACCAAAAAGAATAAATTTTACGGTAACTACCGGAAATCCCGGGATGAACCGCAATTTTCTGAAACTGTATCACGCCTAGAAAACAATAAGGTCTTTCTGACAATTAGCCGAAGTTTTTTCTATTTAAACAAAAAAGGCCTGACCGAATATTATGAAATTTGTTTCAGAGCATTTCTTCGTTAATATTCCTTTTTCGGCACCTCAATGAAGTCGATATAGTTTTTAGTTTGGGCGGTAGCGTGCAGGTACAAAAATCATAAACGTCGTTTACACAAAAAAAAAACGGTTCGACCGAATTTTATGAAAATCTTCAGATTATATTTTGGGTAATACTCTTCGAACGGCACGTCAACTAAGTCGATATCTTTTATAGTTCGCGCGATATCGTGCAGGTACAAAAAACCACTTATCGTCGCTTATCAAGAATAGTGTCACAACTCAAAAACAATGGATTTTACAGGGGAGCCATTTAAAAGTTTTTAGTTTCATACAAGCCCGCCCATGTTATGATCTTGGATTCCAGCGGGTTTCCAGCGGTCATTTTTAGAAGTATTAATATGGATTTTACATAAAAATATGCATATTTAGCTATACATTCTTAAAATAAACTCGAAATTGGAAATTTTTGAGTTGTGCCACTATTCTTGATAAGCGACGTTATGTAATTTAAACCAAAAAAACGGCCCGACCGAATACCCTTCGAACGGCACCTCAAGTAAGTCAATATCTTTCGTGGTTCGAAAGATCTCGTGCAGGTACAAAAATCACTTACGCCGCTTAAACAAAAAAACGGCTCGACCGAATGTTATGAAAATCTTTTCAGATCATATTTCGGTTAATACGCTTCGAACGACACCTCAACGAAGTCGATAACTTTTTTGGCTCGCGCGATATCGTGCAGGAAAAAATGACCAAATACGTACGCACACACACACATACTTCCTCCCAATGTTTTGCTTAAAATGCTCCTGGGACCTTGAAAGATGAAAATACGTCGAAATTTTCGATTTTCGGACCGATTACAATAACTTCCTATACTGGGAAGTTAATAACAAAATGATATTATAAATGTTCAAGTTGAATTTTCTTTATAAAAAACTTGTTGGGGGGGGGGGTTGTCCTTAAACCCTCCTCCATTCCTACGCCATTGCCTGCACGATACCGCGCAAACCAAAACTGGATCGACTTCTTTGAGGTGCCGAAAGAAGAATATTAACGAAAAAATGCTCTGAAGACACTCCATAACATTATGTGGGGCCTTTGTTTAGTTTAAATGAAAAAAACTTCGTCTACTTGACAGAAAAACCTTTTGCTAATATCTAGTAAACTCGATGGAATGAGACCCGTTCTAAACGAAGTGATCTTTTTTGGATTCTGCAAGAATCTGACACTCTTTAAAAATCGTACACAAATTACGTTACCCTTTAAAAACATCACGAATTTTTCAAACCTTAGATCAGCACTGGTAGTTTACGGGGAGTTGTTTTCTTCGTCTTACAGTTTCAAGAAATTGCGGCTCATCGCGGGCTTTCCAGTAGTTACCGGAGATTTGTTCTTTTGGTCAAGTCTGACGAGTACTGTGGAATTTCCAAATGAAGTCATTTGCGTCCCAGTTAAGCAGGGGCGCTTCAACACGCTCAATACGAACTCGACCACCCGCTTTAGTGTAGCAGACGAAGTACGAAGAAAATGTTGGTTTGGTAACGCTAACTGGGAAGTTGATGGTGTCGACTGAAGGGGTCAAACCCACATCCCAACTAGTTGTCAATATGATTCATATAATATCCAAAGTGCAACTGGGTTCGAAGTATAGAACTAGATACTAAAAGGCAGTATAGTAATCATAGAAATATAAGCTGAACACGGAATAGCTGTAAGCCAGACTGAGCGTACTCTAATTCCAGATGGGTTTGTGTTCGCTGGGCTAGTACTGGGTCAGGTAGTGCAGGCGTAAATACTATGTAAGTAAATACATAAATTTTAAAGGTCCTGGCATAAACTCTATGCCCCGGATATTGACTTAGCACGTCACCATTCACTTAAGAAGCTAACCTCCTTTTGCACGATGTAAACAAATCGACCAAATGAAAAATATAACGATTTGCTCAATTTGCTTAATTTCCTGAATTTAATATAACTCCTTTTTATGATATTTAATGAAAAATAGCAACTACATAATGTTAGATCCATATGATTTCCAAGTTTGGTAGTGTTAAAGCAATCCACCACAGAGCACTTCATTTCGCAATTAGCATGTACTATAAATAAATCCCCCTAATAAAAATAATAAATAATCACTTTAAAATGGCTTTTTACTCCACACTTTTCTACAAACGATAGATTAAAGCCGTAAAATCTCGCACCTTTTGTAATTCAAATCAATCGAGCAGATCCAGGCTATTGCTGTCAATTTAAACAAGCTACCTTTAGTGCGGTCGCTCATGAACAGGGTTTTAACACGACACAGCTGTTCTGTGTTAGTTTATATGCCTACGATAGTAATTCCTCATTTGAATATTATCTGAAGAGGCAAAAGTAACTTTTTTCATTTTCGATTGATATCTTGTAGAGTACAGATCATTTTGTAGATATGATGTTATGATATTTGCTTTTTTTCAGACAAATCTTACACTTTTCAGCAAGTTTAGAAAGTAACCAAATTTTTTTACGGACATTTGGCATGAGTGCGAAGGATTAGCTATATGCTAAAATTGAAGCTAATGTTCGCAAAAGAGATTAGCTAACTCGAAAAGTGCCAGAAAAAGTATGAACTTTACTTTTTCGGGATCTTCATCTTAATTTTTTACATTTGGGAATTTTTTTTGGCAAAATTAAATGTTCGTGATTAATAATCGTGTACATTCAGTAAAATTTAAAACAAAAACTTGTAAATACCAATGAATTTCAAAAATACATCTCGTCATTAGAACAGACCATAAGGCTGAAATCATTTCATTCAGTCACCGGGAATAGCCGGATGGAAGCCATATGGATAAATCCGTATATTGCGGTTGAGATTTTTTTTACTTTTCGCTCTACTATCTAGTTTATTGCGACAACCGACCACCCACAAGGAAATAGCTCAATTGGAAAGTTGCGATACGAGTCACTGGAGATTCCAAAAGTTAGTTTTTAACCGACTTCAAAAAAAGAGGAGGTTACTCAATTCGACGTGTAGGTATTTTGTGGTCCTGTTCACGCATAACTTTGTAACCCAATAACTTTTTTGCTTTTTTTTGTTCATTTGAAGGGGGAGCTTCCCACGGTGGTCCCGTTAAATTTTTTCTAAATTCTGATAACGGAGTTCGAAGTTAGGCAGAAAAAACTGTTAAAATTCAACCTGTTAAAGTTCAACCTAAACATTTCATGGGCACCGAACAAATTACTTTATTGTTGTAAATCTGGCAGCAGGCCGATGGCGGAGTGGGTAGAGCGTCGGATCCTCGATTCAGCGTTGTAGGTTCGATTCCGGTCGGGGCAGCCGGTTTTTTTTTTCTTTTTCTCTTTTTCTTTTTTCTGAAATGATTTATTAACATATTGGTCACCGGCCGATAGTACTTGACATAGCGCAAAGGGCTAGAAACAAGTATTCTTGTCTGTGGGATCTGTGGGGTGCGAGTTCGATCCCAAGGGCTCGCGGTGCTTTTTTTTTCTATATATCGACAAAATAATTATTTTTTAATTTCCTTCGGGGAATTTTGTTCCATATTAAACAAGTTTTCGACGTGAATGCGTCTGTAAATTTGTTTCCAGAACAAAAGCCGATAAGAACGAAATTATGGCGAAATTTGCAGCTCAAAAAACTATTGTTTATATCGAATAAATAAATATACCATGACGTGGATGAAGAATCAAAGAAGTTTATTGTTTACATTTAATTTCCCCGATATCAATGGCAACTTAACTTTTTATATGCCTTATATTATCTTGATCTGTATGTGTGTATAGTGTAAACAAATCTTGCAGCTTGATTTTGACCTAGTTCCATATAACCGATCAACTGCAAATTTTGCACATACGTATAGTTCTTCAATCAAATTTTGCAATTGCGCTCCCCGACCCCAGACATGGGTATCAAATGAAAAGGTGTGACAAGTAGAATACACTTCGCTATGTGGCGTCGTAAAAACGTAGGCTCCTTGCAATGACAGGCAATATTAAAAAATGAATGGACTAAACAGCACAAAATAAAAAAAAAATTTTAAAAACCGACTTCAGAAAAAAACCCGCGATGCACAAAAAAGGATGAAATAATTGTTTGTAATTCTTAACAACATCAATCCAATAAGAATGGATCTAGAAAGAAGAATCACTTTTGAAGACGGTGCCAGGTAGTAGTTGACTTTGATTGCACTAACTCTTGCTTCGGCAATTGTTTACATTTCTTTGTTACGCTTATGCCCTTAATATATCACCCACATGTGTTAGCACCGTCTTCAAAAGTGATTCTTCTTTCGGTTTTTAAAATTTTATAATATGATTTCGCGGTACGAGCCTCTAAGCTCTAACCCAACCTTACATCACTCTAAAATAAAATTAATGCACTTATTCTTACCACAAATTTTAAAAAGTATAAAATATTCTTTTTAACCAGTGGGGGATCCAGGGAGTGGGGGAGTGTTCCTTATTCCCCATGATTTATGGATTACCATTGATTATAAAGTAAGTAGATATGGACAAACATCTTTCAGGTTATCTTGTTAGATGGCGATAGTTACACTGATTTAAGTTTTAAGCTGCGAATTTCTGTTGTAAACCTCTAAAATTAATGGGAATGGGTTTACAACATTAGTTTAATAATATTAATAATAATATTTCTTTATAAGTGCATAATAATCCTAAAATAGACACATTTTTTAATTTTGTTATTTTTTAGAAGAAATTGAAAAAAAAGCTGGTTTGCGCCTGAATTTAAAAAAGCATTTCAAAGCCCTTGACGCATATTGGAAGAAAAACCAAAAGTTTCGGATCTAAAAATAGATTCCTGTGCGGGCATTCCTTTTGTTTTGTTTTGGAAGGGGGTGGGTGGGCTGAAACTACGATGATTTCTTGGCCGGTGGCTGAAATTTATGAATGAAGAAATTAATGAATGGCAAGAGAGATTTAATGGGAAATTTAGCAACGTGTTTTTTTTTATTTTGAGAAAAATTAAATAAGTTTGTTTTTAACAAAATTCTAGTTTTTTTGTATTGATTTTATTATTGCTTTTAGAGCAAATTGAGCAAACTATTTGAAAATGTGAATATATTGTACATATTTGCGTGCAATAATAGAAAACAATAAAAAACTTTCGTTTAAAACCCTACTTCATATTTCTCAAGAGTGGTAGTCGTCAATGAAAAAAGAAGAGTTCCGATTTCGAAAGATTTTTTAAAATGTTTGTATTAAGGGTAATTAATTACTTTATCAGACGCAAAAGTTCGCGCAATACTCCAAAAATGCGGTGAGTTTTTGGTGGGAGAATTAAACTGCTATTTTTTATAAAAATTACTTTTACAAAATTTTAACCCTGAATAACCAACCGGTGACCAACGGCTAATTCCAAAAGCAACATGCTCTGGTCAACCCCTTACAAAGCCTACCTCCTGCGGGGGTGCGGTGATAAAGTAAATAATTAACTAAAATTCTAAGAATTTTATATATATGTACATGTATATAAATATCCCACTCCATCACCCGTTCATTTAATTATGGTAGCTTCAATTAAATTACCCTTTTGCTTACTTCTGATAGTATCAAATTTTAAAAATTAATGAAAATAATCCAATTGGAAATAAAAATAATTTAAATTATTAAGAACAAACCAGTCTGGATTCATTATTCAACTGGAAGCCTGCCATGAAAACCTATAATTAGTGGCGGGTCCGTCGACACAAAAACTCAGTTGTTGCAAACAAGTTGGAATTCTTGATGTTCAGGTTGCAACGAGAGCCAAACTTCAAGAAGAAAGATGTACACATATTGTGTAGCTATAAGAATGATGAGGGCTCACATGCTCTTGCTTGGGACGACCAGCTTTTTTAGTATGTATAAATTAACCGTTAATTTAAAGGCCTTCGTGATATTCAATATTCATCTTACTAGGTAGCTGGGCATGTGAGCCTTATAGCTATTCATAAGATTTCCCATTGAGTTTTATCTGTGAAACAAAGGAAAGCCGCTGGAAATGTGCGCAAAAACATTCCGTCGACATTGTCCGCACAAGGATTCCGCCGGCCATTTCATTCGCACATCAAAGTAAGACGGGCAAAACCCTCTTTCGTGTAGACCCACCATTAAACACTAAATGCACATCAGCCAGTTTCTTAACAAGTTCTTTAATATGTACATATCTACAATATTTTCATTCAGTTTTACTATTTTTTTTTTTTGGTTCAAAGGTGAATTTTTTATTAAATGCTGGTCATTTTCTTAAAAGTTGTAGCTTTAAAAATTATTGAGTTGATTTGATTGAGTGGATAGAAAAGCCGCCTCTTTTTAAAACCGCATACATTTTTGCAGAAACTTGAGCGCAGAGTTATGCGTGCAAATTCCTTTGCACAGGTGGAAAATTCGACGCTTTCTGTAAAACTGTAAAATTAACGCACATCTCAGTACTAAAGAACTGGTTTGAGAGCTTTATTTCTGGCCATTCAATTAAGGTAGTACGAGATGGCGTCGAATCTCGACCGGCGTTTTCCGAGAGTCGACTTTCTCACCTGATTTCTTTCTAATATTCATTAATGATATGCTCTCAATCCCCTCCAACCCACTTCATACTTTTGGTAATGACACAATGCGTTACTTCTACGCCTTCGTCAATATAAGACAAGAACGGGCCAGACCTTGTCTAATAGAGTGTGAACTCTCATCCCTCGAAAAAATTGTACCATCCTTCCCTTTATCTCAGTGGCAAAAAGAATCTAATA
Source organism: Thereva unica (assembly GCA_949987705.1). Taxonomy (NCBI): domain Eukaryota; kingdom Metazoa; phylum Arthropoda; class Insecta; order Diptera; family Therevidae; genus Thereva; species Thereva unica. The sequence goes on along the minus strand of OX465281.1, from coordinate 115,025,122 downwards.
GCTGACTCATCTCTTAACATCTTAAGATACAAATCCACCAAAGCAAACAAACATTTGCTCGCCGGCAAAATGACGTCACGAAGAAAGTGCATATCGCAGCTATGCACATTTGGAACATCATCTTTTTACGTCGTTATCACGTCAAGAGAAAATGCCTTTGGTGGACTCGTACTTTTAGACGTAATTTAATCTTCAGTGGCATTCCGTATTACAATATTGTTAAACCGATCCGAAGAGGAAGCAGCTTGCAAGTAAAAATTTACCAATATTGTTAAATTTTCATGTAAAATAAATGTCAATATTGTATAATATAAAATACGGTTTCGGCAGTTTCGAAAAAAAAAAACAATATTGCAATAGAAAATAAGGTCCCAGATCTGCGATGGAGTAATCACATATTCCAAATCGCCAAACAAGCTTATCAATGCAATGCTTATCAATTATCAGATTCCTGAAGAGATGCAAGTTCCTTCTTCAGCAGGCGGCCCTCTACAATCTACAAGTCCTACATTCCGCCTTATATGGAATTGTATTGAACATAATTCGTATATCTGGGCAGAAGTTATATTCCTACGGCCACAACCCATACGACACATGACCCTAACCAAAAGTTCACGAGCCTTACGGCACAAGCCACCATCAATGACCTCGATACTTCGGGAGCATCCGCACCTAGATATTTAGTTAGCAATATTGTAACATTATTAATATTATTATTCTTTCATCTTTGGAAAAAATAAATTAACAGAGCTTCAGCCTCGGATTAGTCTTTATCAATAGTCCAAGAGCTAGTGACAGATTTGCAAAGTGATTTTGCAGAGGATGGGCCTTTGATATATGTTAGATTACTTAAAGCACAACTGATTAAGACTAATCGCCAATTCGAGTCTACTTAAGTTTTAATTTTATGACCTTTTGAACTTGTAGATTTTTTGGCCATGAAAAAAGTGATATTGCAGAGGATGGGACTTGGTATATAGGTAAATTGGGTTGCTCCCACCTCATATTCCGATTGCCATCTCGTTTGGAGGTTAGGTTTGAATTTTGGGAATTTTTGAAAATGTCGGTTTAGTCCAGTTGAACAAAGTGATATTTCAGAGGATGGGATTTGGTATAATGGTGAGATAGACCACCAATAGCTCAAATTCGGCTGCCCATCTCATATGTAATCAAGGTTGCCATTTTGGCGCCTTTTGATTTTGTGGCGATTTTGGGTATGACCCAAGTGATTTTGCAGGAGATGGGATTTGAACATTAGGATTCGTTACGACATATATAATACTTCTCCACTTGCCCATCTCTTTCCTATTTGTAGAAACCCATGCCATCTCCAGTTGAAGTTGGAAAATCGTAAAATCAAGTTTTATATATTAAATTTAGTTAAAATGAGTGTATATACACATCTGGTAGCATATTTATGGTATATTTTTAAGATATAATGAGTAGTTGGGTATTGTATGTGATTAAATAAAAGTAAAACTCCAGAGTCACGTCGCATGGTGCCAAGCCTAAGGTGTGAAAGGAGGAGGGTGGTCGACCTGCCGATTTGACCAGAATCGTTCACTATGATGACCGAAGAAACTAGGTAAGGAACCGCATTTTTCAAAGCGGCACCGACAGCAGCGTATCCGTTGCGGACACCAGCTAACGGATCAAAGAAGAATAAGAAATAAAAGTAAAACATCATTTTCAGATAAATAATGAGTGATATACTTTTATCATAAATAAATTGATTTTATTTTTTCCAATTTTCAAATTTTTTATTTGTATATTCATAATAATAAATACTAATATTATTTTTTATATACATAAATATGATAGACTCATTAACTATCGCTATCAGGGTCATAGTTGTTAAACGTAGTTACGCATATATGTATGTATGCATAGCATGTGTAGTTGATATCTCACCTTCCTCAATTTCTTCAACAATAACGTCTGACACTTGAGGTGGCACCTCGTCACCATCAAACCAGTTGAATAGAAGCTTCAGATCCTCATCATCATCATTACTGAGCTTCCACCCCCATTCTTCTAGTTTGTAACGCGTTGGAACTTTTAAATAGGCGTGTGTCCACAGAGTAGCTATATAGCAACTACGTTTTATTTGCTGTGTCAACTCGCTTTTACATGGTGGTAGAGAGGAACCATCAAAATCTTCATTTTCTTTAAAAAAGTTTCAGTTACTTTTGATGTCTTGTAATTCGCAGAAAAAATAGCCATTCTACCATCGTTAACTCGGTTTAGCTCTTTTAAGGTGTACATTTGACATACAAACTCCTCTAAAACATTGAACGTTTCATCCGATAGCCCAACTATACCTTTTCAACTTCAAATTGGGACTAAACAATATCAAATTGGGATTAAACAATTTCAAATTGGGACTAAACAATTTCAAATTGGGAGTAAGTTAAAATTACCAAAATTTTTCTTTCTTTAACTTTAGATGGTATGTTATTTACATGAAAAGACATGCATAAGGAACCACAAAGAGCGAACAGCGAGAAAAATAAAATTAAAAGGCGTAATTATGCTCAGCAACTTTTAGAATATCAAGCAGAAAACATTCCCGACTTAGACTTGGACCATATAGTCCAAGGACTAACTATCGAGCACGCTTGTTCAAGCTTAAAAGCTAACGTTAAAAGAGAATTAGCAATTCAAACGCTACAAATTCTAACCGGTGACGACAGGGCTAATATGACTCAAGCCCGATTAAAAATAATTTCATGGTTAATTTCCTTACTAGCACGCACGCGCCCGCAGCTAGCACGCATAGCGAACAAACAGGCACGCCACAAAAGTACGTACTCTCCCGCCACAGGCACGCACGCTCCCGCCACAGGGATACACGCTCCCGCCACTGGCACGAAAATCTAAAAATTTGTTCGCTAGAGGGATGCACTCTCCCGCCACAGGTATCCACTCTCCCGCCACACGCACGAAAATCTTAAAATGTGCCTGATGACGACTTTACATACATATATAATACTCTTCTCCATCTTTTTTAAGAGGCGTAGAATTTTTATTCTAGGAAAAAAAAATTTTTTCTTTCATTTTAAATTTGAGTTTCGTGCGTACCAGCTGCATGCTAGCTGCGGGCTAGTGTTATTTTCACTCAGGCGTGCATGCTAGCTGCGGGCGCCGTGCGGGCTAGTGCATGCCAGCTGCGTGCTAGCTGCGGGCGAATTTCATTTTTACTCGTGATTTATAATATTCGTGCGTACCAGCTGCATGCTAGCTGCGGGCTAGTGTTATTTTCACTCAGGCGTGCATGCTAGCTGCGGGCGCCGTGCGGGCTAGTGCATGCCAGCTGCGTGCTAGCTGCGGGCGAATTTCATTTTTAATCGGGAGCCGAATATCGTTTACAACTGTTACAAACCATGTTAATTAATGATAAAAGAAATCAAACTGTTGTGAATTGCACAAAACTGCCCATGTTCAAAGGTTCGATGCATTAAATATGGTGGATGTTCTTTTTTAAATAATGTTTTTATGTTGTTTATCTGTGTTCATATTTATTCCAGACTTATTAAAAATAATTAATACTTTAATCTTTACTAATAGGTGTTCATTTATTACTTCAAATTGTTCGATCCCAATTTGAAATTGTTTATTTCCAAGGTGAAATTGTTTATTCCCAACTTGAAATTGTTTATTCCCAATTTGAAATTGTTTAGTCCCAATTTGAAACATTTTACTCCCAATTTGAAACTGTTTAGTCTCAATTTGAAATTGTTTAGTCCCAATTTGAAGTTGAAAAGGTATAGACTTATGTTCATAAACGCCCTTATTTATCTTTCATTCTGCTCCATTAGTTCAAATGGCTTTGTTTTTCCCCGTCTATAAAAGGACGGGTTGAAATCACATCCAGTGAACGCGTGGAAAGCATGCAGTGCTAAAGCCAGTAAGTAGGGTTTTTTTTTTAAATGGTCGGGAAATTGGTTGTATCCCTAAAACCAGCAAATTTTTCATAGGAGTTTCCATTCATGAGCTATTTCGTTTTAAAGATTTCAAATACTCATACCCCCTAATCCGCAAGTTGTATGGGTCTTCAGACGTTCAATAAATTCTCTGTTGGACAACGTGGCTAATATTTTTTGGGGTGATTGGATGTATTTGGAGAAAAAAAAAGCTCTAGAGAGGAACCTATCCCCACTACCCACTAGATACAGGGTGTTAACGAAAGACCAACATAATTAGGTTCATATTTTAGATAAATGTGTATTATGTTATTTGATATTAAGAAAAGAATTCCGTTAAGAAGGTATTTAGTTAAAAGCGTGAGGAAAATCCTAATATTTTAGCATTTTGCTCATATTTTGAACCTAATATACATATCTTATAAACGAAATCACTCAAGTTTTTGCTCTTTATGCTAAATAAAATAATACTAATTTAACTAAAATATGAACCTCTAATAACGTTGGTCTACGATAATTAGTTTAGGAGTTAACATTTAGTTAGGGGACTTCATTAGAATTTTGCTCTGACGTCAATCAACCAATTTTTCTCAATTAAACTGAATATATTAATGGAAAGGAGATGGGATTAAAAATGTAGCATTTGGTAGATACCAAGAACCTATGGTCCAAATTTTGAGTTCTGCAAAATCACTTGGGTCATACCCAAAATGGCTACAAAATCAAAAGCCTCCAAAATGGGAACCTTGATTACATATGAGGTGGGCACCCGAATTTGGGCTATTGGTGGTCTATCTCACCATTATACCAAATCCCATCCTCTGCAATATCACTTTGTTCAACTGGACCAAACCGACATTTTCAAAAATTCCCAAAATTCAAACCTAACCTCCAAACGAGATGGTAATCGGAATATGAGGTGGGAGCAACCCAATTTACCTATATACCAAGTCCCATCCTCTGCAATATCACTTTTTTCATGGTCAACAAATCACTCATTATTTATCTGAAAATGATGTTTTACTTTTATTTCTTATTCTTCTTTGATCCGTTAGCTGGTGTCCGCAACGGATACGCTGCTGTCGGTGCCGCTTTGAAAAATGCGGTTCCTTACCTAGTTTCTTCGGTCATCATAGTGAACGATTCTGGTCAACTCGGCAGGTCGACCACCCTCCTCCTTTCACACCCTAGGCTTGGCACCATGTGACGTGACTCTGGAGTTTTACTTTTATTTAATCACATACAATACCCGACTACTCATTATATCTTAAAAATATACCATAAATATGCTACCAGATGTGTATATACACTCATTTTAACTAAATTTAATACATATATAAAACTTGATTTTACGATTTTCCAACTTCAACTGGAGATGGCATGGGTTTCTACAAATAGGAAAGAGATGGGCAAGTGGAGAAGTATTATATATGTCGTAACGAATCCTAATGTTCAAATCCCATCTCCTGCAAAATCACTTGGGTCATACCCAAAATCGCCACAAAATCAAAAGGCGCCAAAATGGCAACCTTGATTACATATGATATGGGCAGCCGAATTTGAGCTATTGGTGGTCTATCTCACCATTATACCAAATCCCTTCCTCTGAAATATCACTTTGTTCAACTGGACTAAACCGACATTTTCAAAAATTCCCAAAATTCAAACCTAACCTCCAAACGAGATGGCAATCGGAATATGAGGTGGGAGCAACCCAATTTACCTATATACCAAGTCCCATCCTCTGCAATATCACTTTTTTCATGGCCAAAAAATCTACAAGTTCAAAAGGTCATAAAATTAAAACTTAAGTAGACTCGAATTGGCGATTAGTCTTAATCAGTTGTGCTTTAAGTAATCTAACATATATCAAAGGCCCATCCTCTGCAAAATCACTTTGCAAATCTGTCACTAGCTCTTGGACTACAAAATGCGTCTGGTTGTAATTACAATAATTTGTTTAATAGTCCTCTCAATTTATTTTAACTCGTTATAAATCCCTAGTTTTTGTTGTAATAAAATACTATATATTTAATTGTTTTTGACGATTGCGTGGCGCGAACCTGTATTGCAGGTGCCCCAAAAACTAGCTTGCCTTGGCTGGAGAAGGTGCAAAACGAAGAAGGTGCATTGGCGATAGCACTCTTTTGCTCCTCTAGAGACCCTTCAAGCCACGGTAGTATTGTAGCAGCCTTCGCTAATTTTTACCGCTTTTACCTACATGCACCTTTTTTCCCAAGCAGCCAACTCGGCCTATCGCAGGCCCACTACATATACCTCCCCTTCGTTAATAAATAGAACAAACAGCCGGTGTTGTTGAAACCATATAACACCTCACAGATCAAACGCAAGGTTCATTGACATCTACGTATAAAAGGTTCACCATGCCACATAAATAGAAATTATTTATATATCTCAATAGTAGTACAATTATCCGTAAAAACTACTAATTTCTACGAATTCTATTTGTCATTCAAAACTCATTTAAAAAAATGGAATAATCCCTGAAAACCCATTTCAATTTTTTCAACATAATAAAAAACCCTTGATGCCAAATTTCCCATTAAAATTATCTCGCCCATTCATTTCATTCCCTCATTGTAAAATTTCACCCATCAGCTGCGAAATCATCATCATTTTTTCATCCTCTTTGCCCTTCCCTAACAAAAAGCGCATAGGAATCTATTTGTAGATTCGCAGCCACTAAACCCAAAGCCGCAGCTTCTGATTTTGTTTTCAAATGCGCAAAGGGCTTTCACATAAACCAGAAAAAGTTTATTTCGGAAACTAACCATATATAGCGGAACATAAAACCCTGCGATTTTAGCGCCCCCAGCTCGTGGTGCCGTAACCTGAAGTTAATTTGACTCGCGTTTGTCCATATCTACTTATAATCAATGGGATTACTTTAGTTCTGAAAAAAATATGTCGCGTCAAAGCGATTGAACTAGAAAATTTAGCTCATAAAATTACTGTCTATTTAAAAAAAAAAAAACCAAAAACTTGAAAGAGTAAAAATGTCGAAACGCCTGGCTATGGATAGGTCTTGACGAATAATAACTCTGGAAGTTGGTGGATTCAAATCGTGACTTTTACTTAGATAGATGGGAGTATTCTGCGTCGATCGTTGTCTTATGCATGAAAATATCTAATAGTTTTATAAAAATAAAGGATAATATGTAATCATCATTGTGCTCCTTTAATCCCTCATGGGACATAGGGCGGAAACAGTTGCCCTCCAGCGGACTCTGTTTTGCGCGACAGCTCTCAGCTCCGACCAGGATCTCCCAGTTGTTGCGGCTTCTGCTAGTAGGGTTCTCCTCCACGTTGTCCTAGGTCTTCCAACTCGACGGGATCCTTGCGAATTCCAGTCGAGGGCCTGTTTGGCTAGATTTTCGTTTTCGCGTCGCAAGGTGTGGCCAACCCAATTCCATTTCCTTCGTCTGATTTGGTTGTCTATCCTTTCTTGGCCGGCACGGCGCCATAGTTCTTCGTTTGAAATTCTATCCTGCCAGCGGATTTTTAGGATACGAAGCAGGCATCTGTTGACGAAGACTTGCAGGCGCCCTGTGATGAATTGGGTGACTTTCCATGTTTCGCAACCGTACAAAAGTACTGCCTTCACGTTGGAGTTGAACAGCCGCAATTTGGTGTTAGTTCTACAGTACACAGCCAGAAGTGCTTAAGTGCAAAATATGCGTTTCGAGAAAATCGCCTTCAAAGATTTTTTTAGATACAGAATTGTGCACAAAACCACTTTTGCCGGTCGAATAACTCAGCAACCACAACTCAGTTTAAGATAATAATTTTATCAATGATTAAGACTAAAATACTGAATGTAACAATGCAATAAAGTCAAAATCGTCAAATTTGCACTTAGACACTTCTGGCTTTTTACTGTAGAGTTGAGATCTCCGTTGATCTCCATATGCGGAACAGGCATGCATATGCGCCTCGTGCTTTATTTATTCTGGAACTGACATCTTCTTCTGCACCGCCATTTTCGGTAATAATAGTACCGAGGTAGCAAAATTTATCGACCAGTTCCACGTCACGGTTATTCAGCGCAGTCCGTTCAATGGTGTTCGCATTTATCCGCATTTCTTTAGTTTTAGTCGGATTTAGCCTTAAGCCTGCTGGACTACTTTCTGTTGCCAAATTGTTAATCATGTTTTTGAGGTCCTGGTGTCTGTGGGCCAGCAAACAGATATCATCTGCGTAGTCGAGATCCTTAAGGCGGTTTAACAAACCCGATTGTATGCCGCCTGTTCTACTTTCTAGAGCGCCGACAAGGATGTCATTTATTACTATAAGAAATAGTAAAGGCGAGAGTAGGCATCCTTGTCGTACTCCTGAGCTCACCTCGAAGCTGTCGGATAATTTTCCATTATGGAGAACTCGGCATTTGGAATTGTTATATAGGGCTTTTATCAATTCTATTATTTTATCAGGCAGTCCCCGTCGCCGTAGTGCCTGCCATATAAAGCTCCTATTGACTGAGTCGAACGCTTTCTCATAATCTACGAAAGCAAGGTAAAGGGGGGGATCGGAATTCAGTAGACTGCTCCACTATTATTCGTAAGGTGTTGATATGATCAATACATGAGCGGCCCTTCCTGAATCCGGCCTGCTGCCTCCTAAGCGTTCGGTCTACTGCCTCACTTATCCTAGATAGTAATATATGGGACAAAATTTTGCCCACTGTAGATAGTAAACAGATGCCTCTCCAGTTGTCGCATATTGTTAGGTCCCCCTTTTTTGGTATTTTGACTATGATACCTTCCGTCCAATCCTCCGGAAAGGTACAGGTGTTCCATGCTATTTCCAGGATTGGCTGAAGCGCATCTGCTATGAGGCTTGAATCGGCTTTCAACAATTCTGGCGGGATGCCATCTTTCCCAGCTGCTTTACCATTGGCCATCGCATGAATTGTGGTTACTATTTCCGTCTTGGATGGGGCTCGGGTGGTGATTCTTATAGGCTGTGCATTGTTGGTGGTTTCCTGAGGTTCCTGTGTAAATGAAACATTCATAATATGTAAACCTCTACCAAAAAAAAATTCAAAATGCCCTAGCAGCAAAACCGTTACGATTCCCCCTCCCACCCATACGATTTTTGTTCGTGTATCCAAGACCTATCCGCAGCCAAACGTTTCGACATTTTCACTGCTACACCCAAACAAATGCTACAAACAATAGTAAGAAGTGTAGAGAAGCTGGTTGAAAAATCATTCGCATCAACCATATATGCGCCCTACGTTTTTTGATTTTAAATTTTACAAATATTTTCATGGCTCTTGCAAGTACACAATCACAAACCTTCAAGACTATCTGCATGGTGATAGAAATATGTATGAGGTTCTAAATCTGAATGGGGCTAGGTGTTATTATTTTATACTTTTTAGTTCGTGTTAAAAAAGCGGTATATTAAAAAGTTTTTTTTTACCTAAATAATTATTTTCTGCATTGTGTGTTAAATTTGGCAAACGATTTTGGGCATGTTGATGATATTAAGACAGATACGTGCAGAAAATTGTGAAGACGATGGTAATCCGCCCTCTTGAAACGGCCGCCATGGATTTATTTATTTATTTATTTATTTATTTCATATTGAATAGGGATGTACACAAGACTTACATCTTTTAGAGTACATAGAACAATAAATTGATAAAAATAAATTTTAATATACATATAAACTAATCTAAACTTAATAAACTAAGAAGAGGGGAAAATAGGGAAAAGAAAGAAAATATTTTGAAGTAAAGATCATAGAGAGGAAAGAGAACAGAGAGAATGAAAATAGTAATAAAAAACTTTACTAAGATAGGACAAGAATATGTGGAAGTAAAGAATAGAAAGATTAGAAATACTAGAGAGAAAAAGAAGAAAGAAAAAGAGATGCTTGCCTTCTGAATGCTGTGACTGTGCCTATTCTTTGGATGTAGTTAGGAAGACTATTCCAGAGCCTGAGCGAGTGCACAAAGAAAGAACGACTACCAATTAAGGAGAAATGTGCGGGAATGAGAAATTTAATTGACCGCAGGGATTGGAGGGGCGTAAGGAAGTCGGAAAGATAAGACGGACTGTTAGTACGGAGAACTTTATGCAGGAGGACCAATGCCATAACATTAATAAAGTGAAAAAGGCCGCAACCCAGCAAGGAATTTTGCACACCAGACACATGATCAGACCTCCGCATGTGAAAAATAAACCTTAAACAATCGTTAAAAGCAACTTGGAGCCGCTGACGGCAGGATGAATCGAGGGATATATATACAAGGGCACCATAGAGGAAATGAGGTAGAACGAGGGACTTAACAAGTTTGAGGCGAATAGATGGCGATAAAAGACTAGAATATAGCCAGAGTTTGCGTAAAGTGCCATAGATCTTGGAGATCATAAGTGAAACATGTTTGCAACAGGATAGTTTGGAGTTAATAACAATACCAAGATTATTTATACAGTCAACAATAGGAAGAGGGATATTATCAAGTAAGAGAGATGGGATGTTGTCAGTGGACAAAGAGCGACGACTAAGAAATAGTACTTGGGATTTATTAGGATTGAGTTTAAGGAAATTGAAAGAGCACCATTCATTAATTTGGGATAAAGTATCATTGAAATCCGAAATACAGAGTTCAAGCTGACTAGGAGGACATGATGTATACAGCTGGAGATCATCAGCACATAGATGAAAGGAGGAACGATGGATAACAGAGGGAAGATCATTGACATATAGCGAAAAAAGAAGAGGGCCAAGTATAGAGCCTTGCGGAACTCCCAAAGGCACAGGTAGAAACGAGGATTCAACATTGTTATGGCGGACACACTGAAGTCTATTAGAGAGAACAGAATAGAAAAGTCGAATAGCAGAGGAAGAAAAGTGGTAGAGTTGGCTAAGTTTGCAGAGCAGAAGAGAGTGAACCACAGAATCGAAAGCCTTAGAGAAATCCAGAAGAACCAGAATCGCAATATCACCCTTGTCGATCGCAGAGCGCAAGTCAGTCGTTACCTTTAATACAGCTGTTTCACAGCTATGGGATCTACGAAAGCCGGATTGGAATTTGGAGATGAGGTTATTATATTCAAGATGTTGCAGAACTTGGGTATACACAATTTTTTCAAAGCCTTTGGCAAGGAAGGGAAGAATACTGATAGGACGAAAATCTGTTAAGTCAGCAGGAGAGGACTTTTTGGATCTAACGGTATGTTGAGTATACTATATTGCTTATTGTATTCTACTTATGATGTCCTTTCATTTGGTACCCATATCAAAGGGGCTGTGCAGAAAATTGTAATCCGCTCTCTTGAGATGATGGCCGCCTTGGATCTAATGACATAGCGTATTGTATTCTACTTATTATACGAAGTCCAGGGGGTCTGATACCAGCGTCCGGGGGGTTTGACGACAATCGCCTAATCCGCCCTCTTGAGATAGCCGCCATGGATCTAACGGTATATTAAATATACTATATTGCTTATTGCATTTTAAAATTCTATTCTACTTATCATAACCTTTTAGTTGATACCCATGTCGAGGAGGTTGTGAAGAAACTGTTAATCTGCTCTCCTGAGACGGCCTTCGTGGATCTAACGGTATATTTTAAAATTTTAGCGTAATCGGCTAACCGGAAGTATGCAGAAAATCGATTGCAATTGATTTTTAAAAACGTTTTAATATTTTAATTTTAAAAGTGAATCCCTCTTTCCCTTGGTCACGCCATCTCATTCATCTTTTTAAAACGTTTTTATTAGCTCGCTTTCTTGTCTGTCTGTTTGTCCGGTACAAATCTTGCAATCGATTTTTTGAATACTACCGGTTACCCAATCACCCTGAAATTTTGCACACAGCTTCAGCTCAGATGACAATGCAATGGTATACTGATTATACAGTTAGATCCATGACGGAGGTCTCAGAAGGAAGGATTACTGTTTTCTTCACGGAACAAATTTTGCAATCGATTTTCCATATACTTCCGGAATCCGGATATCCTATCATGCTGAAATTTTGCATAGAACTTAAACTTGGATGACAATGCAATATGGTATACTCAATATACCTTTAGATCCACGGTGGCTGTCTCAGGAGGGCGGATTGCAATAATATTCACAACCCCATCGACATGGGTACCAAATGAAAGTATAGGATAAGTAGAACATCATAAGCAACATAGTATACTCAATATACCGTTTGGTCCATGGCGGCCATCTCAAGAGGGCGGGTTACCATTTTCTTCACAACACCCAAGGCATGGGTTCCAAATGAAAGAGTGTGATAACTAGAACAATATAGTATACTCAATATGTTTTTTGGCCCATTGCGGCCATCTCAAGAGGGCGGATTACCATTTTGTTCACAACCCCTTCGACAGGGGTGTCAAATAAAAGAGTATGATAAGCAGAATACCATATGCAATATAGTATACTCAACATATCGTTTGGTACAGGGCGGGCATTTCAAAGGGGCGGATTACCATTTTCTTCACAACCACCTCGACATGGGTATCAAATGATAGGGCATTATAAGAAGAATGCAATAGGCTATGTCTTTAGATCCATGGCGACTATCTTTAGAGGGTGGATTACCATTTTCATCACAACCCCTTCGACATGGGTATCAAATGAAAGAGTATGATAAAAAGAACACCATATGCAATATAGTATACTCAATATATCGTTTGGTCCATGGCGGCCATCTCAAGAGGGCTGATTACCATTTTCTTCACAGCACCCAACACATGGGTATCAAATGAAAGGGTGTGATAAGTAGTACACCACAAGCAATATAGTATACTCAATATGTCTTTTGGTCCATGGCGGCTATCTCAAGAGGGCGGATTACCATTTTCTTCACAACCCCTTCGACAGGGGTATCAAATGAAAGAGTGTGGTAAAATGAACACCATAAGCAATATAGTATGCTCAATATATCGTTTGGTCCAATGGTATACTGATTATACAGTTAGATCCATGGCGGAGGTCTCAAGAGGACGGATTACTGTTTTCTTCACGAAACAAATTTGGCAATCGATTTTCCATATACTTCCGGAATCCGGATATCCTACCATGCTGAAATTTTGCATAGGACTTAAACTCGGATGACAATGCTATATAGTATACTGAATATACCTTTAGATCTACGGCGGCTGTCTCAGGAGGGCGGATTGAAATAATATTCACAACCCCCTCGACATGGGTACCAAATGAAAGTGTAGGATATGTAGAACACCATAAGCAACATAGTATACTCAATATACCGTTAGGTCCATGGCGGCCATCTCAAGAAGACAGATTACCATTTTCTTCACAACCACCTTGACATGGGTGTCAAATGAAAGAGTATGATAAGTAGAAAACCATAAGCGATATAGTATGCTCAATATATCGTTTGGTCCAGGGCGGCCATTTCAAGAGGGCAGATTACCAATTTCTTCACAATCCCCTTGACATGGGTATCAAATGAAAGGGCATTATAAGTAGAATGCAATAGGCTATGCATTTAGATCCACGGTGGCTATCTCAAGAGGGCGGATTACCATTTTCTTCACAACACCTTCGACGTGGGTATCAAATGAAAGTGTATGATAAGAAGAACACCATATGCAATATAGAATACTCAATATATCGTTTGGTCCCTGGCGGCCATCTCAAGAAAGGATCACCATTTTCTTCACAACCCCTTCGACATTGGTATCAAATGAAAGAGTATGGCAAGTAAAACACCATATGCAATATAGAATACTCAATAAATCGTTTGGTCCATGGCGGCCATCTCACAAATTGATTACAATTTTCTTCACAACCCCTTCGACATGGGTATCAAATGAAAGAGTATGACAAGTAGAACACCATACGCGATATAGCATACTCAATAAACCGGTAGGTCCAGGGCGGCCATCTCAGGAGCGCAGATTACCATTTTCTTCACAACCCCCTTAACATTGGTATCAAAGATAGGGCCTTATAAGTAAAATGCAATAGGCTATGTATTTAGATCCATGGTGGCTATCTCAAGAGGGCGGATTACCATTTTCTTCACAACCCCTTCGACAGGGGTATCAAATGAAAGAGTATGATAAGCCCCCTCGACATGGGTATCATATGATAGGATATTATAAGTAGAATGCAATAGGCTAAATCTTTAGCTCCATGGCGGCTATCTCAAGAGGGCAGATTGCTATTTTCTTCACAACCACTTCGACATGGGTGTCAAATGAAAGAGTATGATAAGAAGGACACCATAAGCAATATAGTATACTCAATATATCGTTTGGTTTATGGCGGCTATCTCAAGGGGGCGGATTGCCATTTTCTTCTCAACCCCTTCGACAGGGGTATCAAATGAAAGAGTATGATAAGTAGAACATCATAAGCAATAAAGTATGCTCAATATATCGTTTGGTCCAGGGCGGATTACCATTTTCTTCACAACCTCCTCGACATGGGTATCAAATGAAAGAGTATGATAAGAAGAACACCATATGCAATATAATATACTCAATATATGGTTTGGTCCATGGCGGCTATCTCAAGAATGGATCACCATTTTCCTCACAACCCCTTCGACATGGGTATCAAATGAGAGAGTATGACAAGTATAACACCATATGCAATATAGAATACTCAATAAATCGTTTGGTCCAGGGCGGCCTTCTTAAGAGGGTGGATTACCATTTTCTTCACAAGCCCCTCAACATGGGTATCAAATGAAAGGGCATTATAAGTAGAATGCAATAGACTATGTCCTAAGATCCATGGCGGCTATCTCAAGAGGGCGGATTACCATTTTCCTCACAACCCCTTCGATATGGGTGTCAAATGAAAGAGTATGATAAGTAGGACACTATAAGGAATATATTATACTCAATATATCGTTTGGTCCATGGCGGTCATCTCAAGAGGGCGGAATACCATTTTCTTCACAGCACCCAAGTCATGGGTATCAATAGAAAGGATGTGATAAGTAGTACACCATAAGCAATATAGTATACTCAATATATCTTTTGGTCCATTGCGGCTATCTCAAGAGGGCGGATTATCATTTTCTTTACAACCCCTTCGACAGGGGTATCAAATGAAAGAGTATGATAAGTAAAACACCATAAGAAATATAGTATACTCAATATATCGTTTGGTCCAGGGCGGCAATCTCAAGAGAGCAAATTACAATTTTCTTCACAACACTCTCGACATGGGTATCAAATGAAAGGGCATTATAAGTAGAATGCAATAGGCTATGTATTTAGATCCATGGTGGCTATCCATCAAGAGGGTGGATTACCATTTTCTTCACAACCCCTTCGACATGGGTATCAAATGAAAGAGTATGATAAGTATATGCAATGTAGTATACTGAATATATCGTTTGGTCCATGGCGGCCATCTTAAAAATAGATTACCATTTTCTTCACAACCCCTTCGACATGGGTATCAAATGAAAGAGTATGACAAGTATACTCAATAAACCGTTTGGTTCAGGGCGGCCATCTCAAGAGCGCAGATTACAATTTTCTTCACAACCCCCTCGACATCGGTATCAAAGAAAGGGCATTATAAGTAAAATGCAATAGGCTATGTATTTAGATCCATGGTGGCTATCTCAAGAGGGCGGATTACCATTTTCTTCACAACCTCTTCGACAGGGGTATCAAATGTAAGAGTATGATAAGTAGAATACCATAAGCAATATATCGTTTGGTCCATACTGAATATATCGTTAGGTCCATGGCGGCTTAAGAGGGCGGATTACCATTTCCTTCACAACCCCTCCGACATGGTTATTAAATGAAAGAATATGATAAGTAGAACACCATATGCAATATAGTATACTTAATATATCGTTTGGTCAAGGGCGGCCATCTGAAGAGGGTGGAATACCATTTTCTTCACAACCCCCTCGACACGGGTATCAAATGAAAGGACATTATAAGTAGAATGAAACAGGCTATGTCTTTAGATCCATGGCGGTCATCTCAAGAGGGCGGATTACCTTTTCTTCACAGCACCCAAGACATGGGTATCAAATGAAAGGGTGTGATAAGTTGTACACCATAAGCAATATAGTATACTCAATATATCTTTTGGTCCATTGCGGCTATCTCAAGAGGGCGGATTACCATTTTCTTCACAACCCCTTCGATATGGGTGCCAAATGAAAGAGTATGATAAGTAAGACACCATAGCAATATAGTATACTCAATATATCGTTTGGTCCATGGCGGCCATCTCAAGAATGGATTACAATTTTCTTCACAACCCCTCGACGTGGGTGTCAAATTAAAAGGCATTATAAGTAGGTTGCAATATGCTATGCCTTTAGATCCATGGCGGCCATCTCAAGAGGGCGGATTACCATTTTCTTCACAACCCCCTCGACATGGGTACCAAATGAAAGGGCATCATAAGTCGAATACAATAGGCTATCTCGTTAGATCTATTACGGCCACCTAAAAAGGGCAGGTTAACATTTTCTTCAGAATGCTTCGACATGGGTATCAATTGTAAGGTTATGATAAGTAGAATACAATAGGCTATATCCTTAGGACATGCCATGTAGAATAAAATAAGCTATGTGACGTAATTCAAAATTTAATATGGACACCAGTTACATAATGGAAATTAATTTGGTAATTTTTTTAAAGTAAAATGAAAGATAACAGTTTTAGATAATTACAACTGAAATTTCATTTATAGATGTTTTTATATGAAGAAAGCAGTTTAATACAATTAAAAGCCATCTAAACGCTATTCAGTAAAAGAGTAGTTGCGAGTACTCACGAGTGGAAATAGTAAAAATAATCAGAAAAGGGACGCAGATATTATTGAAATCAAAATCATATAAAATAAATTTAGCTTACTTCTTCATTTTAATTTTCAGGAATTTCAAAATTAAACAGATTGGTATATTATTAGTTTATTTAGGTAACAATTTTCCGCATGTATCCGTCATAATATCATCAAGAAGTTAAAAATTGATTACAATTGATCACACACAAGACTAAAAAGCAGAAAATAATTATTTAGATAAAAAAAAACTTTTTAATGTAGCCAGTAGCGTAGCGTGGGGGGTGCAGAGGGGGCCATGGCCCCGGGCGGCGTAGATGTTGGGGGCGGCGGCCAAACTGGACCGAGCTAGAGATCCTGCCGGCAACATCAGGCCCTAACCATTGCCACATCCAGCACGATGTCCTGGCTGATGGTGCCTACAGGCCAAACATAAATGGGAAGGGAAGTGAAGTGAGGTGAAGTTAGGTACCATTCCATGTAAATGTATGAGAGCAAGGGCGGCGCTTTCATAGGTGAAAATGGTGCACTTGCACCGGGCGCAATTTCAGAAATTAAAATTTAAAAAAAATGAAAAAATTGAAAAAGTGATCCCATTGTCATATATTACACGAAATGCACCTTCTGTGCGTTTTACCATTGTCTTCTGCAAGGTGTGGCCAATGCAATTTCATTTAGTTCGCCTGATTTTGTCGTCTATCCTTTCTTGGCTGGCACGCTGCCATAGGTCATGATTTGTAGTTCAAATTAGTCGTACTATTATAGATCACTACTTCGGCGAGAAACAACTAGATCGCCTATGTTCTGAAGTTTTTGAAAGCGGCTTCTATGTCCAGTAAGGCTGTTAAGTGGACTGCTTTGTTATGCAAGACTCTACCGTAGAAACCGATATACAGTATGCAGTGCAGTTACCACCTATTATCCTTCGAAATATAAAGGATTGAAGAACGACATAGAGACCTCCGTTATGGATATTAGAGTTTATAGTATTATTAGTGCTGGAAATATTTAAGGAAGTGCAGCTTACAAAATCATCGGAGAGCATTAATCAGCATTAGCGGGAGAGTTTTGTGAACTTAAAGCGTAAGTAAACTCAGCACAAAAGCAAGATCCCGAAGCAAATCCTGATTGGACAAAGGCAGGGGCGCGCTTTCATAGGTGCAACTGGTGTATTTGCACTGGGCGCAATTTAAAAAAAGTGAAAGAAAAATTCCGTGCCTTCATTTTCAATGAGTTTTTGTGTCTTCTTTCATTTTCCATTACTGCCATCAAAACATGAATAAAAATGAAGGGGGCACAATATGTATATGGCATGCTGCACTGGGCGCAAAAAAGCCAAACGCCGGCCCTGTATGAGAGTGGCCAATATGGCAGTAAGTGGATGTTACACCTACGTCAGTGGAAGTTACGTCTACTTTACTTCTGTGTTACTTTTCATTTAGGTTTGGCCTTATTTCTGGACTATAAAGTTGAGGCATCAAAATTATCCAACCAAACTCTCCTATTTGATGGATTATCAAAAAAGCGTACGCCTGTGATGAAAGACAAGAATAACTCATGCATGGACCTTTTTTTGTATCCATGTTTGTGTAAATGGTTCAAAACACTTGTGAGCGCGCATATGAATCACGATAGGTGTCCATTGGCAGCTGACAGCGGATCGCCAAATTATGAATAAATCAGAGTCGGTTAGATTGTGGTGAAAAATTGATTCAGTTGTTTATTTTCAGTTGAATTGTAGTTTTGTTGTAAGTTCGTTTGCTCGTTCGTTTTTATACAAACAGAGCGACGTTGCTCTCTTGTATGAGACTCTCAATGTGCATGGAAACAGCGATTTTAAGATTCTCTTCTTGTATGACGCGGACTGTAAATGCTGAAGCTTGAGAAAGACTCCAACAGCTGCCGCATTTTTCGTTAAAATCTCCTGTAATAGTATTGGGTTACGATGATGGGGAAATGAAACGTCCAGATATTGGACAGAGAAGAGTTTAAGCTTATGCTCCTGCGTCTACGAGGCTTTCTATCTAAAGACGGACTAAAATAAATTACAGAGAGAAATTACTGATTCCAGCTCTCTGGATTTGTTAAAGTTTATAATTTAGGTTAACCTTGAAGCACGGATATAGCCTGCGCCAAAACAATTTCCCGCCTACATAACTTTCCTTCTTTCTTCTTCCCTCTTTGCATTCCTGATTCCTTCTGTCATAGCCTTCCTTAGCCCTTCCCCGCTCCCCCAGAAGCGCATGTCATCGGTTGGTTGAAGAGATTCAACTCGTTTCAGGAGGCATAACACTCCAGCGAGTTGTTTCTCGATGCCCCGATGTCAGAGTCGCGATAGTAATGGTTGGGAGTAGGTGGACTGAAAATATCGCGGGAAAGTTGTGGCGGTTCCTTCCTCCCCGACTAGAGCTGCTGTTCGACATTGCACTCTATACGAAGAAAATAGATTGTCAACAGTATAAAGGGCTTTTCCTGAGACTCTAGTCTTTCACATAAAAAAAAAAAAAAAAAAAAAAATTGGAAATCTCAAAATCGATTTTTTGATGAGCAGTGAACGTCTCAAATCCTCACCACTAAAGTAGATTCGAAAAGAAAAGTGCACCTCATCATTACATTCGTTTAAAACCCCAAATCACCCGCTCATTTATATTTTCAATCACAATTTAATCCGTCTCATTACGACTCTTGTCCTGGTCAGATGCTATGGTGGAGTGTTGTTCCCGGTAAACGAGTTTCAACAGGGAAATTAAAATGCATGTCCGCTTGAGTTTTATCCATACACGGAATGTTAATGTATGTGGAGTTGTCATTTCCTCGCCTGCGCGTAAAATTCCCATTGTAACACCACCACTGGCTTCGCGACGCCACTGGAGAAAATTGAGCACCACTGACTGATTATGCAACAGTTAACTTGGTTATGTACCTTTTGTACATAACAATTCTTTACTTCTATCCCTTCTTAATTTCTAGTTTTTTCTATACTATGTTTGCTATAAATACAATTCGAAATTATTGTAGTTTACTCAGTTTTGTTTCAAATTCCCTCGAATAAAGTTGTAAACCTATTAAAGTTTCTTTTTATTTTACGTTGTACATGTTACAAAGTGGCGCCCAACTAGAGGCTAGCATAAAGTGCAAAAGGACCATAAAAATATAAAATAAATCATTTGAGCACTGATTACAGTCTCCAACAATAATAATTTTCGGAAAATTAGCTCTGAATACAGACTATAATAAGTTTTTGTGAATCGAAAATTTTGAGCACTGATTACAGTCTCCAACAATAATAATTAGCTCTGAATACAGACTATAATAAGTTTTTGTGAATCGAAAAATTTTGAGCACTGATTACAGTCTCCATATAAACTATTTTTCCTGAAAGCCTTAATTTTGAATCGCACTGTAAACAGTCGAATCAAAATATATGTACATATATAAAATTGAACGTGAACACTGATTACAGTCTCAATTTAATTCGTAAATCGCACTGTAAACAGTCGAATCCAAATATACATAATATAAAATTGAACGTGAGCACTGAACGCAGTCTCAATTTAATTCGCTAAAATTTTGGTATCGCACTGAATACAGTCATATCAACCATCAAGTCAGTCAATTAGAGCACTGAATACAGTCTCAATATTAGTTCTTAGTACTACATAGCACGAGCCATATACATATGCTTACACATAAGCAGTCTCAAATTCTCCGTATCAATTTACGAAGCAGCGCTTGAATCAGTTTCTATTATTCTCGGAATCTACACGCGATGTGATACACGAAGCAACAGGAACAGCTTACATAATTACATCGGAACATTCCTATTTATCGTAGTCGAATCAACAAAACCCCGGCCGAAAATATTTACAGTCGCTTATTAAATTAATCAGACGAATCCTTTCGAATAAGAGTAATTAGGTACTTGGAAACTTTCATTTAGGTGCATATTATTTTTCAAAATGCGGCGCAATAAACGACGCTCCATTACTCCTGAGCCCCGAGCCCGTCCCAATATAGCCTTGACTGAAGTCCAATTTAAAGAACTCATGGATAGCATTGGTACATCAAGTGAAAGACGAGCTACAGAGGGAAGTTTTTCAACATGTACAGCACGATACGATGGTACGCGGGATCGCTCAAAAGTAGAAGCGTTTATCGAAACCGCGAGTATGTTTAAGGACATCGAACACATCTCAAATAAAAATGCATTGCGGGGATTACAACTTCTCTTGCAAGACGAAGCTGCTATTTGGTGGCAGGGCATAAAAAATGACACCTCTACATGGGAGCAAGCAATAAACCATTTAAGGAAGACGTTTGCACCTCGAAAAGCGGCACACAAAATTTATGAAGAGATATTTGCAGTCAAACAAGATTCCACCACACCGACAGAAGTATTCATCACACGTAAGAGAGCCCAATTTTCGGAGCTTCCAGCACCGGCTCCTACAGAGACAACACAGATAGATCTTATCTTTGCTCTGCTTCATATATCCATTAGGGACAAAATGCCCCGTGATAGCTTGTCAACCTTTGATAATATAATTAAAAGAGCTAGAGAAATAGAAGAAGCTAGAAAAGAACATTTCAGAGATTCTTCAAGTGGAAGAGGGTCACAAAAGCAATGCTCGTTTTGCAGAAACTACGGTCATGAGTTTGCAGAATGCCGTAAACGTCAAAATACCAATCCACAACAACAAAAAACCAGACCAAGCCAGACTAGTTATGCCCACACCACAACATCCACAATCAGAGAATTAACTAACTCAAGGCAACAACTTGCTATGGTTGTGGAAAACCGAATGTAGTAAGAAGCAAGTGTCCAACATGTAACCCAAAGACTACCATTTCTGCTAATGCATTAGATTTTTGCAGTCTGCAGATCGGTAACATCCAAACTGTTACAAGGCGTCTACGCCCAAGAGTAACAATAAGAATAGGGAGCTATTTAGGCTCCGCGTTTGTAGACTCATGTTCTAAGGCAACCGTAGCATCACAAACCTTGTATGATTGCCTGCTGAGAACGGGACACAAATTTAAGGAAAGTCATAGCAGAGTAATAATGGCAGATGGGATTCCAAGACCACAGAAAATTCTTTCCACTAAGACTAAGGTTATACTAAAGGGACGTACTATCGATACAGAGTTTATAGTATTGCCAAACTATAAGGAAAGCAAAACCCTTCTAGGGGTTGACTTCATAGAAGATGCTGGCATTGTTTTAAATCTACCTCAACAAGCATGGAACTTCGTTGATAACCCCAACAAGCATTTCGATTTGAGTTATGAAAATGTCATAGATTCTCCAAGGACAAGAAGTTTTACTCCAGCTAGAGCACCGGTCAACAAACCTGCAGCAATTGAAGAAATTAACGAATATGGACCCGAGCATCTGACCTCTTCAATACCACCTACACCAGGAAAAAACTTGGACTTAGACTTATCTGGCAGCAGCCAACCAAGAAGGAAGAAGAAAAAACCAAGAAGACTGTTCGGCAGTGATATTTCTATATCCATGATAGATTTCAAGGTTACCCTGCGTGATGACGAAGGTCAAGATCTGCCGACTTTGGAACGAAGCATACTTAACCAACTAATACAGGAATCCAAGCTTGTGTTCCAATCAGGAGGACCACCTACTAATGAGGTAGTGCATCACATCAATACTGGAAGCCATGCGCCCGTGTCTTCCCCACCATATCGCCTTTCGTATCAAAAAAGAAAAGAGTTAGAGAAGGAAATGGAAAATATGTTGGCAATGGACATAATTGAACCATACGAATCGCCATGGGCTGCACCTGTTGTCCTTGTACCCAAGAAAGGAGGTGGTACACGAGTATGTATTGATTACAGAAAGCTGAACCTGATTACCAAACCAGATAGTTTTCCGTTACCGAGAATGGATGATCTTTTGCATGAGGCGAAGCAGACAAAATATATGACAACATTAGATTTACAAGCAGGATATTGGCAAGTGGCTGTAAAAATGGAAGATCAAGAAAAAACAGCTTTTGTTACACCACTTGGTCTTTATAAGTTTAAAAGAATGCCATTTGGGTTGCGAAATGCTCCCGCCACATTCCAAAGGCTTATTAACAAATTTAAAAGTAACTTGTGCAGTAATAGCACTATATTGGCATATTTGGACGACCTTATAATACTCTCTGATACGTTCGAACAGCACATAAAAGATCTTAAAAGAGTTTTTGAAAGACTAGTAACTTTCAGCCTAAATCTTAATAGGACAAAGTGCCGATTTTGCTGTTCTACTATAAAATATCTTGGACATATCATTAGCAGTACAGGAATTCAGCCAGATCCTGAAAAGATCGCTGCAATAGATAAAATGGCAGAACCATCAAATGTCAAGCATCTACTATCATCATAGACCTGCTCATGGTATAGGAGATTTGTGCCTAACTTCGCCCAACAGAGTAAACCCTTGAGCGATCTTACTAAGAAAAACGTTCCGTGGCATTGGGGACTAGAACAAAAGAAATCTTTTCAAAATCTTAAGGGCGCATTAACTAGTTCACCGGTATTAAAACAAGCAGATGAATCTAAACCCTACACTTTAAGAACAGACGCTAGCAACTACGCGATTGGAGCAGTTTTGGTGCAGGGGGAGGGTTCCGAAGAGCATCCAGTAGAATACGCCAGCCGTCTTTTAACCTCAGCAGAGCGCAATTATTCGACTACAGAACGTGAAGCTCTTGCAATCGTGTGGGCTGTAGCCAAATTTCGTGGTTACATAGAAAGCGCCGAGGTAACAATCACTACCGATCACCAAGCTTTAAAATGGCTCATGACCCTTAAGTCACCAACCGGCAGGTTAGCCCGATGGGCACTACAACTCCAGCCCTTTAATATCCAGATAAAATATATAACCGGACGTACAAATGTGGTCGCTGATACGCTATCACGTCCACCTTGCGAGGGGGAAACTTCAGAGGTTTGCGGTATATGTAGTGTGTCTATAGATCTACCAGGTCGAGGTGCCAACCAGACACGTCACGAACAACTCAAAGATCTCGATCTGGAAAAAATCATAGAATGCTACGAGTCCCAGCAACCCTTAGAAGATTGCGCCTATTGGAGCAATAAAGGATATCTACTCAATGGTGGAGTGCTCTATAGATACAATCCCGATATCGATTCTGATGATGCTCAGCTCGTAGTTCCTGTACAGGAGAAAGCTGAAATAATGAAATCATACCACGATGATGCGACAGCAGGACATTATGGGTTTCAACGGACCTATAATCGCATCGCCAGCCGCTACTATTGGACAGGAATGCGAAAGTACATAAAGGATTATATCAGGAGCTGCCCTCATTGTCAACGATACAAAGCTACCAATATGAAGCCAGCGGGACTCTTGCAGACTACAGTTAGTAGCCAAAGGTTTGAAACTCTATCATTTGACTTGTTTGGACCTTTGCCTGCATCGGAAGCCAATAAGACGTGGATTTTTTGCGTGGAGGACTTTGCTTCAAGGTGGATCGAGCTATTTGCACTAGAGAAGGCTACTGCCGATGTTTGTGCGAGAGTACTAATCGACGAAATTTTCTTGAGGTACGGTCTGCCAAGGCGAGTATTGAGCGACAATGGGACACAATTTGTTAGTGCGGTCATGCAAAAAGTGATGTTTTGTCTTGGTATACACCACTCGTTTACGCCAGTATATCATCCACAAGCTAATCCGGTCGAACGAAAGAATCGAGATTTGAAGGCACAGCTATCCATACTGGTAGCAGGTAACCATAGAGACTGGCCAGCCAAACTCCCAGCCATAAGATTCTCTATGAACTCAGCCTACAATGAGAACACTGGCTGTTCATCCGCATTTTTAACTTTTGGACGCGAATTAAGAACTCCCAAAGACGTATTTGATGACTTGAAGACCATAGTTCTAGGCGAAAATTTTGTCCCGGAAATAACCCCGTACTTACATCAGCTTGCAGAAGCTTTACAAGACGCCAAAGAAATCCAAGAGCAGAAGACTGAACGTATGAAAACCATAGCCGACCGGAAAAGACGACCTGACCCCTCATATCAACCCGGAGATTACGTTTGGGTAGCAACCCACCCTATTAGCAGTATTAAAAAGGGGTATAGTGCAAAGTTGTGCCCCAAACGAGATGGCCCTTACCTCATAGTAAGGAAACATGGACCAAGCAGTTATGAGGTAGCATCGACAACATCCTCCACTGACACACTTGGGGTATATGACACATCAACTCTTACTCCATATATTGGACCAGGACCTCCCATGATTGAACCCATATCCAGAATACGCAAACGAGGACGAACTAAGAAGGATGACCATCCAAAATCTTCTGGCACCTCGTCGAGACGACCACGGAGCCAGAGGGGGAGCATGTAACACCACAACCACTGGCTTCGCGACGCCACTGGAGAAAATTGAGCACCACTGACTGATTATGCAACAGTTAACTTGGTTATGTACCTTTTGTACATAACAATTCTTTACTTCTATCCCTTCTTAATTTCTAGTTTTTTCTATACTATGTTTGCTATAAATACAATTCGAAATTATTGTAGTTTACTCAGTTTTGTTTCAAATTCCCTCGAATAAAGTTGTAAACCTATTAAAGTTTCTTTTTATTTTACGTTGTACATGTTACACCATTTATTTTGGCGCACACTATACCGAACATTCATTAGTTACATATATGTAATTCATTGCGTTTACATGATGCCTTGAATTCTTGGATTGAAAATTACTTGAAATTCAAGTTGGGTTTTCGATTCATTGATTAAAAATTATTGAAAATCTACATATTGAATTTTCAACATCGCAGACTCTTACCAATTCAATTCGAAAGTAGGAGGCAGCAAATTTATAGTTCGCTCAAGGCCGGCAGAAATCCACGCTACGCCACTGAATATAGCACGTTTTTATAACGAACTAAAAAGTATAAAATAATTTCTTCTAGCCCCATACAGGATTTAGAACCTCAAACATATTCCTAACATCATTCAGATAGTCCTGAAAATTTGGGATTGTGAATTTGTAACAGCTATGATAATATTTGTAAGATTTTAAACGAAAAAACGTGGGGCTCATGTTATAGACAACAGTAAGGAGTGTGGAGTAGCTGGGTTGAGAAATCATTCGCATCAATCATGTATGCGCCCCCGAGTTTTTTCCTTTAAAATCTTACAAATAATTTCATAGCTATTACAAATTCACAGTCACAAACCTTCAGGACTATCTGTATGGTGCTAGGAATATGTTTGAGGCTCTAAATCTGTATGGGGCTAGGAGAAATTATTTTATACTTTTTAGTTCGTTATAAAAACGTGCTATATTAAAAAGTTTTTTTTTTATCTAAATAATTTTTAAAGTTTGTAATACTTTGTAGAAGGTTGTTACGGAAAGAAAAATTAAGAAAACTGCGCAGAAAATGGGATAATTTCAGGAAACTTAACGAATAATGTGTCTATGTCGGTATCCGTGCTGTTATTTATAAATCCTACATTCGGCCTCTTCTCGAATATAATTCCATCGTTTGGGGCGGCACTCCAATAACCACCATAGCATGGCTAGATAAGGTCCAAAAAAGGCCCTTAAACTAATTGATGGCGACACCATTTGCTCCTCCATCGACCCCTTGAGCCACCGTAGGAATGTAGCAACACTGACAAAATTTGATCGCTACTTTCATAGTGACTGTTCCTCCGAGCTAAACGCTCTCCTGCCTCCACGGCAATCCTATACACGCAACACCAGATTAGCCCACTCGTCTCATTCCCTCCACCTGCAACTCCCCCTTTCACGCACTCAACAAGATATGAATTCGTTTGTAAATAGAACAACTCGACTGTGGAATAATCTCTCGCAGTCAGTATTTCCGAGCTCCTACAACATCCAAGAGTTCAAACGCAGGGTTCATCACCACCTGCTTCAATACCCCCCCCCCCCCCTACCTTTATAATCCTTAACCTATTTCCCCACCCTCCCTCCCGTACTAAGCTTACTGCTGGACATTGCACAATGACATGACAAATGACATGACGGACTGGTAGTACAAAGGGTGACTCCTGAGCTTATCACTGCCACATAAAAAAAATTTTTGCAATAGACTCCTACACCGTGCAACCGATCTTAATGAAATTTTAAGTATGTACTACTTACATTAACAGAAAAACCTAGGTTATTCTATTACTATCTAAAGCCACTCCTAGATGGCGCTACCATGGAAAGCTTCGTTGAAAATCATTGCAGAGCTTCGAAATTTTGCACGCGTGGGGATCTTCCATAATGCACCTTGAAGCTCGGTTTTGAAATTGAAAATGGCCACGGAAATATGTTTGAATTTGCCTATTTGTGGTCAAAACTTATAAATTCAAATGGCCGACGAATTAGTAAATTTTGTTCCGAATCCAATGAAAATTGGTACCTGGGAATTTTTAAGGAAGTAAATCACGAATTTTTGATCAGAACTTATAAATTAAAAATGGCGTGGATATGTGGGGTTAGAGTATTTTCCCAGTTAGGTGTATGTGGGTTGTTTAAGAGTTGCAAAATCTGAAAATCTTGACATCCTAACTACAAATGCAAAAACGTTGAACATAGAATATCTTGAAGCTCTCCAAACAAACGGTTAACAATTGATTAACAAGATTAACTAAGGAGAAACGGAAATGTGGGAGTTATACATATATTGGGATAAGAATTAAAGAAAGAACCCTCCACCCGTGAAATTTTAGGTATAAGTTTAGAATTTTGCAATACAGAAAGAATGTCGTCTAGGTAAACAAATAAAACCTGGGTCAGTGACAGAGAATCCGAGGAAGAGTCAAGGAAGTTTGCCTTTATTTTGCTCCGATGGGTACAGCAAGGTGCAATAAGTTCCAGCTAATCTTATTATAAAACAGTTTTCACAAAGTTAGTAGGTAGATTATATACCAACCAAGTTATAATACATTTTTTCTACGCCTCTTGTAGAATACCAGCATTCTGATATTGCTTTTAGACACGGAATTGCGGGCATTCCGCACCCGTGTGGAGTATTCATTCCATCACTTGTTATGGAATGACTACTAGGGGCGACATCTGTTGCTCAAAAGCCAAGAATATGATGGTGTTATTCTTTTTATTTATTAATTAATAAATTAAAGGAAAAAAAATAAATGGTTAAAAAAATTTTTTAAAAAAAATTCTTTACATTAACTAAGAAATGTACTGAAAAGTAAAAAATAAAAAATATTTTAAAGAAAGCGTGAAATTTCAATTTTAATGAAAAAGTTAATTAAAAGAATGGCGCATTTTTCATCAAAAATTGAAAATATAACTGTAAATCGCGTGAGATTTACAATAACCCTCAATTTTTTGCTTTGTTAATTTCAAATTCTAACAAAATTTTTTGATGAAAAATGCGCCATTCTTTTAATTAACTTTTTCATTAAAATTGAAATTTCACGCTTTCTTTAAAATATTTTTTATTTTTTACTTTTCAGTACATTTTTTAGTTAATGTAAAGATTTTTTTTTAAAAAATTTTTTAACCATTTATTTTATTTTCTACTTTTTAGTTTATTATATGTATTCCGCCATTTTATGATGGCAATTCTATTAGATTTAAAATTACGTCACACAGTTTACTGTATTCATTTGATACCCATGTCGTGGGCTCGGTGGAACATAATTGCAAAAACGGCCGCCATCTCGGAACCGTCTTCTTGATTTTTTTACAAAAAGGTCAGATTGCATTTAGTAATTATACATGATGAGTTGAACTCAAGTTGAACCCAAGTCTAACTACATGTAAACGGGAGTCGAGTTGGGTTAAGGTTGACTGAACTCGACTCAGCTCTGCTACCTGGGTTTAGTTGAAATTATGCATACGGACATGAGTTCAGTATTTGAGTAGTTGAATTTAGTTGACAGCAGCATCTCTGTGTTTGTTTGTGATTTTTTGTAACGTGTATTGCTTCTTTATTATCAACTCACCCTTAACTCAACTATTCATCTCATCATTCATACACATTAACCACCCGAACTACGAGTGTGTGCAAAATTGGAAGTTGATCGGTTATATTTTCTACTTTTTAGTCTATTATAAGCTTTCCGCAATTTAGTGTTGGCCGCCATTTTGAATTTGGAATGACGCCACATAGCTTATTGTGTCCTACCTGTCATATCCTTTCATTTGATACCCATGTCAGAGGGACGCGGAGCACAATTTTAAAAATCGGGCGCCATTTTGGATCCGCCATCTTGATATTTTTACAAAATGGCCAGATTGCATTGTCATCCAAACTAAACGTGTATGCAAAATTTCAGCTCTATCCGAAATCGGGAAGTGGGTCAAATTTAACTTCCAAGATTTGACGACAAACAGTGTAAGTGTTGGCCGCCATTTTGAATTTGGAATGACGCCACATAGCTTATTGTGTTCTACCTGTCATATCCTTCCATTTAATACCCATGTCAGAGGGCCGCGGAGCACAATTTCAAAAATCGGGCGCCATTTTGGAACCGCCATCTTGATATTTTTACAAAATGGCCAGATTGCATTGTCACCCAAACTAAACGTGTATGCAAAATTTCAGCTCTATCCGAAACCGGGAAGTGGGTCAAATTTAACTTCCAAGATTTGACGACAAACAGTGCAAGTGTTGGCCGCCATTTTGAATTTGGAATGACGCCACATAGCTTATTGTGTTCTACCTGTCATATCCTTTCATTTGATACCCATGTCAGAGGGCCGCGGAGCACAATTTCAAAAATCGGGCGCCATTTTGGAACCGCCATCATGATATTTTTACAAAATGGCCAGATTGCATTGTCATCCAAACTAAACGTGTATGCAAAATTTCAGCTCTATCCGAAACCGGGAAGTGGGTCAAATTTAACTTCCAAGATTTGACGACAAACAGTGTAAGTGTTGTCCGCCATTTTGAATTTGGAATGACGCCACATAGCTTATTGTGTTCTACCTGTCGTATCCTTTCATTTGATACCCATTTCAAAGGGCCGCGGAGCACAATGTCATAAATCGGGCGCCATTTTGGAACCGCCATCTTGATATTTTTACAAAATGGCCAGATTGATTGTTATCCAAACTAAACGTGTATGCAATATTTCAGCTCTATCCGAAACCGGGAAGTGGGTCAAATTTAACTTCCAAGATTTGACGACAAACAGTGTGAGTAAAATAAAAGCGGGCGCCATTTTGGAACCGCTATCTTGATATTTTTACAAAATGGCCAGATTGCATTGTCATCCAAACTAAACGTGTATGCAAAATTTCAGCTCTATCCGAAACCGGGAAGTGGGTCAAATTTAACTTCCAAGATTTGACGACAAACAGTGCAAGTTAAATAAAAGAATTTAAAAAGAAAGATGTTCCGCTAGACCATTTTTGCTTTAAATAAACAATTCAATTATTAAATTACAGAACTTAAAAGCATTTTTTGAATAACTTTTCGGCGGCATCTATTGTCAAATTATTTAATTAGGAATAGGTTGCGCCTTTATCCGTTCAACTGATATTGGTGCTGTTTACCAGTAAATGCCATTGATTCTTAACTGTCATTTTCTTCAGTTGTGATTTTCTATATTAATTAAACATGTCCAGTAATGAGAATTGTACGCTCCCAGAACTTATTGACTTAGCAAATAAGACGATGCTAGAGTTACATTTATATTTTTGACAATAGCTTTACATTAGGTAGGTACGTTTTTGTTTACAAAATAATAATAAAATCTATTTTAGAGGCGTAGAAAAAGTATAGTCTGCAACACGTTTTGAATGGCATATTCCGCACTCGTGGACCGCCACCCTCGCCTTCGGCTCGGGTGGCAAACTTCCACTTGTGCGGAATATGCATCATTCCAAACTTGTTACAGAATATACTATTCCCGTACGAATTGCCATTCATGAGATATCACCGTTTCAAAGATTTAAAATATGCCTACACTCCCGACGTATTATGTATACGTTATCAAACCTTTAAAAAATCCTTTGTTCGACTAGATGGCTAATATTTTCAGGGATGGTTCCTGGATATATGTGAAGAGAAAAATTGTTCTAAAGAGGGAGGCTATTCCTACTATCCGCCAAGATACCGGGTATTTGAGAGATTTGAGTGACTCAATTTAGAAGATGGAGATTAAGCGTGTCTTTAAAGTGGCTGCCGAGTAGATAGTTGAACAAGAACGAAGAAGAGTGAAAGATAATTGCTTATGTGGATTGCAGGACAGCTATAGCAGAAAGAAATTCAAGCTCAATTTTCCGTTTTTCGAAATTTTAATTGTTTTATGTTTAATTAATTAATAAGAACGATGTTTCACAATTTGTTATGTTCTAAGCCTCTTGCAACTTGATTTTGACCCACTTTCATGTAACCGATCATCCCCAAATTTTGCCCCTATGCATACTTCGCGTGACAATGATATTTTTGCAAAAAATTCAAGATGGCGGTTCTAAGATGGCTGTCGAGTTGTGCAATTGTGCTCCCCGACTCCCGGCATTGGTATCAAATAAAAGGGTGAGACAAATAGAATACAAGCTGTGAGTCGTCATTCGAAAATCAAAATGGCGGCCAATAAATAATGGCGGATTACTAGTCCAATCAATCTACGGAATCACCATGTTAATTTCCAGACAATTGAAGGCAGGAAAAAAAATATGGGCGTGTAGAACACTTAATTTGAAGAATGATAGCGTTTTTTTTTACGGAACTGCATTGGCGAACTTAACCTAAAAAATTCGCAAAAGTCAAAAAACCGGTTTTTCGCCAATAAAACAAAAAGTTGAGCTCGGATCCGAAAAAGTTAAATTATAAAGTTATAGGTATTAAAATTATCTTTCAATTGATGTGGTACAATATATTGGTTAGTGTCTTATACATGGAGAAAAATGCTAAAAACCGCTAAAAATAGCTTCTTTTTCTTTTATTTTTTTCTTTTTATTGATGCGACCTAGAAACTTTTTATTTGATAAAAATGTTGCTTTTGGCAATCTGAAAACTCATTATTTTTTTTGGCTCGAAATTTTGCAAAATATGGGAGAAATTTCGATTTATGTAAAAAAAAGCGTTTTCGTAAAATCCTTCGTCTACAGCTCGTCGACCTCGTAGGACATTTTTTCGAAGCTCTTTTTCTTCGTTAAGAGTTGGACTATCATGCACTATAAGTTAAAATTGGAGTTTTTCAATTTTATGTACAAAAAACTCCACCGCAAAAAAAAAGTTTTTTTGCCGCAAAAAAGACAAGTTTTTTATTTCATTATTTTTCGACTCTAACCTACTATTTAATAAAAGTTTATATTTTTTTTAGAAAATAAATATGTAATTTGGTCATACAGTAGGTTAGAGTCGAAAAATAATGAAATAAAAAAATTGTCCTTTTTGCGGCAAAAAAACTTGTCTTTTTGCGGTGGAGTTTTTTGTACATAAAATTGAAAAACTCCAATTTTAACTTATAGTGCATGATAGTCCAACTCTTAACGAAGAAAAAGAGCTTCGAAAAAATGTCCTACGACGTCGACGAGCTGTAGACGAAGGATTTTACGAAAACGCTTTTTTTTACATAAATCGAAATTTCTCCCATATTTTGCAAAATTTCGAGCCAAAAAAAATAATGAGTTTTGAGATTGCCAAAAGCAACATTTTTACCAAATAAAAAGTTTCTAGGTCGCATCAATAAAAAGAAAAAAAGAAAAGAAAAAGAAGCTATTTTTAGCGGTTTTTAGCATTTTTCTCCATGTATAAGACACTAACCAATATATTGTACCACATCAATTGAAAGATAATTTTAATACCTATAACTTTATAATTTAACTTTTTCGGATCCGAGCTCAACTTTTTGTTTTATTGGCGAAAAACCGGTTTTTTGACTTTTGCTAATTTTTTAGGTTAAGTTCGCCAATGCAGTTCCGTAAAAAAAACGCTATCATTCTTCAAATTAAGTGTTCTACACGCCCATATTTTTTTTCCTGCCTTCAATTGTCTGGAGAATTTCCGTAGATTGATTGGACTATACCTTTTGACGTGACAACGTCTATTAAAACGATGAACGCCGCACAGTGGAGTATCAGACACGTTTTCGTGGCCAAAATTATTAACAACGTTATTTGGGCACTATAAGAGTTAAAGTTGCATCTTCTTTTTGAATTATGTAATATCTAATGAAAAACGTTGCAAATTAATTTCTGTAACCATGATCAATCTCACGTTAAACATGTACAGGGTATGTCGTAGGTGTGTGGATACCTCTAATTAATTTTTAAACGGGTTGCAGTAGGAAAACTACATTCAATCTATATTTATAGGATAAAAAACGCACCCTTACGTCACTGCTACGAGTTTGCCCCCCCCCGCCCCCAAATGGGGTATCATAGGATCAGCCCAAGATTTTTAATATAATCCCCTGTCTAGGCCCATTCAGTTTGAAGGAAAAACATTGAATATTACATAATTCTGAAGCAAAACTACAAATGTAGGGGAGAGGTGGTATGAAAGGGACATTTTTGTTGTAGAGGCTCTAGTAAATGTATGAGATAACTTTTTAAACAAGTTGGAGCTGAATGGGAAGTCTACATTATTTTGCTATTGAAATAAAATGCAATAGGTAGCCTTTCCTTCTTCTTAGTTGAATATTTTCGCTGATTTTAAAAATGTGTTTTTCGTCCCTTTCATAAACGGGCTGTATTGAAAGGGGCGCGATAATTTATGAAAGGGACAGTACGAAATATCAACAAAAAATCTCCTTATAGCTTTGCTATACACATACTAAATATAGGAAAGTACGGTAAGACAAATGTTTTGATATCCGATTGTTTTAGTCTTATAAATTATTACTGTAAAACCGACATGAAATACCAGTAATGAAAGGGACAGTTATGAAAGGGACGTCTCGTTTATAACCGTTCGTTGTGTCCCTTTCATAAATATCATACACCAATTAAAAACATAAAAACAAAATCTAAAATTTTAAATAAAAGTTTACTGACCTTTCGTTCTTGTATTTGTCTGTATCTAGTCCATCATAAACAATGGAAAACAAATAAATAATCAATTTACAGCATTTGAAAAAAAAATTCCAAAGGATAACGAAAAATAACTTTTGAGTATAATTAAAAACGTATGTACGACATCGCCATCTTATATATGACAGGAGCGCTAAGTTAGGCGCGATTGAATGTTCATGGGGGCTGCCATACAACACTAATAGTGTCGTTTCGAGACGACTTTTATTTTTCCGGAAATTAGAACTGTCCCTTTCAATACGTGTCCCTCTCATGCCACCTCTCCCCTATATTTTTTAATTTTCTAAAAACTTGCCTCAAAATACAATTTCCTATGTAGTACAAATAATAATGATAGAATTTAGTCAGAAAATACAACAAAAACAACATTAAATTATGCATTATTCCGACACAACACAAAAATATAAAACTATTAAAACAAAACACTTCAAAACAATATTTACACTGTTTCTCTTCGTTCGTTACATGGCTAATCGGAATCATCAGACTGCAGTTCCTCTTCTGCTGTTTCCTCTTCTTCGACGTCTTCTCCTTCACGACTTAAGCTCGTATCACTTAGAAGTAGTTTAAGGGTGTCGCTACTGAAAGGCATACTTTTTTTGTTTAGCTTGGACCGTGAACTGCTCAAAAATGGGTCACTACTGAGTAATAACCTGTTTAAAACGTCCCTGTTGCACGCTTCTCTGCTACATTTACGAGAAAACGAAGACCTATATGTCCTGAAGTGTTTGTTCCTTGCTTCAGCGGCCTCTTCTGATAGTTGACCGATTGGGACAACAGCATTCTTTATTACTGTTGCTCCGTGCATCAGGACCTTATGTAGGGTCGGAGTCATTGGATGCCATTCATATAGTCTCACATAGAGCCTTGCCGTTTCTTTGGCATACTCATCATATTTTCTGACATCAATGTTATGTCCGCTCGATATTGCCTCCAAGATTACTTTAAGTCTTGAAATCAAGTCCTTATTTATTCCAGTTATCTGGGAAGCTTTTTCAGGATCCGAAAAAAATCGTCTTGACGTGTTCCCGTCATTAGTGTTTCCGAAACCTTGCTTCGGAACGTCAACAAGCAATCCCATTTTTTCTTTAAACTTTTGTTGAATAGCTCTTTTAGTTTCTTTCACTACTTTCTTTTCCTCCTCACTTCGTGCCTGCCATTTTTGAATGGGTAGCTTGTAGGAAAGATGGAGCAAAGACTCAAAGAAGCGTATCCTCGCGTGCAATATCGACAATCCGAATCTCAGCGATTCGGGATTTTCCGGTACTCTCTCAAGTTTGTTGAAATGCGTCGAGGTTAGACCACATATGTAGCATCTAACTGTAGATGAAGTCCCGGTCGCAGCATTACATATCTTCCCATCTACCATTGTTAGAAACATCTCGTGTGTAATTCTTACGACACAATCATCGGTCATTACCTCGGTCATATTTAGTGATGTGATCTGATCTTCAATATATTGAATTTCTTCTAATGTAATGTCTGTGGTTTCGTGTACAAATTGAATACGAATTGGTCTGCAGAACCTGGTGGAGGAAGGCGTTGGGTTTTGCCAGACTACCCTTTTATTTCCATTTACAATAGAAACAAGTTGAAGTGGGACACAGGAACTCTGAAAAATATTAGCATCATCATCCAGTGATTTATGAAATTGTTGTTTGTATTGTGCTTGTTTCGATCCGTCACACCCCCACTTTGTTATCAGATGCAAGTTTTCCTTTTCTTCTAAAGTTAAAATTTTTAAAACTTCTTTTAAATATTTGCAAAGTCTGGTGGAAGTATGGTCCAACAGTGATTGTAGCTTTACCTCAGCCTTTGTTTGTGTCACAGAAATCGATGCCTCAGCAGGGTAGCAATCTTT
Source organism: Thereva unica (assembly GCA_949987705.1). Classification (NCBI taxonomy): domain Eukaryota; kingdom Metazoa; phylum Arthropoda; class Insecta; order Diptera; family Therevidae; genus Thereva; species Thereva unica. Next base: position 114,989,533 of record OX465281.1, on the reverse strand, counting down.
TTTTTGCTAGTTTCACTAACGAATAGCAAGGATATATATCTTTGTTTGCAGCTTGTATCACCTCATACTGCTTTCTTGTTAAATCGGCATTTACAAATATCGACAAAGCCTGTTCCGGAGTGTTTTTTACTATTTTACTTTTTTCCGCTTTTGTGAGAGCCTTTTTTATTTTGGATGCTCTTTTAGGAGTTTCGGTCACTTTTTGTATCATTTCGGCTGCAGCAGTGTTTCCTGAAGCCCTTTGACTCATACAAGCAGCATAGGTTAACTCTGAGGTTGAGCATTTTCTTAATTCCTCTGTCCTTCTTCGTTTACTTCTGTCACTTGCCTCTTCGAAGTCCTTCTTAGGTCTTCCAGGTCCAGGCAAAGTTAAATTAAAGTTAGGAATGACAACTGTATTTGACAACCAGTCTGAATTTTGCTGCAAAAATCTTTCTTCAGTCCTATTTGCCGACGACCACCTTTTTTTGAAATCTGATTTAAAGTATCTGAGAGCACGATTCAGTGAGCTCCTCTGGTCATCTGGACACTTTGTCAAAATGGCTAGTTCATTCTCCAAAGATGTAATCCTTTCATCGATTGATTTTTCATTACGTTCCTTAAACTTATCGTATAAGAACCTTCTTGTAAATACTTGTTCCATTTGTTATCCCTGTAAAGAAACACTTGTCTAACTAGAACGTTAACAATATATTTTTACAAAATCCAAAAAAAAAATGGGGCAAACTTGGGCAACATTTTTTTTCTGGGTTATTTACTTCAATAAATTCTCTTTCTTATGATGATGAAAGTATCGCCCGACAGACCCCGGCAAACATTTAAAATTCCACTTGTTTTAAAATGTTATGTTTTTTATTTTGCATTTACAAACGCTGCAGAAAAATATTTTTTTCACACATTTATTCTACATAAATTTTGATATAATATATATGTAGTGAAAGTACTTACCTTAGGCAACAACTAAGTAACAATTGATCCCCCAAAAAAAACTCCAAACATAAATAAACAAAGAATAAAAATATGTCTAAATTAAAGCGCTGTTTGAGTGTCACGTCTGCTAGAAAGAATACGTTACTTTCAACTGGCTCAAATAATCGTTTGACGCGCTTATCTACTTAAAATTGGTATTGCCAGATAGGCCATTTTATCAGCTATCCAAAGATACCATAATTTATTAAATTATTGGAGTTTCGAAAATTCCGTTTTTGGCCAGGATTTTAATGTAAATACTCCACTGTGCGCCGGCTGCGTGCACGAAAAAGAATGACTCATTGTCCCGTTACACTCGAGAAAATATGATGAAATGATTGCATACTTTTATGAGAAAACATTAATGAAATAATTGCATACTTTTATGAATAAAATTGAATCATTTATATTAAATTACATTGATTATAAGTAGATGCCATTGATTATCTTAAAGTAGATGCGTAATCATGGGACCTGCGAGGATGGCGGGTGTTGGTGTTTGGCGGCGCTGGCGTCTGTTTTCTTTTTGCGGTTTGTTCTTTCGGTAAAACTTGCAAGATTTGGAAGCTTTGGTTTGGAGTTTCGATAATACATAATAAAAAAGCTGAGGGTTAACGGTGATGGAAATAAAGTGTACATAAGAAGGTATTTTCTTGGAACATTAAAATGTTGGCTGGGGCGCGGTGCCGTATACAAATTTGAGATATCGAATCTCATGATTTTTCAGTTTTCGGACTTTTTGATTTTATGGGACTTATTTGCATTAGTTAGCGAAAAGTCCATTTGCAACGCAAAGGAATGGGAGGGGGAGGGGTGTCGAAACATCGTTTTGAAACTATTTCTCTTCATGTTTTTTGGTGGCGGATTATGAAAATCAGCAGGAAATTTTAGGACTGCAATAAAATATGTTTGTCACCCTTATAAATATAAAATACACCCCTTTTTAAGGATAAGGATAATTATAATAATCAAATTTAATGCACTCTTTTTTATATTTATTTGAAGGTGGTTGATTTTTATTTAATCTAGCCAAATTTTATCAAGCATTAAGGGGATAAAACTAAAGGGAAGTAATATTTTAAAAATAAACTTTATACAGCAGCTTTTTTCTACGTTTTGGGTAATTGTTGCTGCTACCGGATTGCAGGTTGGTTGCTTGGTATTGTTAAGAAGAAATAAGTAATTTTCAACCACCCCTAGATACAGGTTGTAATTGAAAAATGATTCAAATATTTTTATGTGTTTAAATTTTATTTTTATTATTATTTATTATTATTATTATAAGTACAAGTACATTATTTTGTATCATTATAAATAATATTTACAAAATCCCTACTCAGTCAGCGAAGCTGGTATGAGAGTTGGGGAGCGCTTATTTGCTAGTTCAAAATCATTTTTAAAAGCTTAGAAGTCCTATTTGAAAAGTGTGAAAAAGTGAAAGAGAAATAAATAAAAATGAATAAATAAATATTGATAGATAAAAATAAATAAATAAGAAAATTGATATATAAAAAATAAATAGATAAAGATTAAAATAAGAATTAAAAAGAATAAATGCAAATAAGAATTAAAAAGAATAAATGCAAATAAAAATTAAAGAAATTAAATTAAACAATTAATGAGGCTGAACCTCCTCCATCAGATACTTCTTTAACCTTTTGATGATATAATATCAAAAATAAATTGGAAAATTTATTATAACCTCTTTTTCAATGCGGTGAACCCACCCTTGAATCAAATCAAAATCAAAAAAAAAACTTGAAAAATGTTGTACGATTTTTGAACAAATTTCCCAAAATAACTCTTGTACAACTAGTCCATTATTTAGTTTGTCATATCATGGTTCATTGTCTTGCAGTAAGATTAGTACAAGGGTGAAATAGGTTAACCATTATGATCGTTGGGAAGTGGAATTGACGAGGAATTCTGCGTTTGAATTCTTGTATGTTGTAGGAACTCGGAAATACTAACGGATTATTCCGGAATCCAGTTGTTCTTTTTAGAAACGAATTCCTATTTTGTAGAGTGCCCGAAAAGATGGCTGCAGGTGGAAGGAGTGAGACGAGTTATCTAATTTGGTGCTGAGAGAATAAGATTGCCGTGCAGGCAGGAGAGGGTTTATTTCGATGGTACTGAGATAGTGGCGATAGAATGTGGTATGTTTAGCAAGTAATTTGTTGATCTACACAGGAAGCACCAAGATTTATTGATTGTCAGTTCGCCTTCGACGATAACTTCGGAAGTTTACGGGATAAAACTGATAAAAGTGTTTAAATATTCTCCGTTTTTACAACCCAGCGGGAAATGTAATGGCTAGGTAAGCGAGGTGATAATGAGATGGACCCATTACCTTGGTGATGAAATAATAGCTTACTTTTACATAGGGATGTCCTATGGCGGTAAGTACTTACCGCAGGCATTACAAACGAGGACTTATTTCAGAGGTGAAGTGTATTAAGTGAATACATAGATTACCATGTAAGGCACGCAGAATAAAATTCTGGCTACCCTTTTTAGCATTAAAAACATTACTATCCAAAATTACCATTGCATTTCAGCTACATTTGGTGAGAATTTTACTAGCAAGATATCTTTTTGACTGCACTGCACGATCCACACCGAACGAATTTGGAGGACGGAATAAACTCAAGAAGAGAGGCTTCGACAAGACAAAGAATAATAAAAGCACATCACATTTCCAACGAAAGTATTTCACAAGTCATTACCTAGTCGCTTACCTAGCCATTACAATGTAAAGACCTCCATTTTACTAAATTTGCAGTAGAATTTTTCAATTACCATATAAGCGGTCACCCAAATCATTAATGAATTCTTGGATTACCTGAGTATCCCCTCGCTAGTTTTCCCGCTGGGAAATAAAGCCATTGGGCGCATCCAGCGCACTCAGCGGCTGAGTAGCGGCTAAGTGCTGAGCTCGTTGGATGGCTAGCTGAACTCAGCAGCTTAGCTCAGCGGCTGGCAAATTTCTCAGCGTAAAAATTTTATGCTAAGTAGCTCAACGATAGTGAATTGATGTTATTTAAATTAGAAAAAAAAAATTTAGCTGTCAAAATAATTTTTAACTCAGCTACTCATCCAGCCGACACATATCGCTGAGTTACTTTTTACGCTGTGCTGTTCAGCTAAGCGGCTTTTTCGCTGGGTGCGCTGGATGCGCCCTTTGATTTGTTACATATAGGGTGTTAGTAATACTCTATTTACAAATTTTATAGCGCCAAACTATTAGGAGTACTAGCATACTTTACGTGACAGACCCCAGCAGGAAATTTTGGATGTCATTACTGTCGTAATGCATTATTTCTATGATAACATTTGGTGAAAAGTAATAAATTGTCATGTAATACATGAAAAAATTGACGAATGAGTACATTATTACAAAGTCATTACACTTTACATTACCCTGTAATGCAAAAAGGATCCCATGCATTTTCTACAAACATTACAAAAGGCATTCTTTAGTAGTCGGAAAAGTAATATACTGATTACCGCCTATGACATGACTGTGTAAAAGTAAGCTATTCTGTAATGCTAAAAGTATCCGTCCGAGCTTACTGTAATGAATTACATATCTACTTCGGTAATGACTGCATTTCCTGCTGGGACCCTGTACAAGCAGTTGCGGAAAAATTGTAAAGATGAGATGATGAATATTAACAAAACCAGTTAATACTAAGTAAAGCCGGTTTATAGTACACTTCAGCCTGTCCCTGTTATGCTGTCAGTAAATTTTGGAAAGATGGATTCAATTGTTTTACAGTTCCAGGATGATATATTTATGTGGATCTATCATTATAGCCAAGGTCCAAAATCCAAAGCAATGCCTGAATGCGAAAGGATCTTTTTGATTGAAAGCCGTGAATTATGCTACTGGGGACACCACGATATAAAAAACGCGCCCTGTACTCGACCTCTTAGGTGGTGTGGAAGAGAGTGCACAAGACTTATTATATTTATAAAGAACTTACAATTCCTGGTGCGTTATAAATTTTAAAATATTCTTTTGGAGTAAAGTCCGACAGTTTAGCATGGAATGGTTTTACATAAAGAAAGATTTTACTTTTCCCATATAATTAAACATCAAATCTTAATGATGAGACAAAATACTTCATTGCCTGGGCTACTATATGATAAAAACCTCTTCCATATGTAATTTAAAACTTTTTACTGAAATTTTCTCAGGCTCAACTTTTGGTCGAAAATAGAAAAATTTTTATATTCTGTACAAAGCAGAAATTAAAATTTCCGGCACCGTATCCACCTGCAGTCAAAAAAATATGATTTCATAAAAAAATTAAAAAAAATAAAAATCTTCCAAGACTAAATTTTTCCCTAAACCTGAAAAATCGTTTTTAAACAACACAACAACAAAAATTCCGAAAAATTTGTCTCAAAGAACGGCAGGCGCAATCGCAAGTATCCCAATTCATGCGATTGCTATATATGTACATGAATTCAAAAGTTCAATGTACATAAGCAGCGAAACCGATAGACAGCTTTTATATATTTCGAAAGCTCTTGAGTCTCAGTTTTAACATGGATTTTTGAAATCAGTGTAAGTAAGGCCATCTATGTCCACAGCCTGCAATCAAGGTTACGTATCTACTTATAGATAATCAATGTAGATGCGTAATCATGGGACCTGCGAGGATGGCGGGTGTTGGTGTTTGGCGGCGCTGGCGTCTGTTTTCTTTTTGCGGTTTGTTCTTTCGGTAAAAATTGCAAGATTTGTAAGCTTTGGTTTGGAGTTTCGATAATACATAATAAAAAAGCTGAGAGTTATCGATGATGTAAATAAAGTGTAAATAAGAAGGTATTTTCTTGGAACATTAAAATGAAGTTGAATTTATTTTGGCTGGGGCACTGTGCCGTATACAAATTTGAGATATCGAATCTCATGATTTTTTGGGTCGCTGATTATGAAAATCAGCGGGAAATTTTAGGACTGCAATAAAATATATTTGTCACACTTAAAAATGTAAAATACACCCATTTTTAAGGATAAGGATAGTTATAATAATCAAATTATCTTTTCTATATTTATTTGCGAAGGTGGTTGATTTATATTGAATCTAGCCAAATTTTATCAAGCATTAAGGGTAAAACTACCCTTTAATTGAAGTAATATTTTAAAAATAAAGAAGCAACTAGCTTTTCTACGTTTTGGTTAATTGCTGCTGCTACCGCATTGCAGGTTGGCTGCTTGGTATTGCTAAGAAAAATAAATAATTTTCAACCACCTCAAGATACAGGTTGTATTTGAAAAATTGTTCAAATATTTTTATGTGTTTAAATGTTATTTTTGATGAAATAATATCAAAAAAAATGGAAAATTTATTATAACCTCCTTTTCAATGCGGTGAATCCACCCTTGAATCAAACCAGAAACAAAAAAAAAACAGAAACAAAAATTGCACGATTTTTGAACAAATTTCACAAAATAACCCTTGTACTACTGGTCCATGATGTCGGTTCATGTCATGCTTCATTGTCTTGCAGTAAGATTAGTACAAGGGTGGAATAAGTTGACCGTTACGAGCGTTGGGAGAGGGAATTGACGAGGAATTCTGCGTTTGAATTCTTGGATGTTGTAGGAGCTCGGATATACTAACTGATTATTCCAGAATCAAGTTGTTCTTTTTAGAAACGAATTCCTATTTTGTAGAGTGCCCGAAAAGATGGCTGCAGGTGGAAGGAGTGAGACGAGTTATCTAATTTGGTGCTGCGGGAATAATATTGCCGTGCAGGCAGGAGAGCTTTTATTTCGATGGTACTGAGATAGTGGCGATAGAATGTTGTATGTTTAGCAAGTAATTTGTTGATCTACACAGGAAGGACCAAGATTTATTAATGGTTAATTCGCCTTCGACGATAACTTTGGAAGTTTACGGGATGAAACTGATAAAACTGTTGAAATATTCTCCGTTTTTTACAAATAAGGCCTTTGATTTGTTACATATAGGGTGTTAGTAATACTCTACTTACAAATTTTATAGCGCCAAACTATTAGGAGTCCTAGGATACGTGACAGACCCTGTACATGCAGTTGCGGAAAAATTGTAAAAATGTGAGGAAGTAAAATAAAGTCAGTTTATAGTATACTTCAGCTTGTTATCCTGTCGAATTTAAATTTTGGAAAGAAGGATTCAATTGTTTTACAGTTCCAGGATTTATAGTCCAGGAAGAATAGCGATTTCTTGACGCTATAATTAAGAGAAAAATCGTAGGAATTCAATGAATGTGTTTTGGATAAAATTGGTCCAGGGCAACAGGTGGTAAAAAGCTAATAATTGTAGCGAAAACACGTTTTTCCACGTTTTCGGTACGAAAGAAATGTTGTTTTGGAAAACAAAAAATACTACATAATAGTGCTTAAAAAGACGAAAATTATGACCAAAATTATGTTTTGGACCATTGAAATCGATCAACAGGATTTCGCAGAAAAATTCGAAAACCATTAAAAATGGCCGTTTTTTGACATTTAATTATAGGGAGTGTAATTATCGTAGAACCTTATTTCAGGGCTTAAATTGTGGCCACTGATGGATCCTACCCACAATAAAAAATTCATGGAGAAATAATGGTAACTTTTGGAGTAAATCTCAAAAATGTAAAAACACCTGTTTCACAAAAAGGTTGAACAAGGCCCACAATGAACCTAGAAATTTTTTGATTGACCATTTGGCTCCCAAAGGGTTGCTCTAACAAACCCATTTTCATGAAATGTATGTAAGGTTTGATTTAACACCTTAAAAACCCGTTTGAAAACCACCTTTTTTCCAGTTTTTCTCTTAATTATAGCGTCAAGAAATCGCAGGGTAGATTTATTTCAAGTTTTAAATATTTTTCCGCTATCTCTCCTGGACTATTATGTGGATCTATCATTATAGCCATGGTCCTAAATCTAAAGCAATGCCTGAATGCGAAAGGATCTTTTTGATTGAAAACCGTGGATTATGCCTACTGAGGACACCACGATATAAAAAAACGCGCCCTGTACTCGACCTCTTAGGTGGTGTGGAAGAGAGTGCACAAGACTTATTATATTTATAAAGCACTTACGATTCCTGGTGCGTTATAAATCTTAAAATATTCTTTTGGAGTAAAGGTCGACAATTTAGCATGGAATGGCTTATTTTACATAAAGAAAGGTGTTACTTTTCCCATATCATTAAATATCAAAACTTAATGATGAGGCAAAATAGTTCATTGCCTGGGATACTAACTGATAAAAACCACTTCCATGCGTTAATTAAAATCTTTTTACTGAAATTTTCGCAGGCTCAGCTTTTGGTCGAAATTAGAAAAATTATCATATTCTGTACAAAGCAGAAATTAAAATTTGCGACACCGTCATTAAAAAAATGATTTCATAAAAAAGGAAAAAAAAATCTTCCGCGACTAAATTTTTTCCTAAACCTGAAAAATCGTTTTTAAACAACACAACAACAAAATTTCCGAAAATTTTGTCTCAAAGAACGGCAGGCGCAATCGCAAGTATACCAATTTATGCGATTGCTATATATGTACATGAATTCAAAAGTTCAATGTACATAAGCAGCGAAACCGATAGACAGCTTTTATATATTTCGAAAGCTCTTGAGTCTAAGTTTTAACATGGATTTTTGAAATCAGTGTAAGTAAGGCCATCTATGTCCACAGCCTGCAATCAAGGTTACGTATCTACTTATAGATAATCAATGTAAATTATCATTATTTTGTATGGATACAAAAAGGAGTGAAATGAAATATTCATTTTGATTGATAAATTAGCTTTTATTTGCACTAATGAATTCAAATATGTTTATTACTTTAATGAACAGATTATTTACAAGTAACAATGTGTAGTAACAAATTCATTTATAACTTTTATACATGTCTGATATTTAACTTCTTCCAATCTGTGTTATTCTGTTAAGGATAGGACGATGATAGGAAAAGTAGGAAATTAATGGGAGTGTTTCAAGTGTAATGTGCTTTGAAAAAGTCAAATCGAGGGTTGTTCCTCTCAGCGTTGTTGACTTAGTAACATCTGATGTGCATTCGAGATTGTACATATCTTTCATGAATTTGAGGAATGTATCATCATTTGTCACGTTTGTGTTGGAGTCGCCACAAAGAAGAATTGGTACATTCCCAGTAGGAATTCTAGGGAGGCCTTACCGATGGAGCACTGAAATAAGTACTCATCTGGTAAGGGGTACCTGTTATTTTCTTGGTGCTAGATGAGCCCTTACAAACCCCATTACAAGAGAAGGCAGATGGTAAGGTGTAGTCCAGAATTATACCCAAACAAGTGAGAGTCTGCCCGATGACTCAAGGGAGCTTTCCTGGAGCTTTCATAAATTTTATAGAAAGAAAGAAAACGGGCAATTATATTCGTCGACATAAAATGCGACATTAGCATACTCAATAGCCCGGCTCTCATTCGATACGGAGGACAAGCAGCTTTGGAGAAATGGAGAATTTAGTTGGGGGACTGCTTAGGTAAAGCCACTCTCGGGCTTGAAAAAAAAGGGCATTTGTAAAAGATAAAGAAATAAAAGCATTTCGACACCGGATCACATATCCGGCTACTGCCTGTTATGCGCGTACGGAAAGAGTGCTTGGTGCAGCAATACACTAATGTTTGAGACACTTGCTCCAGGATGAATATACACTGCGCCAAGTACAATTTTAAACGTTGTATCAGCAGTGAAGCATGTGATTTCAGCCAAGCAGACGTCGCCTGTGTTTCTGATGAGAGGAGTTGTGTCCGACAAATCAACGTGGAGAACTTTGACCGTGGATGTTGATGTAGAAGCTAATTTATCAACCAAAATGTCTATTTCATTTCACTCCTTTTTGTATCCATTCAAAATAATGACAATTTAATATAAATGGTTGAATTTTATTCATAAAAGTATGCAATCATTTCATCAATGTTTTCTCATAAAAGTATGCATTTATTATTTATTAGTGTCATTTTTAAGATCTGGTATTTTAAAGTCGTTGTATTGTGAGAAAATGACCAAAAAAGGTGAAAAGAGCATTAATCTATTAAGACCTTCTCAATGTTTCGCTAGGCATCTTTTAAATTAGCAGCAATTAAATTCAATTAAATAATTCAAACCAGCGGACAAATGTCAACATCAACTACGACAATTTGAAATTACGTTGTTACAATTTCGAAGGTCAACATCGAGGTAAGCTTTTCAGTTAGGGAGTCTTCCTCCAAGTGAAAGTTCTCTACACAAAGTTCTCCGGCAGCCGAGTATGCTACAGTCGCACACAGGAACTCACGGGAATAGCAACACTAAATCATGCCTTAGCACCGCAGCCATGGGTTATTAGTCCATTCAAAACGCGGGGGAGGGGGGTGTTCCAAAATAACACCGTTAAGAAAAAAGAACCCCAAAGGTTTTTGGGGTCGCTGATCACGAAAATCGAGGTCCCGCGGTCCTAAAATTAGGGCGTCACCCCTAAAATCAAAAAACACCCCTTTTTAGGGGGTTTTCGCGATTATTTCAGTAATAATGAAACTAATGCGATGAAATGAACTTTTTTTAATATTTATTTGCGAAGGGGGTTAATTTATACTAAATTAAGGCGAGCTTAATGGTAAGGGGTACTCCTAAAGGGTTGAAAGTACCCCTAAATTGGCGAAAAATGGCAAAAATTGTAAAAAAAATTTTTTTTTCTCAAGTTTATGCTTCAAATTCAATTGTGGGCGTGGGCGTACTGTCAGGCAAAAATAAATTATTTTCAACCCTTAAAGGGTTAAAACTACCCCTACTATATAGTTCATTGAAAACTAGGGGGGGGGGTCCAAAATAACACCGTTAAGAAAATCGAACCCTAAAGGTTTTTGGGGTCGCTTATCACGAAAATCGAGGTCCCCGCGGTCCTAAAACTATGGCGTCTCCCCTAAAAATGCAAAAAACACCCCTTTTTATGGGGTTTTCGCGATTATTTCAATAATAATGAAAACTAATGCCATGAAGTGCACTTTTTTTAATATTGATTAGCGAAGGTGGTTGATTTATATTAAATTAAGGCGAACTTTATGGTAAGGGGTAGTCCTAAAGGGTTGAAACACCCCTAAATCGGCCAAAAATGGCAAAAATTGTAAACATTCTTTTTTTTTCAAGTTTATGCTTCAAATTCGATTGTGGGCGTACTGTCAGGCAAAAATAAATTATTTTCAACCCTTAAGGGGTTAAAACTACCCCTACTATAATAAAAACAATTTTATATAAAAAAATTGCAAAAATTTATCAATTTATATTTTCTAATAAAAAGAATTTTTATTCAAATAAAAAATTTAAATTGCAATCTACGAAAAGAATTTTTTTTTCAATTTACCCCTAAGGTTTAACTCCTTTAAGAGGGTTAAAAATTTTCCAAATGTTTTAAAAATATTTCATCAAACATAAATTTTTAATGCAAAACAATAAAATTCAATTTGTTCCAATTACAATTTTAATGTGGGGGTAGTTTTACCCCCTTAAGAGTTGAAAAAATTAATTTTTTGCTGATAATACCCTTTGAACCAAATTTCGAACAAAAAGCAAAAAAAAATTGTTTGGGCATTTTTTTATACATACAGTGAGCATCAATATAAAGTTAACACAAATTCCCCTTTTTTATTTTGAGCCTTTTAGGGAGCCTCCAGGACCCCCTTAGAGGAAAATGTGAATTTTTAAATTATTTTTTAATTGTAGTAGAGACTGTTACGAAGATTTTAAGGGGTCGTGTAGCCTCCTCCGATTTTTTTGAGGAGGTAAAAACGTGGATTTTTTAGTGTATTTTTGTTGTTGAGCCTTTTGTGTTAACTTTATATTGATGCTCACTGTATGTATGTATAAAGTTGTTTTTATTATAGTAGGGGTAGTTTTAACCTCTTAAGGGTTGAAATTAATTTATTTTTGCCAGGCAGTACGCCCACAATCGAATTTGAAGCATAAACTTGAAAAAAAATTGTTTTTACAATTTTTGCCATTTTTCTCCAATTTAGGGGTAGTTTCAACCCTTTAGGACTACCCCTTATCATAAAGTTCGCCTTAATTTAGTACAAATCAACCACCTTCACAAATAAATATTAAAAAAAATGCATTTCATCGCATTAATTTTCATTATTACTGAAATAATCGCGAAAACCCCCTAAAAGGGGTGTTTTTTGCATTTTTAGGGGTGACGCCCTAGTTTTAGGACCGCGGGACCTCGATTTTCGTAATCAGCGACCCCAGAAACCTTTAGGGTTCGATTTTCTTAACGGTGTTATTTTGGAACACCCCCCCCCTTGTTTTCAATGAACTATATAGTAGGGGTAGTTTTAACCCCTTAAGGTTTGAAAATAATTTATTTTTGCCTGACAGAACGCCCACAATCTAATTTGAAGCATAAACTTGAGAAATTTTTTTTTTACAATTTTAGCCATTTTTCGCCAATTTAGTGGTACTTTCAACCCTTTAGGAGTACCCCTTACCATTAAGTTCGCCTTAATTTAGTATAAATCAACCCCCTTCGCCAATAAATATTACAAAAAGTGCATTTCATCGCATTAGTTTTCATTATTACTGAAATAATCGCGAAAACCCCCTAAAAAGGGGTGTTTTTTGCATTTTTAGGGGTGACGCCCTAATTTTAGGACCGCGGGACCTCGATTTTCGTGATCAGCGACCCCAAAAACGTTTAGGGTTCGATTTTCTTAACGGTGTTATTTTGGAACACCATAACGCGCGTTTTGAATGGACTATATTCCATATCAAATCAACCAATGCGTTGAATCCACTGACATATAGTAATGGACTGCCAAATGAGCAAAATCCCATACAAAAAAAATGTTCTTCTGTCTCACTCTTGAGCTATTTCGAAAAGTTTGTTAAACAGGGCAAATAACCGTCACAGTTTTGGAATAAATACATTTATTTAATGAAAAAACTGCTAATAAATATAAATGAGTGATGGAAATTTATATCTATTAATTATAACAGACATCTTATCACTTATTTTCTCCTAAATTCGAAGAACGTTTTTTTGTTTACGTAAAAAAGGTTTTCTATTTCTGGAGAAAAATGGTGCCATTGAGCATTGTCAATCAGCAGTCCATTCCTATGTCAGTGGTTGGACCCTAAGAGCCCCCGCACACTACAGACTTTCCATCGGCCGATAGTTTAGTCGGGCTCTTAATCAGTATTAACATGTATGCAAGTGCGCATATTACAACGATTCAGAATCGGCCGATAAATAAGTTTGATGGGCTACCCGATTACCTTCAAACTATAATGTCGGCAAACTATCGGCCAACTCCTTAATCAGTATGGAGCTCTTCCACGCGCGCACATTAGGTGATTGTTTAGTCGGCTAATTCGGCCGATAGTTTAGTTAGCTTCATATTTTTGCGTCGGATGGTTGTGGTTATTTTCATGATGGCAAGTTCATTGAAGCTGGTTATGCTCATTCGATAAAAGGCGAAAAATTTTTCGGGGTCATCTAGCAATTTGGAATGCATCGTAGAAAATTTTCCATACAATAATCTATCACTGTAGATAGGATGCACCCAATACTCTCGGTTTCTCTTCCTGGTCCCTCTCCTCCGTTGTATGAAAGCAATAATAACTTTTCTGGACAATATTCCATTAACTCTCATTTTGCGACCGCTCTCTTCTAAAGCCTTTTACCAACTAGCAAATCATTCGAGAACAGTCGGCCGACCAGTCGGTCTAGTCTGCGCACTCACCACCAACCCGACAGTTTAGTTGGTCCAGTGTGCGCGCTTACAAGGCCAACCCGACCAAACTATCGGCCGATGGAAAGTCTGTAGTGTGCGGGGGCTCTAAAACCTCCGATATTATAATTTTTTAAAGTAAAACTATTTTAATTGCGGTAGAGTAAAGGATCAAACAATAATGCACGTAAGAAACGCTATCTCATTAGGAAATTAATGCATTCGGCCGTACGTCGAACAGTGGGGCAAAAGGCCGAAAAGCTGGCCAAAAGTCTTTAACATTACCCAATTAATTTGAAATTTGGTATACGGGGGTTTTTGGGGTCGGTGATCAGGAATTTAGTGTCCATTTTTCCATAAACAAGATGGCGGTTTCAAAATGGCGACCAAAAGTTGTTAAATATCCTTCAATTGCTACAAAAATTGGTATACGGGAGTTCTTGGGGTTGCTTATTACGAATTTAGTGTCCATTTTTTCATAAACAAGATGGCGGCTTCAAAATGGCGACTAAAAGAATAAATAAATAGTAAATAGTAAAATATCCTTCAATTGCTATAAAACTTGGTAAACGGGGTTTTTGGGGTACCTGATTACGAATTTAGTGTCCATTTTTTCATAAACAAGATAACGGCTTCAAAATGGCGACTAAAAGTAGTGAAATATCCTTCAATTGTTGCAAAACTTGGTATACGGGGGTTTTTCTGGTCGTTGATTTCGAATTTGGCGGCCTTTTTCTAATAAAAAAATAAAATTTTAAATAAAAACTTGTAAGGAAATCACTCCTGAAAATATTAACCATATAGACCAACAAAGGATTTATTGAACGTCTGATGATCTTTACAAGGCGCAAATAAGTGGATACGAGTATTTTAAATCTTTAACATACATCAACATTTTTTGGCAAATAATAGTATTAATATACAAATTTTTTAAACACTATTTTATGATAATACTTACTATTTAACATGTATTTGCAAAAAAACTGATATTTTGACCCTAAAACTCCTAGATGGAGGGTAGAAAATTGGTGGACTTTATAACCCCTTATAAAACCCTAAAAGGAAGCTCTCTGCCACATTCATTTTAGGCTGTACCCAATCATTTCTGCTATTTCGCTTTTTTCAACTTAATTTACCTATACTGTTTCCGAACTCAACAAATATAAAGAAAAGTTCCGAAAAATTTTATGCAGTAGTTTATAAAAACAATATTCATATAAATATATTATATAATATAATAAATACATAATAACATATGTAATATGAATCCATTAAAAGGTTATTTATACACAAATATAGTGGGAATAACCCATAAAATGATGCACTTCTTAAATAAAAACGTCCACCGACTAAAAGATCGCAAAAAGTCTCAATTTTTGTTGTTTGTATTTTGTGTAGAAATGTTTAAGGAACATATTAAAATAAATTTTAAAGCGGGACCTAGCAAGACTTTTTTTGTAGGGCTTCTTTAACAAAATATTTTCTAGCAAAAATAATAAGAATTTCACTGTCTTTCATTAATTAATTAATGTATACAGATATGAAAATAGACAATATTGCTTATAGAAATGTTTTCTACATATCTTGAGGATCAGAGTCCATATTTTTTAATTTAATAACTTTTCACACGGTTGAATAATACGCATAACAAATAACAGCTTCGTCAAGGGTTTAAAAATTCACACAAACAGATGCTGTAACGGTCACTTTTAAAGCGATACTGCGAAGAGAAAACGGACACCTGACCGCCATAAACCGGTTTAATGTGTGGCAGGGGTCTCCTACTAGATATTTATCAGGCAAAAGGTTCGAAAATCGAACTTCGATGTTTCGACTTTTAGCCAGCTTTTTGGAATTTTTCCCCACTGTGCGTCGGTCCTATTAGCCCTAACTATAATCGTCTTAAGATACCTTAAGATTTTTTACGCTCCTATGAAATGTCATAATACCAACTATAATGGCCTTAAGGAATCTTTCGTTAACTTTTCCAATCTTTCGTCAAGTCTTTAATGTACGGTAACGAGCGTACAAATCTTAAGCAATCATAAGAAAAGTGTAATTTTCTTTAGTGTTTCTAGTTGCAGAAAACGTTTTTTTGCAAAATGAATAATTTGGAGTTATTAAATAATTTGGCGTTATTAGTGAAATTGGTAGAAGATGTGAAAAAAAAAAATTAGATCGTGTTGTGTAAGAAAAATAAATAGAGACAATAAAAAAACAGTTTTGAACTAATTCAATCAGTTCTTCATTAAAACTATTGTTAATTTCCATTTTTTAAATTTATTGGACGCTTTCCCAGACTCGATTTGTTTACCTTTTACAAATGTCAAAACGTCTTAAGGCTATTATAGCTGAGCTTAAGATTTGACAGATAATTAACCAGTCTTAAGAGAATTTGACGAAGAATCTTATGATGTCTTAAGATCATTATAGTTAGGGCTATTAGCCCTAACTATAATGGTCTTAAGATACCTTAAGATTTTTTACGCTCCTATGAAATGTCATAATAGCAACTATAATGGCCTTAAGGAATCTTTCGTTAACTTTTCCAATCTTTCGTCAAGTCTCTAATGTACGGTAACGAGCGTACAAATCTTAAGCAATCATAAGAAAAGTATAACTTTCTTTAGTGTTTCTAGTTGCAGAAAAAGTTTTTTTGCAAAATGAATAATTTGGAGTTATTAAATAATTTGGCGTTATTAGTGAAATTGGTAGATGTGAAAAAAACCTAGATCGTGTTGTGTAAGAAAAATAAATAGAGACAATAAAAAAACAGTTTTGAACTAATTCAATCAGTTCTTCATTAAAACTATTGTTAATTTCCATATTTTTAATTTATTGGACGCTTTCCCAGACTCGATTTGTTTACCTTTTACAAATGTCAAAACGTCTTAAGGCTATTATAGCTGAGCTTAAGATTTGACAGTTAATTAACCAGTCTTAAGAGAATTTGACGAAGAATCTTATGATGTCTTAAGATCATTATAGTTAGGGCTATTGTTTGAGAAATGTTGTGGTTCAAATACATTGTAGCGATTTTGACTAGAAATTTATTATAATTGGAAATACACGATTATTTATAATATGCAAGTATTAATTAATAAGCAAGTTTTAATAGTCAATGAATAATATTCATGCATTTTAATAATTTTAAACTTTCAAGTATTTTCGAATTCACAAACCATCAAGACGGTTTTGCTTTTGTCGAAATTTATAGACGTCGGCTGACTTGCGTTTCATATGTGCATTATAGTTGGGCCTTAACTTGCTGTGCTTGTGTCAGGAAAATGGAAGGAATTGAGAGGAATGGCATAGTAGACAGGATGAGGGGAAGTACGCCAACCCAACTTCGGAGTTTTAGTTAGGGCGATGTTTGAGGCAGATCCTCCGCGTCTCACTCCGTGATCGCCTCGAAACGAGGTTGTCAGACAAAGATGCGATCAGCAAACACTGATCGAAGAAGAAATGCAAAAACGTCGACTACGGTGGTTTGGACATGTTTGCCGAATGGATGATAACCGCTTGCCACGTAAACTTCTCTGGCGAGACCGTCCTGCAGACTGGAGAATACAGCGATCGGCACCGAAGAAAACCTGGTTGAAGAATATCGAGGGTGACTTAAAGAATCAACGATTATCAGTTACCGAGGCTCGAGACACCGCCAAAAACCGAGAAGAATGGAAGCGAATCGTGAATAGAGTTCGGGACCCAGCGGCACCGACAGCAGCGTATCCGTTGCGGGGACGTCCCGCTCGGACCGCCAGCTAACGGATTAAAGAAGAAAGAAGAAGTTAGGGCAAAAGCTGGTTCTGTAAGAAAAACTTGCTTATGGGGGCAGTTAGAGCAAAAACTGGTTATGTTTGAGTTTGAGCAATAGGTAGTTTTATTGCCGAACCCACTTTTGGGGTTTTTGTTATGACAAAAGATTGTTCTGTGAGGAAATTAACCATTGGGGGATTTTAATGAGCAAAAAAAATGTGGCTTTGTTGGCAAATCCATTTTGGGGTTTTAGTTAAAGCAAAACTGGCACCCACAATTTGCGTTTGGGCACATTTTCTTCTTCCAATCGCGCTTGAGCCCAACTTTACCTAGCCTTCTCTAATATTTTCTTTCTTTCTCTTCTCGGCCGAAGTTTTCTATTTCAATATGTGGAGTAGTGAACCTTTGCTGCTCTGCCTTTAAAGCCCATTTTAGTAAAACCGAACTTGCTGATGCTGCTGCTGCCGTTTCTGAATGAGTCTTTAGGCTTGCGCTCGACGTATCCAGCCCAACAAAGACTATAGATTTGATATACACAACTCACGGCTATATATGATTCTCCATGTCCACTCCTGACAAATTGGGTTTACTATACTTCTCAAAATCTTCCTTTCAAAGGAATTTAACATGCTCTCTATCCAAAGTGAGCGTCCGTGTTTCACTCCCGTAGCATATAACAGGGCGAATAAGTGTCGTATATAGCGTTAACTTAGTTTTTCGATGTATTGATCGAGGTTTTAGCAATTTACTGGCGGCGAAAAGGCATTTGTTTCCAAGTAGAATTCTCCATTGGGTGTTATAGTTTGAACAAAAGGTGGTTTTGCTGACAAATAATTTTTTGGGGGTTTAGTTAGATATTTCTGCGAAAAAAATTGCTTCTTAGTGTTTTATATTGGATATACGCGCAAGACTGCTAAAAGCCAACAAAGCCTACTATAGTCTGTCAAAGCTCTTTAAATCCAAGCATCTAACCATAACGTCTGAACTTTTACTATAAAAGACGATGGTCTTACCGATTCTCACATATGCATCTGAAACGTGGGTGCTTAGAAAAAGCACTCAAACCTCTTAGCCGTATTCGAGAAGATTATTGGCTCTGTATGTGAGGAAGGACGATTCCGGAGACTACAATCGCGAGATCTACGAGCGTTATCGTGACATAGATGTTGTGAAGAAAGTAAAGCTCGGTAGTCTCCGGTGGGCAGGACGTATGAGTGGAAATGAGCCTTCTCGAAAAGTTCTCTACGGTAAGACCTATGGGGTGCGACAGGGAGGGACATAAAACCTGCGCTGGAAGGATGGGGTAGAATAGGATGCTCAGAGCTTGGGTATACCAAACTGGATGACATCGGCTCAGAATCAGGACCGGTGGAAAGAACAGCTGTGAGAGGTCAGGATCGGATCCCGGTTGTACAGCCGTTAAAGAAGAATTAGAAGAAACTTTGTTATGTTGCCGAAACCACGGTGGTTCTGAGGGGGAAATTAACTTTTGAGGATTTGGATCTAACTAATTGAGAATTACTGATGCGATTAAAAAAATTATTTTTAAAATACATCTATATGGAGATATTTTCACACACCCTAGATTTACTGATTCTAACTCTGATTTATTAGGTTACTCTATAATAGATCAGACGTAATATTCTCATTCTCTTTATATGCAAGGCCAACTATAAGTTAAATTAACACAATTTAACTACTCAAAAGAATCATTTTTTATGGTAAGTGTGACATTCGCTCCCCAACAAAACTTAAAACTCACCGCGTATTTCTTGACAGAAACATCATGAAATCCGAGTTTTTATCAACACACTGTTTCTTTTTCTTTGAGCGATTTAATAACAAACTGTCCCACTGAAATATTAATCACCACGCACTACACACTTCACTTACAACAAACCGACTGGGGCCACTGGCGAGCTCGTTCCTCTTGTGCATCGATAATATTCTAGGATAAGTCTAAAGGAAAATTCGTTGTACATAACGAAAATGTTTAATTTCTCATAAAACAAGCTCAACAATACATTTGGTGGAGATTCTTTTCTAGCTCAAATTTGCCTGTGGAATGCCCGTGTGTACAGCTTTGACCATCGTGAGGCCGTATGAGCGCCCATTAAAAATGTTTGAAAATTCTCCGGCCATCATATCCCCCTTAAGGTGCGTTTCCACTGCGGTCTGCAGACAGTGCGCGCACATAAAAATCCACAAAAATAGAGCAAAAAACGAAAAATTTCAAACCGTGCGGAAACAAAGTTTTCATTGCGTATCCACTAAAATATTGCAGGAAGCATATGAAAAGTCTCATAATATGTTTTAAAAGACTGTGCGCGCACTCTGTAGAGACAAGACTTTAGGTGGATACGACCTTCAATGATAAAATTCTTGTGTGCGCACAATGTTTTATGTTTTCCGATTTAAGTCTAGATACATATATTACCTCGCTTCAGTTCAGCGATATAAAAAAATGAGCTTGGAGGACGAAAATTTATTAATACTGTTTACGCAGATACTATGTACAAATCGAAATGGTTTACTATGCCGCATTTAAAATTCAAAAGGGAATTACCGAATACATCCAATTTTTGTTGGTTGGGCCATGTGAAACTCGCCAATATTAATTTGTTAGACAGTAATACCCCGGCTTCACCCCATGCGGCTGTTAAAAAATGGATGCACTCATATAACACCCAGTGATGATGCGAGGCTCACCGCCTTCTCCTTATGCATCCACCAGACTACCCTTAACCTTTCCTATTCTTTTTCTATTTTCAGGTCAAGCTTACTGCAAGACATTGCACCATGAGTTGAACGACATGACGGTCTAGTGGTAAGAAGAGTGATTCTTGAGTTTGACCATGCCACATAAAAAACCGCGTTCGAAAACTATTTCTTCAAAATAATCCCCTTGTCTGTCCTAAGATATTTCGTGTTTTCCATATTCACTGGAAAACAAAAGATACGCCTCAAGAAGCTACTTCAAGACTTTTCGAAGTCTTTTTTCAAGTATCCACTGATTTACATGTCCGCGCACAGTCCCCGCAGAAATTCTCCGCACCGACCCAGAAGATTTTTCAATGGATACGATGTGTATCCACTGGAATATCGGTGTGCGTGTGTAGTCTCCGGACTTTTAATCTCCGCACATTTTTTATCTCCGAACATTGAATTTGGTGGAGACACTTTGGCGGATAATGTATGGAGATAGTGCGGAGACAAAACTCTTGGTGGATACGCACCTTTACAAGCGAAGGGACCGTTGCTCGCTCGCGCTATGCCCACTTTTTGTTTTAATGGGGGAACCGTAATTTCCTAAAAGTGTAGG
Organism: Thereva unica; assembly: GCA_949987705.1. NCBI lineage: Eukaryota > Metazoa > Arthropoda > Insecta > Diptera > Therevidae > Thereva > Thereva unica. Next base: position 114,968,756 of record OX465281.1, on the reverse strand, counting down.
GCGTAGAAAGCAAAGAATGTCGGATTTTGACAAGTGATGTTTTGTTGGAAAACTATCGCTGTGCAGAATCCAGCACAGGTTTCATTTCAACTTATCAATTTAAGATCATTCAGCCGAAGTTTTTCATTGAAACAAAAAACCGCATGTTATGATATTTTTTCAGAGCATTTTTTTCGTTAATATTTTTCTTTCGGCACCTCGAAGAAGACGATATAATTTTTGATTTGCACGGTATCGTCCAGGTACTATAATCACGAACGTCGTTTAAACAAATAAACGGTTCGACGTAATTTATGAAAATCTTTTCAGAACATATTTTGGTTAATACTCTTCGAAAGACAACTGAACTAAGTCGATATCTTTTGCGGTTCGCGCGATATCGTGCAGGTACACAAATCACTTATGATGTTTAAACCAAAAAACCGCTCGACCAAATTTTATAAAAAAAAGTTAAGATTATCTTTCTGCTAATACGCTTCGAAAGCCACCTAAATAAAGTGTATATCTTTTTTGGTTCGCGCGATATCGTGCAGGAGAAAATGACGACATACGCACACACACACATACACACACACGCACACACGCACACACACACACACACACACACACAAATAACTTCTTATCAAAGTTTTGCTTAAAATGCTATTGTGAACTTGATCTTCATTAAATGCGTCGAAAATTACGATTTCGATTTTCGTACCCAATACAATAACTTCCCTATAAAGTGTGGATGCTATGCTCCAACTGAAGACGCAGAAGATGATATCAAAGACGAGTTCTATATGTGACTGAATGAGGTTTTTCTCTCTATTCAAAGGGGAGACATCGTTGTATTAATGGGTAACTTAAACACACAGATCGGCCGTGACAGCACCGGCCTTGAACAAACAATTTTAAATCAAGGCCTAAGCCAAGTTACCAATAACAATGGTGAGCTTTTCGTTGTAGTTCCCACCAGCTCATGGTAGGTGGAATTTACTTTTGTCACAAGAAGATACACAAAGAGACCTGAGTATCGCCCGATGGCAGAACGAGAAACCAGATAGACCACGTGACCCTCAGCCGCAGATGGAGAACTATTTTGGAGGATGTCAGGAGTTTTAGGGGAGCAGACACTGTAAGCGAGCACCATTTGGCTGAAGCAACTATTCGCCTTAAAATCGTCACAATGAGAAGCGTTCAACTCGATGCTATAAACCGTAGACGATTTAACGTAGACTTTCTGCGGTATAGCGTTAAAAAGCGAGAATTTGCTGGAAACCTGCCTTAAATATTAAACCAGCAAATCGTTTCTGACGACACAAATATTGAAGAGCTATGGCGTACGACAAAGGGAGCTATATTGACTGTTGCGGAAGCGAGCCAGCAACACTGGATCTCGGACACAACCTGGCAAAAAATAGAACTCAGAAGTAAACTCTACAAGCGACCCGGAAAGACGTTACCAACTCGAACGGGAATACTCTCAATTACACCGGGAGGTACAGGGAAGTGTCCGGCGTGAATAAAGGCAGAAGATAAATGAGCTCGCAGAAAAAGCGAAAAGTGCTGTACCAAATTACAAAACAGCTCTCGGGAAAGTACTTGCCGTTAAGAGTGCGGATGGAAGGCTGCTGTGCAGTGACGAAGAGCAACTCAAAAGATGAAACATTACTTTTTCGCCGCCCTGAATGGTTCACTTACACAGGAACCTCAGGATAACAGCATCAATGCACAGCCAATAAGAATTGCCACTCGGACCCCATCCAAGAAGGAAATTGTAACCGGAATTCATGCGATGTTCAATAGTAAAGCAGCTGGGAAAGATCACATCCCGCCAGAATTGTTTGAAGCCGACTCAAGCCTCATAGCAGATGCGCATCAACCAATCCTGGAAATAGCATTGAACACCTGTACCTTTCCGGAGGTTTGTACGTAAGGTATCATTATCCAAATAGCAAAAAAGGGGGACCTAACAATATGCGACAACTGGAGAGGTATCTGATTATTATCTACAGTGGGCAAAATGTTGTCCCATATATTACTATCTAGGATAAGTGAGGCAGTAGACCGAACGCTTAGGGGGCAGCAGGCCGAATTCAGGAAGGCCCGCTTCTGTATTGATGATATTACAACCTTGAGAATAATAGTGGAGCAGTCTATTGAATTCCGATCCCCCTTTGCCTTGCTTTCGTAGACTATGAGAAAACGCTCGACTCGGTTAATAGGAGCTTCATTTGGCAGGCACTATGGCGACGTGGACTGCCTGATTGATAAAATAATAGAATTGATAAAAGCCCTATATAGCAATTCCAAATACAGAGTTCTCCATAATGGAAAATTATCCGACAGCTTTCAGATGAGCTCAGGAGTACGACAAGGATGCCTACTTTCGCCATTACTATTTCTTATAGTAATAAATGACATCCTTGTAGGCGCTCTAGATAGTAGAATAGGCGGCATACAATAGGGTTTGCTATACCGCCTTAAGGATCTCGACTACGTCGATGATATCTGTTTGCTGGCCCACAGACACCAGGACCTTAAAAACTTGTTAAACAATTTGTCAACAGAAAGTAGTCCAGCAGGCTTAAGGCTAAATCCGACTAAAACTAAAGAAATGTGGATAGATACAAACACCATTGAACGGACAGCGCCGAATAACCGTGACGTGGAGCTGGTAGATAAATTCTGCTACCTCGGTAGCATTATTACCGAAAATGGTGCGGCAGAAGAAGACGTCAGTTCCAGAATAAATAAAGCACGAGGCGCATATGAATGCCTGTCCCGCATATGGAGATCAACGGAGACGTCCACTAATACAAAATTGCGGCTGTTCAACTCCATCGTTAAGGCAGTTCTTTTGTACGATTGCGAAACATGGAAAGTCACCGAATTCATCAAAGGGCGACTACAAGTCTTCAACAACAGATGCCAGCATCTTATCTTAAAAATCCGCTGAGCCAAGAAAGGATAGACAACCAAATCAAGCGAAGGAAATGGAATCGTGTTGGCCACACCTTTTTGCAGAACCAAGCCGACCTCATTCTTTTCCCTCTTCATCTAATTTTTAACAAGTCCTTCTATACCGGTAAGTTTCCTTCGGTATAGTAGAAATCCTACCTCACACCAATCACACACAAAGTGATAAACATGTGGTGTATAGGGACATTGCAATCCTATCGGTTATCCTTAAACTTATCTTTGGCAAAATTGCCCCTCTAAAGGTACGATTTCAAACAAGGCGGGAAACTGCAGACCATAGGCTGCAGACGGCACTTCAGTTGCCGCCTACGGTCAGACCAATGTTGAACGCGGCGACAAAAAGCTTGCAGTTGATTCCTCTTTTTCAAGATGGCGGCTTTTCCCAACACACTGCGACCGCACAAACTTGGTTTTAACATTATCAGATGTACCCAAACATTTTCCAAAAAAAAAAAATTTCGTACATCATGAAATGCAATTTCATTTACTAATTGCACTGGACTAATAGTGAAAGGCCTGTAGGATATATAGTACGCTTTGAGAAAAGTCAGGTTCAACAACAGATGAAGGAAGTATAGTGACGAGCTTACTGACGGACTTGATACAAGTACAATTTGAAAATAGCAATATCTAGAATTCCTATTTTCATTAAAACCAGTTTTCTGATAACTGAAATATTTTTGACTGAAACTGATCTAAAAATCGTTTAAAAACTGTATCAAGTGAGCTTCCATATGTCTTGGTACTTTTGCTTGTTTAGGCGCTTCGCTCCCAGGAACGTTCTTCACGCGCTTTGGAGATGAAGAGAATGAAGTATTGTGGTACCTCTTATCATCCCCACTTTTCCCTCCATCAGGAAAGTTCGGACGCTCCGAAAAAGTAATATTGAAATCGTCACTTAAAATTATGGCGAGTAGATAAAGCAAAGTTTGGGCGGCAATATAAAAAACATATGACAGAAATTCATGCAGTAAGGCAGAGTTATGTGAACTGTTGCACTCACAGGTGCAAGTCTCTTCGCATCTTGTGCCTCGTCCGCCATATTTCCCAGCGATATACGAAAAACTGGACAAGCGTGATATTGGACCCGCAATCTTGATTGTATAAGTTTTTATCATAAATTCATTGTTGCCTAAATATACCATATATATATATATATATATATATATATATATATATATATATATATATATATATATATATATATATATATATATATATATATATATATATATAGGGGAGAGTGGGGTGAACCGGGACACTCTTTGTTCAAGGCCTTATAAAACCTAAATAAACAATTTTTTCTTCTTATTTGGACATCCTATCCTGTAGATGGTTTCAATACCTTTCATTATTTGTCATTTTTAATATTATAACTTTATATTTTCAATAATTTCTAATCGTTTAAAAAGAAAGTGTCAAATCGGCAGTTCCGAAAAATCGTGGGGTGAACCGGGACACGATAGAAAGAGCAGGTGAAAGTGGCGTTTATGTTGTAACTAATAGTCTTATTTGCTTTTATGTCAAAAATATGTTACGATATTATTATAAACAATGCTTGAACATATTTTTTTTTTACTTTTTTATTATAAACAATCTAAAATGTGTATTTTGGTTTGAACTATAAATAAACGTAAAAATCATGAATAAAAAATTGTTAACAATCATTTTTGTTAATAACTAATGAATTTAAGTCGATTTTGCAGCTAAAGAGTGGGCCGAAACATTTCTCGGTCAACTCAGAAACCGTGTCCCGGCTCACCCCACGGTGCTGTTTTTTAAACAATCGCGTGGTTATCACATATTTTTGAGGTTTTATCACAAATTCCATTTGAACTTTAAAAGATAACATACTAACGATTACTTTTTATTATATTACCTTTGTTGTAGTCTTAAAAACCATAACATTAGGCTTCCTTAAACTCCGAGAAAATAAAACTTTGTGGAGTGTCGATTTTTATTAACAATCCTTACTAATAAAGTGATGCAGGTGCTGACCTTCAATTCTCATAAAATAATGTAGAGGGCCAATACAAACATAATTCACAAAAAAAAACCAACATAAAAACATTAACAACAATTAAAAAAGCACTGTCCCGGTTCACCCAACCGTCCCGGTTCACCCCACTCTCCCCTATATATATATATATATATATATATATATATATATATATATAAAATCTCGTGTCACAGTGTTTGTTACCGTACTCCTCCGAAACGGGTTGACCAATTTGCATGAAATTTTTTGTGTATATTTGGTAGGTCTGAGAATAGGTCCAAGCTGAGCAACTTTTGCTACAAACTTTTTTCACGAAAACCTACCGTTTAGGAAATATCGAACCGGTGCCGGACTTTTCTCTCACCCTGTATATATATATATATATATATATATATATATATATATATATATATAATATATAATATATATATATATATATATATATATATATATATATATATATATATACTAGCATAAAACCCGCGTGCCTTGCAACGCCTTTAAAAACTGTTTATTATGTGCAATGTTTTCCTTAAAAAAAAACCAACAAAAAAGTCAGCTGTTATTATCCCTAAAAAGGGTTTATTATAGTGCATTTTTTTAATAAATATGGTAAACAAATTACTGCGAATATCATCTCTCCTCAACAAATCTGCAAGTTTTAAAGTAGATTGGCATGTATATGTCATCAAGAAAAGTGACATTTTAGGGTTTGACAAACGTTCGTTAAGTTTGTTCGCCTATTTACGTGGATGTAAGAAATGATGAAGCAATCACAAATGAATATTAAATAAATTGAATTTCGAGTCATTCATTTCTACGTGATTATAGGGATGCACTGTCAAAATTTCAGCCCTTCAGCTTCAAAGGTTTGGGTTAACCCCATTTCATCCCCTTAGGGGATGAATTTCGAGTACTCGCCTCTTAGTGGATGTCCATGTCATTATAGGGATGCACTGTCCAAATTTCAACCCTGTAGTTCCAGTAGTTTGGTAAACCAAATTTTACCCCTTTAGGGGATGAATTTCGAAAAATCGCTTCTTAGTAAATGTCCACGATGCACTGTCAAAATTTCAGCCGTTTCGCTCCAGCGGTTTGGCTTAACTCCATTTAACCCCCTTAGGGGATAAATTTCAATCGTCCCTAAGTGGATGCCCACGTCATTGTAGTGATGCACGGTCAAAATTAGAGCCCTCCAGCTTCAGCGTGTGGGTTAATCCCATTTCACCCCATTAGGGGATAAATTTCGAAAAATCGCTTCTTAGTGGATGTCCACGTCATTAAGGGGATTCACTGTCAAAATTTCAGCCCTATAGCTCCAGCGGTTTGGATAAACCCCATTTCACCCCCTTAGGGGATGAATTTCTAAAAATCACTTTATAGTGGATGTCCACTCCATTATAGAGTTGCACTGTCCAAATTTCAGCCCTATAGCTTTAGCGGTTTGTAAAAACCCCATTTCACACCCTTAGGGGATGAATTTCGAAAAATCGCTCTTTAGTGGATGTAAACGTCATTATAGGGATGCACTGTCAAAATTTCAGCCGTATAGCTTTAGGGGTTTGTATAAACCCCATTTCACACCCTTAGGGGATGAATTTCGAAAAATCGGTCTTTAGTGGATGTCCACGTCATTATAGGGATGCACTGTTAAAATTTCAATTCTATAGCTCCAGCGGTTTGGATAAACCCTATTTCACCCCCTTAAGGGATGAATTTCGAAAAATTGCTTTATAGTGGATGTCCACGCCATTACAGAGATGCACTGTCAAAATTTCAGCCGTATAGCTCCAACGGTTTGGATAAACCCCATTTCACCCCCTTAGGGAATGAATTTCGAAAAATCGCTTTTTAGTGGATGTAAACGTCATGATAGGGATGCACTGTCAAACTTTCAGCCCTATAGCTCCAGCGGTTTGGGTAAACCCGCTTAGGGGATGAATTTCGAAAAATCGCTTCTTAGTGGATGTCCACGCCATTATAAGGATGCACTGTCAAAATTTCAGCCCTATAGCTCCAACGGTTTGGATAAACCCCAATTCACCCCCTTAGGGGATGAATTTCGAAAAATCGTTTCTTAGTGGATGTCCACGCCATTATAGGGATGCACTGTCAAAATTTCAGCCCTATAGCTCCAACGGTTTGGATAAACCCCATGTCACCTCCTTAGGGGATGAATTTCGAAAAATCTCTTCTTAGTGGATGTCCACGCCATTATAGGGATGCACTGTCAAAATTTCAGCCCTATAGCTCCAACGGTTTGGATAAACCCCATTTCACCCCCTTAGGGGATGAATTTCGAAAAATCGCTTTTTAGTGGATGTAAACGTCATTAGAGGGATGCACTGTCAAAATTTCAGCCCTATAGCTCCAGCGGTTTGGGTAAACCCCATTTCACCCCCTTAGGGGATGAATTTCGAAAAATCGCTTCTTAGTGGATGTCCACGCCATTATAGGGATGCACTGTCAAAATTTCAGCCCTATAGCTCCAACGGTTTGGATAAACCCCATTTCACCCCCTTAGGGGATGATTTTCGAAAAATCGCTTCTTAGTGGATGTCCACGCCATTATAGGGATGCACTGTCAAAATTTCAGCCCTATAGCTCCAACGGTTTGGATAAACCCCATTTCACCCCCTTAGGGGATGAATTTCGAAAAATCGCTTCTTAGTGGATGTCCACGCCATTATAGGGATGCACTGTCAAAATTTCAGCCCTATAGCTCCAACGGTTTGGATAAACCCCATTTCACCCCCTTAGGGGATGAATTTCAAAAAATCGTTTTTTAGTGGATGTAAACGTCATTATAGGGATGCACTGTCCAAATTTCAGCCCTATAGCTCCAGCGGTTTGGATAAATCCCATTTCACACCCTTAGGGGATGAATTTCGAAAAATCGCTTTTTAGTGGATGTCCACGCCATTATAGGGATGCACAGTCAAAATTTCAGCCCTTTAGCTCTAGCGGTTTAAGTTGTGCGTTGTCTGTCAGTCAGTTACTTTCTATACAATAGAAAAAAATCCCCTTGCAACTTATTGAACCCCATTTCACCCCCTTCAACCCTTTTGTTCCCCATAAAAAGTAGCCTATGTCCGTCTCCAAGGTCTAAACTATGTCTGTTGCAAATTTCATCAAAATCGGTTTAGTGGTTTAGGCGTAACAGACAGACAGACAGACAGACAGACAGACAGACAGACAGACAGACAGACAGACAGACAGACAGAGTTACTTTCGCATTTATAATATTAGTAAGGATATATATGGGTGTTTCCACAAATATCCGGCAACTCTGGGTCCGCAGCACTCCCCACTTGCTATAATTAATATTATTTTATTTTAAGATTGCTAAGTAACAAATCAAAATATTTTGTATTTATTCCTCAAAATTTGTTTAAAATATTAATACACTATACTCTGGAAATCATATTTATTGACCCCAAACGTCAGTCCCTAGCCATGCCCGTGCACCGAAATTTTGCGTTTGGGCATCAATATTTCGAAAAAAAAATTACTTTATACTTTAATTTTCTTTACAATTTTTCAATGTAAAAGTATTTACAACTAATTTCATCATTTTTTGCAATTTAAAAAAACAATAAATGTGTTTCCTAAGGTCGAAATTAGTGTCCTCAATTTTAATCGTCAGTCCCTAGCCATTAACGGATTTTAAAATTTCGCGGTATTATATGGGTGTAGAGGGAATGTAATTCAGTCGATTTTAAATAAAGAGCAATTATCTACAGACTGCACTCCTTTGACAGCGGCCATTTTGTAAATAAGTGTAGAGGCAAAATTTGATGTGCCAAGTAGTGCTGATCCAGTCACTTCGTTAGTCCCTAGCCAAGCAATTTTATAGTTTAATAATATGAAATTGACATTAATTAATATTTACAAGTGGTTTATCGGCCTTGTTCGGTAGATCGGGTTAGATATCGTAGTGTATTGGTTAATGCTGCTAGGGACTGACGAGAGTGGTCAGGGGCTGACGTTCACTTATAATTATACAGGGTGTATCAGTGAAAATGCCAAAACGCCTGGCTGCGGATAGGTCTTGGATATACGAACAAAAAATCGTATAGGTGGGGGCGGGAGAATCATAACGGTTTAGCCGCTAGCGCCTTTTTGAAACTTTTTTTGTAGAAGTTTACATATTACTCTGTATTTTGGTAACCCTATTAGATATTTTCATGAATAAGGCAGCAATCTACGCAGAATAATATATATATATATATATATATATATATATATATATATATATATATATATATATATATATATATAGTGGCCTCCAAAAATCAGTTGAAATACGCTCCTACATATTTAAAAACGTCGCTGTTCCTAGTAATACGTTTTTCAACGGGCAATATGTTGTTTATGATTTTCAGTTACAATGCCCAGTTGGCTTTATGTCAGACTCCAATTTCTTTATGAAAACGTTAGAAAAACAGTTTATTTAAATCAGTAATATTTAAATGTAACGTATTTTTTTATTTCACACTTTGTTTTTAAGATAAAATACTGAAATATACAATTTCAACTGACTTTTGGAGGCTACTGTATATATATGTATATATCTATATATATATATATATATATATATATATATATATATATATATATATATATATATATATATATATATATATATCCTAGCTGGGACCCGGTGCGCCTACGCTGCACCCATAAGTAATAGTAAACAATAAAAACCATCCATTGACTTAATATTTTTCGAGATATGAATTTTACACAGATGAAATGCCTGAAAGAACATGGGTCTTGCGGCGGCCGCCATGATTCGGTATATTGAGTCTACTACATTGCTTATTGTATTCTACTTATCATACCCTTTCATTTGATACCCATGTCGAGGTGGTTGTGAAGAAAGTGGTAATTCGGCCTCTTGAGACGGCCGCCATGGATCTAAAGATATATTTTGTATACTACATTTCTTATTGTATTCTACTTATCATACCCTTGCATTTGATACCCATGTCGAGGTGGTTGTGAAGAAAGTGGTACCCCGCCCTCTTGAGACGGCCGCCATGGATCTAAAGATATATTTTGTATACTACATTGTTTATTGTATTCTACTTATCATACCCTTTCATTTGATACCCATGTCGAGGTGGTTGTGAAGAAAGTGGTACCCCGCCCTCTTGAGACGGCCGCCATGGATCTAAAGATATATTTTGTATACTACATTGCTTATTGTATTCTACTTATCATACCCTTTCATTTGATACCCATGTCGAAGTGGTTGTGAAGAAAGTGGTACCCCGCCCTCTTGAGACGGCCGCCATGGATCTAAAGATATATTTTGTATACTACATTGCTTATTGTATTCTCCTTAACATGCCCTTTCATTTGATACCCATGTTGAGGTGGTTGTGAAGAAAGTGGTACCCCGCCCTCTTGAGACGGCCGCCATGGATCTAAAGATATATTTTGTATACTACATTGCTTATTGTATTCTCCTTAACATACCCTTTCATTTGATACCCATGTTGAGGTGGTTGTGAAGAAAGTGGTAATCCGGCCTCTTGAGACGGCCGCCATGGATCTAAAGATATATTTTGTATACTACATTGCTTATTGTATTCTACTTATCATACCCTTTCATTTGATACCCATGTCGAGGTGGTTGTGAAGAAAGTGGTAATCCGGCCTCTTGAGACGGCCGCCATGGATCTAAAGATATATTTTGTACACTACATTGCTTATTGTATTCTACTTATCATACCCTTTCATTTGATACCCATGTCGAGGTGGTTGTGAAGAAAGTGGTACCCCGCCCTCTTGAGACGGCCGCCATGGATCTAAAGATATATTTTGTACACTACATTGCTTATTGTATTCTACTTATCATACCCTTTCATTTGATACCCATGTCGAGGTGGTTGTGAAGAAAGTGGTACCCCGCCCTCTTGAGACGGCCGCCATGGATCTAAAGATATATTTTGTATACTACATTGCTTATTGTATTCTACTTATCATACCCTTTCATTTGATACCCATGTCGAGGTGGTTGTGAAGAAAGTGGTACACCGCCTTCTTGAGACGGCCGCCATGGATCATTTTAGTTTCAATAGCGTCATGGCCTTCCTATTGTTTGACAGCTGCGTAAATTTGAAATTTTCATTAAATATAATGATTCAATTTAATGACAATTTTACATTTGTCAAACAATAGGTAGGCCATGAAGCTATTGAAACTAAAATGAAGTGAAAATTCCTAAAATTACCATTTTTGTTTGGATTTTGCAACTCTTTTTTTGGTTAAAGGTATAAAAAATAGCCTACGACCTATTCTCAGACCTACCAAATATACACAAAAAATTTCATGCAAATTGGTCAACCCGTTTCGGAGGAGTACGGTAACAAACACTGTGACACGAGATTTATATATATATATATATATATACAGTGGCGAGCAAAAAAATAGGTGTGATTGAAAATCAAATAATTCAAAGCTCAAAAAATTAGATAGAAACGAATGTTTTAATAACTTTTGTTTATTATTACATAGAATAGTAACAAGAATACTATAATTAATATAAATTACCCAAAGGTCCGAGTTAAACAGAAAAAAACAACAAAAGTGCTTATCCATAGCGGTCAAAAAAATAGGTGTATCAATTTTAATTGCATCAAATTATACTTCAACAGTCGTAAATATCATTATAACTTTAATATTTGATTGTATGGCCTTTATTTTTCAAAACGGCATTGCAACGTCTTGGCATCGAGTCTACAAATCGTTGACACCTTTCAACTGGAATATTTTCCCAAGCATACTTTACTGCCTCCCATAATTCGTTCCTATTCTTGTATTTTGTTGTCCAACATAATCTTTTACGTCCTTCCAAAGATTCTCGATTGGGTTAAGGTCAGGTGATTGAGCTGGCCACTCCATCACTCTGACCTTATTCCTATTAAACCACTCTTTTGTTAGGCTTGATGTGTGCTTTGGGTCTTTATCCTGTTGGTATACCCAAATCAAAGGCATATTTTCTACTACTTCTACTACCAACCGAAGAATTTTTATTCTTTCAAAAAAAATCCGTTCACTAATGCTGCTGATATTTGTCGACAAATAGATGCAAATGTCAGTGTATGGACAGTAAGGAGAAGACTTGTAGAAAATAATCTCTTCGGTCGGTCTTCGAGAAAAGTCCCGCTTCTTAGTAAAAGAAATGTTCGTGCACGGAAAGCCTTTGCTGAAGCTCATAAAGGTTGGATTGGTCCAGAATTGTCGAAAAAATGGAGGAATATACTTTGGAGCGATGAGTCCAAAATAAATTTAGTAGGCTCGGATGGAAGGAGATACGTACGAAGGCCACGAAATCAGGAGTTTGCATCCCGTTATACTACAAAAACTGTTAAACACGGGGGGGGGTAGTAAGTATAATGGTATGGGCATGTTTTTCATGGTATGGCGTAGGGCCTATAGTTTGGATTCGTGACACAATGACACAATACACGTACGTCGATATATTGACAAACACAATGCTGCCTTTCGCCGAAGAAAATATGGCTTTGATTTGGGTATATCAACAGGATAAAGACCCAAAGCACACATCAAGCCTAGCAAAAGAGTGGTTTAATAGGAATAAGGTCAGAGTGATGGAGTGGCCAGCTCAATCACCTGACCTTAACCCAATCGAGAATCTTTGGAAGGACGTAAAAGATTATGTTGGACAACAAAATACAAGAATAGGAACGAATTATGGGAGGCAGTAAAGTATGCTTGGGAAAATATTCCAGTTGAAAGGTGTCAACGATTTGTAGACTCGATGCCAAGACGTTGCAATGCCGTTTTGAAAAATAAAGGCCATACAACCAAATATTAAAGTTATAATGATATTTACGACTGTTGAAGTATAATTTTATGCAATTAAAATTGATACACCTATTTTTTTGACCGCTATGGATAAGCACTTTTGTTGTTTTTTTCTGTTTAACTCGGACCTTTGGGTAATTTATATTAATTATAGTATTCTTGTTACTATTCTATGTAATAATAAACAAAAGTTATTAAAACATTCGTTTCTATCTAATTTTTTGAGCTTTGAATTATTTGATTTTCAATCACACCTATTTTTTTGCTCGCCACTGTATATATATATATATTAGGGGTGAGCGACGGCGACCTCCTAGTACGCGTGACCTGTCCATCACGCTGGTTCACTCCGGGCAATGCGTTTCAAACACGTAGCAGACAGTCGTCTTCCTTCATAACCCTGTCTTCCCCTCCTAAAAGTCCTTACTTCCCATCCTCATTCTTACCCCTTCAGTCTTTCTTCGGGTGGGTAAACTTGAAAGAACACCCGAACAAATTAAAAATGATGGGCACAAATAAAGAGAAAAAAGTCGGGGTAGGGATATATGCCCCAACGTCGGAGGAGGCCGCGGTCTCCGGCGTACGGCTGGAAACTGGCAACAGCAAGTGCCAGGGGTCAGTCGCCAGTGGCAAGCTCATCGCGCCAAAGGAGCAGGATAGGGTAGCGACGTTCGGAAGATCCGCGAAGGTGGTGAGGTCACCACCCACAAGACCCGCGGAGGACCGTACCAAGGAAAAGGTGCGGTCAAGCAGTACCAGTTCGATTGGTAAGCCGAGTGAAGTTCTGAAGGTAAGTTTGGAAGAAGAGAAAAAGAAGGAAAATAGCGGCCACGCTACTACAAGCGCAGCCGCTAACGAAAAAGAGGAGTCCTTGCCAAGGTGCCTAGCAAAGCTGGGTGCAACGATAAAGACCCTCTCGGACTTCATTGCTTCTAGAAGCAATGTATCCAATGTGATCCACGGACACATTAAGGTCCTCAGAGCGGATTATCTAGAGGCAAAGGAGGAGGCCATAAAGATGATTAAGGAGCAAATGGAGAGGGCGACACAAACAACTCCAGAAGCTCCTAAAGTAAGAAGCGCGGTAAAAAGGAGAGTTGGGGAATCTAAAGACCCGCACCCTGCCGATAAAACTGGGGAATCCCGTAAACGCCAACGGGATAGCAACGAGGAAGTGCAAACCACCCACAGCGCCCCAAAAAGAAACAAAGGGGGAAATAAAGAAAGAAAACCCCAAGAAGAGCGAGAGGCCGTTAAGATAACCGCGGGCACACCCATGGAAGAAGAGTCCTCCGAAAAGAAAGAAAAGAAGAGCTCCGCTTGGACTAAAGTGGAGAACAAGAAAGCAAGAAAAAGAAAGAAAAAGAAAAAAGAGGACAGAAAGTCCCACAAAAAAGAAAGGCCTGACGCGCTGATTATAACAGCGACTAGTGGGACGTCGTATGCGGACATCCTACGAAAAGTCAGGACGGATGCTTCCCTTACGGAGTTGGGGAATAGGGTCATGCGCATTAGAAGAACCCAAAAGGGCGATCTTCTAATGGAACTGGCAGCTGGCGAGGGAAAGACGGAAGATCTTAAGCAAAAGATCAAGACGTCAATCGGGGAGGCGGCAGAGGTTAGGGCAGGTACCAACCGCGTGTTAATCGAGTGCAGGGATCTGGACGAGATTACCACTAAGCTAGAGGTCTGCAATGCGCTGCGGGAGCAACTGAAACTTAGGGAGGTGCAGGAAGAGGATGTTAGAGTAAGGAAGGCATACGGTGGTACGCAGACGGCCATAATAAGCCTTCCGGTCGCTAGCGCGAAAAAGGCACTTGAGGTGGGGAAGGTTCGCATCGGCTGGGTTGTTTGTCGGATACGGGAGACAACAGCACCAATTAAGTGCTTCAAATGTCTTGGGATAGGTCATATCGCTAAGAAAATTTTAACAGTGCATCCCTATAATGACGTGGACATCCACTAAAGAGCGATTTTTCGAAATTGATCCCCTAAGGGTGTGAAATAGGGTTTTTACTAACCGCTAAAGCTATAGGGCTGAAATTTTGACAGTGCATCCCTATAACGGCGTGGACATCCACTAAGAAGCGATTTTTCGAAATTCATCCCCGAAGGGGGTGAAATGGGGTTTACCCACACCGCTGGAGCTATAGGGCTGAAATTTGGACAGTGCATCCCTATAATGGCGTGAACATCCACTAAGAAGCGATTTTTCAAAATTCATCCCCTAACGGGGTGAAACGGGGTTTATCCAAACCGCTAAAGTTATAGGGCTGAAATTTTAACAGTGCATTCCTATAATGGCGTGGACATCCATTATAAGGCGATTTTTCAAAATGTATCCCCTAAGGGGGTGAAATGGGGTTTACCCAAACCGCTGGAGCTATAGGGCTGAAATTTTGACAGTGCATCCCTATAATGGCGTGAACATCCACTAAGAAGCGATTTTTCAAAATTCATCCCCTAAGGGGGTGAAATGGGGTTTATCCAAACCGCTAAAGTTATAGGGCTGGAATTTTAACAGTGCATCCCTATAATGGAGTGGACATCCACTATAAGGCAATTTTTCGAAATTTATCCCCTAAGAGGGTGAAATGGGGTTTACCCAAACCGCTGTAGCTATTGGGCTGAAATTTTGAACAGTGCATCCCCTTAATGACGTGGACATCCATTAAGAAACGATTTTTTCGAAATTCATCCCCTGAGTGGGTTAAATGGGGTTAAGCCAAACCGCTGGAGCTGAACGGCTGAAATTTTGACAGTGCATATTTATAATGAAGTGGACATTTACTAAGAAGCGATTTTTCGAAATTCATCCCCTAAAGGGGTGAAATGGGGTTACCAAACTACTGGAGCTACAGGGTTGAAATTTGGACAGTGCATCCCTATAATGACGTGGACATCCACTAAGAGGCGATTACTCGAAATGCACCCCCAAAAGGGATGAAATGGGGTTAACCCAAACCTCTGAAGCTGAAGGGCTGAAATTTTGACAGTGCATCCCTATAATCACGTAGAAATGAATGACTCGAAATTCACTTTATTTAATATTCATTTGTGATTGCTTCATAATTTCTTACATCCACGTAAATAGGCGAACAAACTTAACGAACGTTCGTCAAACCCTAAAATGTCACTTTTCTTGATGACATACACATGCCAATCTCTGCTTCAAAACTTGCAGATTTGTTGAGCAGAGGTGATATTCGCAGCAATTTGTTTACCATATTTATTAAAAAAATGCATTATAATAAACCCTTTTTAGGGATAATAACAGCTGATTTTTTTGTTGGTTTTTTTTAAGGAAAACATTGCACATAATAAACAGTTTTTAAAGGCGTTGCAAGGCACGCGGGTATATATATATATATATATATATATATATATATATATATATATATATATATATATATATATATGGTATATTTAGGCAACAATGAATTTATGATAAAAACTTATATGTACAATCAAGATTGCGGGTCCAATATCACGCTTGTCCAGTTTTTCCTATATCGCTGGGAAATATGGCGGACGAGGCACAAGATGCGAAGAGACTTGAACTTGTCTGTGCAACAGTTCACATAAACTCTGCCTTACTGCATGAATTTCTGTCATATGTTTTTTATATTGCCGCCCAAACTTTGCTTTATCTACTCGCCATAATTTTAAGTGACGATTTCAATATTACTTTTTCGGAGCGTCCAAACTTTCCTGATGGAGGGAAAAGTGGGGATGATAAGAGGTACCACAATACTTCATTCTCTTCATCTCCAAAGCGCGTGAAGAACGTTCCTGGGAGCGAAGCGCCTAAACAAGCAAAAGTACCAAGACATATGGAAGCTAACTTGATACAGTTTTTAAACGATTTTTAGATCAGTTTCAGTCAAAAATATTTCAGTTATCAGAAAACTGGTTTTAATGAAAATAGGAATTCTAGATATTGATATTTTCAAATTGTACTTGTATCAAGTCCGTCAGTAAGCTCGTCACTATACTTCCTTCATCTGTTGTTGGCCTGACTTTTCTCAAAGCGTACTATATATCCTACAGGCATTTCACTATTAGTCCAGTGCAATTAGTAAATGAAATTGCATTTCATGATGTACGAATTTTTTTTTTTTTTTTGAAAATGTTTGGGTACATCTGACAATGTTAAAACCAAGTTTGTGGGGTCGCAGTGTGTTGGGAAAAGCCGCCATCTTGAAAAAGAGTAGAGGTCGTTTATACTATACGTCACGATAATACGTTTCCTTTAGTTTAAATAAAAGTCGTAGCCGATTTTGTGATGAACAACTTTCTCATTTACATTGTTGCAAAAAAAAACTATTTTTTTTAACGAAAATAAACACTTTTTTGATGCTTCAGCGCCACCTACTTTTTGTATTTCATGTCGGATGACGTCACGTCAAGGACATAAAATGTAGTTAACAATGTCCTCTACATTTTTTGTTAAATAAACTTTTCACCAAAACCCATAGATTCTAAGAAAAACGCATTTCAAAATTTGGGCCTACTTTTTGGATTTTCTCAAAAACAGGGGGAGGGGGGACTTCGGAAATTTGACATTAACTTCATTAATACCCATATATATATATATATATATATATATATATATATATATATATATATATATATATATATGGGTAGAAATTCCTCAAATCGATCAGTAAAAATAAATGTTTTTTTAATCTTATTGCAAATATATTCGTTCGAAAGCCTGTCACAGAAGGAGCATTTTCACCAAATATCAATGAAAAATATTAACAATTGCCATAGTTATTAACAAATGAAATTTTATGTTTTTTTTTTTCAAAATGCAATATCTTTCAACCTGATCGATCGATTTTCATCAAGTTGGTCTTATTTGAAAGGTAATGAGTTGAACTTTAATTATTTTAATTAAAAGACGAAAAAATTTTTTTTTTACTAATGTTTAATTAACAATCAAACTTTGAAAATCAAAAAAAAGTACTTAGGCAATACGTTAACTATTGTTGAAATATACCATATGAAAGGCAATTTAATAAGGAAAAAAATCGTTAAATAACATTTTCCTAATCGCTATTAGTTAAAAAGTTGTAGCAATTTGTTGAGCGCCGCTATTTTTGATATTTCACCCAAATTACTCTAGAGGTCGTAATTTTTAAGTTATTGACCAATTTTTTTTTTAAATGTTCATCTTGAATTTATCTATCGATCCCTCTAGCCGGATTTTGAAATTTCATTTTCGTCTTTTTAAAATTTTTAACAAAAAGTCTAATTTTTTCAAAAAAATACTATTTTTTCTCTTCAATTTATTCTAACGGGCCGAAAATTTGAGTCTCCGTACCCATATTTTTTTTTTAAATGTTCGTCTTTTAGTTAGCTATTAATCTGTCTACATAAATTTTTGATATAGTTTTAGAAAACCGTTAAAATGACTCAAATATCAAATCAATCAGTTCGAAATTTTTTGGTAGAGGTTTACATATCACCCTGTATTTTTGTAACCCTATGAGAGATTTTCTTGAATAAGGCCCCAATCTACGCAGAATACCCCCGCCTATGTGAAACGGTAAAACTTAAGGCTTCAACCCACCAACTTCCAGAGTTATGTGTCGTCAAAGTTAAAATTTTGTTTTTTTCTTCACTAAAATTTCAACTTCAACCACCTTTTTCTCCAAAAAAAAGTAGCTAATTGATATTTTTTTATTACAAAATTGGAAATCTTGGACAATTTCCTATGAATAATGTTCAACAACTTTTATGCTACGCCCTATAGTTTTGAAGCTATAAGCAATTTTAATGTCAGTTCCTTACAACCTGAGGTTATGTATATATGAGGCAAAAATGGCCTTATTTGGTACTTTTAGACATAACCTCAGGTTGTAAGGAACTGACATTAAAATTGCTTATAGCTTCAAAACTATAGGGCGTAGCATAAAAGTTGTTGAACATTATTCATAGGAAATTGTCCAAGATTTCCAATTTTGTAATAAAAAAATATCAATTAGCTACTTTTTTTTGGAGAAAAAGGTGGTTGAAGTTGAAATTTTAGTGAAGAAAAAAACAAAATTTTAACTTTGACGACACATAAATCTGGAAGTTGGTGGGTTGAAGCCTTAAGTTTTACCGTTTCACATAGGCGGGGGTATTCTGCGTAGATTGGGGCCTTATTCAAGAAAATCTCTCATAGGGTTACAAAAATACAGGGTGATATGTAAACCTCTACCAAAAAATTTCGAACTGATTGATTTGATATTTGACAGTCATTTTAACGGTTTTCTAAAACTATATCAAAAATTTATGTAGACAGATTAATAGCTAACTAAAAGACGAACATTTAAAAAAAAATATGGGTACGGAGACTCAAATTTTCGGCCCGTTAGAATAAATTGAAGAGAAAAAATAGTATTTTTTTGAAAAAATTAGACTTTTTGTTAAAAATTTTAAAAAGACGAAAATGAAATTTCAAAATCCGGCTAGAGGGATCGATAGATAAATTCAAGATGAACATTTAAAAAAAAAAATTTGGTCAATAACTTAAAAATTACGACCTCTAGAGTAATTTGGGTGAAATATCAAAAATAGCGGCGCTCAACAAATTGCTACAACTTTTTAACTAATAGCGATTAGGAAAATGTTATTTAACGATTTTTTTCCTTATTAAATTGCCTTTCTTATGGTATATTTCAACAATAGTTAACGTATTGCCTAAGTACTTTTTTTTGATTTTCAAAGTTTGATTGTTAATTAAACATTAGTAAAAAACAAAATTTTTCGTCTTTTAATTCAAATAATTAAAGTTCAACTCATTACCTTTCAAATAAGACCAACTTGATGAAAATCGATCGATCAGGTTGAAAGATATTGCATTTTGAAAAAAAAAAAACATAAAATTTCATTTGTTAATAACTATGGCAATTGTTAATATTTTTCATTGATATTTGGTGAAAATGCTCCTTCTGCGACAGGCTTTCGAACGAATATATTTGCAATAAGATTAAAAAAACATTTATTTTTACTGATCGATTTGAGGAATTTCTACCCATATATATATATATATATATATATATATATATATATATATATATATATATATATATATATATATATATATACTAGCATAAAACCCGCGTGCAACGCCTTTAAATGAAAACTGTTTATTATGTGCAATGTTTTCCTTCAAAAAAAAAAACAAACAAAAAAGTCAGCAGTTATTATCCCTAAAAAGGATTTATTATAGTGCATTTTTTTAATAAATATGGTAAAAAAATTGCTGCGTATATCACCTCTGCTCAACAAATCTGCAAATCTGCACGCCATTATATGGATGCACTGTCAAAATTTCAGCCCTATAGCTTTAGCGGTTTGTAAAAACCCCATTTCGCACCCTTAGGGGATGAATTTCGAAAAATCGCTCTTTAGTGGATGTCCACGTCATTATAGGGATCCACTGTTAAAATTTCAACCCTATAGCTCCAGCTGTTTGGATAAACCCCATTTCACCCCCTTAAGGGATAAATTTCGAAAAATCGCTTTATAGTGGATGTCCAAGCCATTATATGGATGCTTCTTCTTCTTCTTTGATCCGTTAGCTGGCGGTCCGAGCGGGACGTCCCCGCAACGGATACGCTGCTGTCGGTGCCGCTGGGTCCCGAACTCTGTCAAAATTTCAGCCCTATAGCTTTAGCGGTTTGTAAAAACCCCATTTCGCACCCTTAGGGGATGAATTTCGAAAAATCGCTCTTTAGTGGATGTCCACGTCATTATAGGGATCCACTGTTAAAATTTCAACCCTATAGCTCCAGCGGTTTGGATAAACCCCATTTCACCCCCTTAAGGGATAAATTTCGAAAAGTCGCTTTATAGTGGATGTCCACGCCATTATAGGGATGCACTGTCAAAATTTCAGCCCTGTAGCTCCAGCGGTTTGGGTAAACCCCATTTCACCCCCTTAGGGGATGAATTTCGAAAAATCGCTTCTTAGCGGATGTCCACGCCATTATAGGGATGCACTGCTAAAATTTCAGCCCTATAGCTCCAACGGTTTGGATAAACCCCATTTCACCCCCTTAGGGGATGAATTTCGTAAAATCGCTTTATAGTGGATGTCCACTCCATTATAGGGATGCACTGTCCAAATTTCAGCCCTTTAGCTCCAGCGGTTTAGGTTGTGCGTTGTCTGTCAGTCAGTTACTTTTTATACAATAGGAAAAAAAAAGTAAAGATAAAAAATCCCCTTACAACTTATTGAACCCCATTTCACCCCCTTAAACCCTTTTTTTCTCCATAAAAAGTAGCCTATGTCCGCCTCCAAGGTCTAAACTATGTCTGTAGCAAATTTAATCAAAATCGGTTTAGTGGTTTAGGCGTGAAAGCGTAACAGACAGACAGAGTTACTTTCGCATTTATAATATTAGTAAAGATATATATATATATATATATATATATATATATATATATATATATATATATATATATATATATATATATATATATGGGCGATTCTCCAGAACCTTTAACCTGAGCTAATTGGAAAAATGAAATTTCAAATTGATAGCACAACCGTGCCATGATATTTTTTGTGTTTCTTATTTCATAAATAAATGTTTTCTGATGTAGAACATTAAAAAATTCAATGCGCATTTTTTTTATGACATGGTTGTATTGACATGGTTACAATTTTGACATCAAATTTGACATGGTTACAATTTTGGCATTCGCTTAAATTACTTCTTTTTTAAGATTCATGAAACAATTTAAGTGAAGGAAACGTTGCATATGATTAAATTAGTTACAATACGTCATAAGAAATTTTACGGGGATGAATTTAATGTAATATGAGCAAATTAATTGCAGTTACAACTTTGACATTTAAATGTAACCTACGTTCATGTTATCCAGTTTTGCCCAAAAATCAACCGATTTCAACTTATTTTTGTAACTAAATGTATGCACATGTTCGTTAGTGTCTGAACAATAAGTGCATTTAAAAAAAATTATGATAAAATGAGACAATTCGGAGTACTTCGACTTACCATGCGGGTTACAACTTTGACGTCAACACCTAGGGACAAACTTCAGAGTTGTTTTTTGGAAAATATAGCGATTTGACACTGCACCGAACACAACTGCATTTTTCCTTAAGAGTTAAACTACAACTTTTCACTTTTCACTATTTGTTTCAACGCTTCCTATCACAAATATAAATAGTTTTTCATTCAGATTAGCGCTAAAGACAGGCCGAAAAGTGACAGGTAACGGAACATTTTTTCAAATTTTATTGCAATATATCGTTTTAAATGACTTCGTACTTATATCTTATTGTTCATTAATAGTTTCTTAACATTATTGATAGCTTCTTTTATTTTTAATCTTCTTATAAAAATTGTTAGTCATAAAAATTTCGAAGCGACAAGCAGGTTAAAGGTTCTGGAGAATCGGCCATATATATATATATATACAGTGTCGGACAAAAGTTAAGCAACTAAGATGATGTACGGATGATTGTGGTAGTTTTATTTATAAAAAACATTTTAAATAATTGTAATTTAACTAAAATTAATCTACAGATAATTAATTTAAAAAAACATTTCAATTCACTGACTTATCTATTATTTTAAAAAACAAAATTAACATTTAAGCAACCGTGCTCAAAAACTGCGCGACAAAAGTTAAGCAACTTAAAACTAAAATTTCATGAACTTCTTATATTCTAATATTTAGTCCAATATCCTTTATTTTTAATTACTTCGCCGCATCTAGTTGGCATTGATTGGATCAATTTGGTGATGGTCTCCTTCGGAATGTCCTGCCAGGCTTGTAAGAGGCTGGAGAACAATTCCCCCTTATTGGAGAACATCTTCTGCTCTCTTAAGCCCGGTACCCACTTGTTGCAAACAGGCGTTTCGTATCACTGTTCTTTAAATTTTTTTCTAAAAAAATTGCAACGCTTCGTTTCAAAATGTGCGAAATGATACAATCCAAACCCGATCTCTCATTTAGCGGTTTTTCTCCGTCACATCAAAGGAATGATACGATACGCTTTAGGAGGAAGTGTGGACGGGCATGCGCGTATCCTGTTGCTTTATTGCTTCAAATCACACACTGACCAGATAACCGTATCGCGCTCCCGCATCAAACATGATACAGGCTGGATGATTCGAAACGTAGTGATGATACACGAAAAATTTGGGTTCCTGTTTTGTTCGTATCAATCAACAATTGAAACGATACAGGGATACGAAACGCCGCGCCGGTTTGCAACAAGTGGGTACCGGGCTTTACACGCCTGTTGACGATTTCCCAAAGATTTTCGATTGGGTTTAGGTCTGGAGATTGCGAAGGCCATGGAAGTACCAGCCTAGGGGAGTGAAAAGGGGTTTACGCAAACCGCTGGAGCTATAGGGCTGAAATTTTGACAGTGCATCCCTTTAATGACGTGCAAATCCACTATTAAAGCGATTTTTCGAAATTCAACTCCTAAGGGGGGGAAATGGGGTTTACCTAAACCGCTGGAGCTATAGGGCTGAAATTTTGACAGTGCATCCCTTTAATGACGTGCAAATCCTCTATTAAAGCGATTTTTCGAAATTCATCCCCTAAAGGGGTGAAACGGAGTTTACCCAAACCGCTGGAGCTATAGGGCTGAAATTTTGACAGTGCATCCCTTTAATGACGTGCAAATCCACTATTAAAGCGATTTTTCGAAATTCTTCCCCTAAGAGGGGAAATGCGGTTCACCCAAACCGCTAGAGCTATAGGGCTGAAATTTTGACAGTGCATCCCTATAATGATGTGGACATCCACTAAGAAGCGATTTTTCGAAATTCATCCCCTAAGGGGGTGAAATTTGGTTTACCCAAACCGCTGAAGCTATAGGTAGGGTTGCCAACTTTTTTTGAGAAAAATAACGTAACTTGTCTTGGAAAGAGGAAAATAAAAAGTATTTGAAAAATAATAAAGTATTTTCAAAATTTTTTTTTGTTTAACTCATTTTCTATTAACATTCATATTCAGTTATATAATTAGTGTAAGTATTTTCATACTCAATTTCTTTTAAAAACATATTTTTTTTGCGTTTTTGGTGCAAGTTATCAATTGTTCGTTTTTTGGAAAGTTTGATAGCTCATACAACAATCTAAATCTAGATTTAAATAAATGAATAGCGCATTTTTTATTAAATTCAAAGACGATCTGTTTCTTTCTTCCCGCCACTTTAAATTCATCACAGAGAAAACTCTTTCAGTGAATGCTGAGGTGGCGGGAATCTATCACTATCAGAAAGAATGACTCTCCATTTAAGACAATATACAAGAAAATTAATCTATTTAAAATCAAACCAGACATCAAAAATGTAAAGGAACCGATAGCAGAAAATCTGTCATCTGCATTTGACGGTCCTGCCATCTTCCTTTTTGTTAAGTAATAATTAGTTGAAGCGTGTGACTTCTATCCTTTTTTTTTCATAATAGGCGCTAGTAGATCGTTAGAAATTAACGAATATAACGTGTTAAGTTCCATGCGTAATAAAGACTCATAATAAAGTTTTTTACCATACTTTATAATTATGTAAAAGTATAAAGTATATCGACTTAAAATAAAGCATAATACTTTATTATAAAGTATGGTTGGCAACCCTAGCTATAGGGCTTAAATTTTGACAGTGCATCCCTTTAATGACGTGGACATCCACTAAAATACGATTTTTCGAAATTGATCCCCTAAGGGGGTGAATTGGGGTTTTTCCAAACCGCTAAAGCTATAGGGCTGAAATTTTGACAGTGCATCCCTATAATGGCGTGGAAATCCACTATTAAAGCGATTTTTCGAAATTCTTCCCCTAAGGGATGGAAATGGGGTTTACCTAAACCGCTGGAGCTATAGGGCTGAAATTTTGACAGTGCATCCCTATAATGGCGTGGACATCCACTATAAAGCGATTTTTCGAAATTTATCCCTTATGGGGGTGAAATGGGGTTTATCCAAACCGCTGGAGCTATAGGGTTGAAATTTTAACAGTGGATCCCTATAATGACGTGGACATCCACTAAAGAGTGATTTTTCGAAATTCATCCCCTAAGGGTGCGAAATGGGGTTTTTACAAACCGCTAAAGCTATAGGGCTGAAATTTTGACAGTGCATCCATATAATGGCTTGGACATCCACTATAAAACCATTTTTCGAAATTTATCCCTTAAGGGGGTGAAATGGGGTTTATCCAAACCGCTGGAGCTATAGGGTTGAAATTTTAACAGTGGATCCCTATAATGACGTGGACATCCACTAAAGAGCGATTTTTCGAAATTCATCCCCTAAGGGTGCGAAATGGGGTTTTTACAAACCGCTAAAGCTATAGGGCTGAAATTTTGACAGTGCATCCATATAATGGCGTGGACATCCACTATAAAGCGATTTTTCGAAGTTCATCCCTTAAGGGGGTGAAATGGGGTTTATCCAAACCGCTGGAGCTATAGGGTTGAAATTTTAACAGTGGATCCCTATAATGACGTGGACATCCACTAAAGAGCGATTTTTCGAAATTCATCCCCTAAGGGTGCGAAATGGGGTTTTTACAAACCACTAAAGCTATAGGGCTGAAATTTTGACAGTGCATCCCTATAATGGCGTGGACATCCACTATAAAGCGATTTTTCGAAATTCATCCCTTAAGGGGGTGAAATGGGGTTTATCCAAACCGCTGGAGCTATAGGGTTGAAATTTTAACAGTGGATCCCTATAATGACGTGGACATCCACTAAAGAGCGATTTTTCGAAATTCATCCCCTAAGGGTGTGAAATGGGGTTTTTACAAACCGCTAAAGCTATAGGGCTGAAATTTTGACAGTGCATCCCTATAATTACGTTTACATCCAGTAATCCACTTAAGAGCGATTTTTCAAAATTCATCCCCTAAGGGTGTGAAATAGGGTTTTTACAAACCGCTAAAGCTATAGGGCTAAAATTTTGACAGTGCTTCCATATAATGGCGTGGACATCCACTAAGAAGCGATTTTTCAAAATTCATCCCCTAAGGGGGTGAAATGGGGTTTACCCAAACCGCTGGAGCTATAGGGCTGAAATTTGGACAGTGCATCCCTATAATGGAGTGGACATCCACTATAAAGCGCTTTTACGAAATTCATCCCCTAAGGGGGTGAAATGGGGTTTATCCAAACCGTTGGAGCTATAGGGCTGAAATTTTGGCAGTGCATCCCTATAATGGCGTTGACATCCGCTAAGAAGCGATTTTTCGAAATTCATCCCCTAAGGGGGTGAAATGGGGTTTACCCAAATCGCTGGAGCTATAGGGCTGAAATTTTGACAGTGCATCACTATAATGGCGTGGACATCCACTAGAGAGCGATTTTTCGAAATTCATCCCCTAAGGGTGTGAAATGGGGTTTTTACAAACCGCTAAAGCTATAGGGCTGAAATTTTGACAGTGCATCCCTATAATGACGTGGACATCCACTATAAAGCGATTTTTCGAAATTCATCCCTTAAGCCGGTGAAATAGGGTTTATCCAAACCGCTGGAGCTATAGGGTTGAAATTTTAACAGTGCATCCCTATAATGACGTGGAAATCCACTAGAGAGCGATTTTTCGAAATTCATCCCCTAAGGGTGTGAAATGGGGTTTTTACAAACCGCTAAAGCTATAGGGCTGAAATTTTGACAGTGCATCCCTATAATGGCGTGGACATCCACTAAGAAGCGATTTTTCGAAATTCATCCCCTAAGGGTGTGAAATGGGGTTTTTACAACACGCTAAAGCTATAGGGCTGAAATTTGGAAAGTGCATCCCTATAATGGCGTGGGCATCAAGAAGCGATTTTTCGAAATTCATCCCCTAAGGGGGTGAAATGGGGTTTACCCACACCGCTGGAGCTATAGGGCTGCAATTTGACAGTGCATCCCTATAATGGCGTGAACATCCACTATGAAGCGATTTTTCAAAATTCATCCCCTAAGGGGGTGAAATGGGGTTTATACAAACCGCTAAAGTTATAGGGCTGAAATTTTAACGGTGCATTCTTATAATGGCTTGGACATCCACTATAAGGCGATTTTTCGAAATTTATCCCCTAAGGGGGTGAAATGGGGTTTACCCAAACCGCTGGAGCTATTGGGCTGAAATTTTGACAGTGCATCCCTATAATGGCGTGAACATCCACTAAGAAGCGATTTTTCAAAATTCATCCCCTAAGGGGGTGAAACGGGGTTTATCCAAACCGCTAAAGTTATAGGGCTGGAATTTTAACAGTGCGTCCCTACAATGGAGTGGACATCCATTATAAGGCAATTTTTCGAAATTTATCCCCTAAGAGGGTTAAATGGGGTTTACCCAAACCGCTGTAGCTAAAGGGCTGAAATTTTGAACAGTGCATCCCCTTAATGACGTGGACATCCATTAAGAAACGATTTTTCGAAATTCATCCCCTGAGGGAATTAAATGGGGTTAAACCAAACCGCTGGAGCTAAACGGCTGAAATTTTGACAGTGCATATTTATAATGAAGTGGACATTTACTAAGAAGCGATTTTTCTAAATTCATCCCCTAAAGGGGTGAAATGGGGTTACCAAACTACTCTAGCTACAGGGTTGAAATTTGGACAGTGCATCCCTATAATGACGTGGACATCCACTAAGAGGCGATTACTCGAAATGCACCCCCAAAGGGGATGAAATGGGGTTAACCCAAACCTCTGAAGCTGAAGGGCTGAAACTTTGACAGTGCATCCCTATAATCACGCAGAAATGAATGACTCGAAATTCACTTTATTTAATATTCATTTGTGATTGCTTCATAATTTCTTACATCCACGTAAATAGGCGAACAAACTTAACGAACGTTCGTCAAACCCTAAAACGTCACTTTTCTTGATGACATATACATGCCAATCTCTGCTTCAAAACTTGCAGATTTGTTGAGCAGAGGTGATATTCGCAGCAATTTGTTTACCATATTTATTAAAAAAATGCACTATAATAAACCCTTTTTAGGGATAATAACAGCTGGCTTTTTGTGGGTTTTTTTTAAGGAAAACATTGCACATAATAAACAGTTTTTAAAGGCGTTGCAAGGCACGCGGGTTTTATGCTAGTATATATATATATATATATATATATATATATACAGCCTTGGCCAAAAGTATTAAGCCACCTACTGAATGTCAGGTTTCTTAAGCAAATGAAATGTGGGAATGAAATTGAGTTACACATATTTATAAGTAAGTATTAAATATCAAATTTATTAATATTTTGTAGCCCCCCCCCCCCTTGCCCTTATTACAGCATCTATTCTGTTTGGTAAACTACAAACTAATTTTTTACAATCTTCTGCGGTAATTTTGTTCCATTCTTTTTGATATTCTTTTTGGACAGCCATGGCTTTTTCCTCGCCTTGCACCCTTTTAGGCCAGCTTCCAAAAGTCTTCTTCTAACAGTCCTTGCCGATATTTGTCGTCCTGTGACCTCCGATGCCTCAGCAGCCAACTCAGATGAGGTTTTTTTCCGACATCTTAGACTGGATCGAATTAAATTTCGATCCTCACGTAACGAAGTCACTTTTTTTCTGCCCGATTTTGGCCTGTTTTCATGAGAACCAGTAACCGCAAAACGTTTGAGAGTGTGCTCAACAGCGCCACGTGAACACTTTACGATTCTCGCAATCTCCCTCTGCGATTTACCTTCCTCGTGCAAAAACTGGATCCTGCTCCTCTGAAGCAATGTCAACTCACTTGTTTTCGGCATTTTTTACTTTTCAACTACTCTATTCAACACTTCACTGACAACTAACCACGTTTTAAAATTAACCAGGGAAGTTAAGGCTTTTAAACTGTAGTTGATGCATTTATTGAGAAATCCTTAATTACCCTTTACGGCTAATTGGTTACCTGGAATCGTTTTCCGAGTAATTTTTATTACTTAATTTTGGCTAAACACCTGCGACGGAAGCAATAAAAGTAAAAAACCGGGTATTTTTGTCCTTAGTTTTCAAAGAATTATAAAAAATTAGGGTGGCTTAATACTTTTGGCCAAGGCTGTATATATATATATGGGTGTTTCCACAAAAATCGGGCAACTCTGTGTCCGCGGCACTCCCCGCTTGATATAATTAATATTATTTTATTTTAAGATTGTTAAACTATTTTGTATTTATTCCTCAAATTTTGTTTAAAATAATAATACACTATACTCCTTAAATCATATTTAATGACCCCAAACGTCAGTCCCTAGCCATGTCCGTGCACTGAAATTTTGCGTTTGGGCATCCATATTTCGGAAAAAAATTAATTTATACTTTAATTTTCTTTACAATTTTTCAATATTAAAGTATTTACAACTAATTTCATCATTTCTTGCAATTTAAAAAAACAATAAATGTGTTTCCTAAGGTCGGAATTAGTGTCCTCAATTTTAATCGTCAGTCCCTAGCCATTAACGGATTTTAAAATTTCGCGGTATTATATGGGTGTAGAGGGAAGTTAATTCAGTTGATTTTAAAGAAAATGATGAAATTAACTACAGACTGCACTCCTTTTGCAGCGGCCGTTTTGTAAATAAGTGTAGAGGCGAGATTTGCTGTGCCAAGTAGTGCTGATCCAGTCACTTCGTCAGTCCCTAGCCAAGTAATTTTATAGTTTAATAATAGGAAATTGACATTAATTAATTAATATTTACAAGTGGTTTATCGGCCTTGTTCGGTAGATAGTGTTAGATATCGTAGTATAGTGGTCGAGCAGTATTTTTTTTAAGTTTTACTCAGAATCGTCAGTCCCTAGACCGCCAGTCCCTAGCTGTTAAAGCTGCTAGGGACTGACGAGAGTGGTCAGGGGCTGACGTTCACTTATAGTTATACAGGGTGTATCAGTGAAAATGCCAAAACGCCTGGCTGCGGATTGGTCTTGGATATACGAACAAAAAATCGTATAGGTGGGGGCGGGAGAATCATAACGGTTAAACCGCTAGGGCCTTTTTTGAAACTTTTTTGGTAGAAGTTTACATATTACTCTGTATTTTGGTAACCTTATTAGATATTTTCATGAATAAGGCAGCAATGTACGCAGAATACTCCCACCTATCTAAAACTGTAAACGTTGAGGTTTGAACCCACCAACGTCCATTGTTAATCATAACAGTCAGCCCCTAGATGCCTAAATTCGCAAAACTCAAAATTTCTCATAAAATGCTACCTAAAGTGACTGGCCCCTTTAGGTATGACAAAACTAATTAATTACGTATTATATCCACTATTAGGAAATACAATAACGTCTTAAATATTATGAAGACAAATTACTTTCAAAAGTCGCCCTAATTTTATGGAAACACCCATAAATATATATATATATATATATATATATATATATATATATATATATATGTATATATATATATATATATATATACTAGCATAAAACCCGCGTGCCTTGCAACGCCTTTAAATAAAAACTGTTTATTATGTGCAATGTTTTCCTTAAAAAAAACAAACAAACAAAAAGGCAGCTGTCATTATCCCTAAAAGGGTTTATTATAGTGCATTTTTTAATAAATATGGTAAACAAATTGCTGCGTATATCACCTCTGCTCAACAAATCTGCAAGTTTTGAAGCAGAGATTGGCATGTTTATGTCCCCCATTTCACTGCGTTAGAGGATGAATTTCGAAAAATCGCTTCTTAGTGGATGTCCACGTCATTAAAGGGATGCACTGCCAAAATTTCAGCCCAATAGTTCCAGCGGTTTGGGTAAACCCTATTTCACCCCCTTAGAGGATGAATTTCAAAAAATCGCTTTATAGTGGATGTCCACGTCATTATAGGGATGCACTGTCAAAATTTCAGCCATATAGCTAAATCGGTTTGGAAAAACCCCATTTCACCCCCTTAGGGGATGAATTTCGAAAAATCGCTTCTTAGTGGATGTCCACATCATTATAGGGATGCACTGTCAAAATTTCAGCCCTATAGCTCCAGCGGTTTGGGTAAACCCCATTTCACTCCCTTAGGGGATGAATTTCGAAAAATCGCTTTAATAGTGGAAGACCACGCCATTATAATAATGCACTGTCAAAATTACAGCCCTATAGCTTTAGCGGTTTGGGTAAACCCTATTTCACCCCCTTAGGGGATGAATTTCGAAAAGTCGCTCTATAGTGGATGTCCACGCCATTATAGGGATGCACTGTCAAAATTTCAGGCCTATAGCTATAGCGGTTTGGAAAAACCCCATTTCACCTCCTTAGGGGATGAAATTCGAAAAATCGCTTCTTAGTGGATGTCCACATCATTATAGGGATGCACTGTCAAAATTTCAGCCCTATAGCTGCAGCGGTTTGGGTAAACCCCATTTCACTCCCTTAGGGGATGAATTTCGAAAAATCGCTTTAATAGTGGAAGACCACGCCATTATAGGGATGCAATGTCCAAATTTCAGCCCTATAGATTTAGCGGTTTGGGTAAACCCTATTTCACCCCCTTAGGGGATGAATTTCGAAAAATCGCTCTATAGTGGATGTCCATGCCATTATAGGGATGCACTGTCAAAATTTCAGCCCTATATCTATAGCGGTTAGGAAAACCCCCATTTCACCCACTTAGGGGATGAATTTCGAAAAATCGCTTTATAGTGGATGTCCACGCCATTATAGGGATGCACTGTCAAAATTTCAATCCTATAAATTTAGCGGTTTGGAAAAACCCCATTTCACCCCCTTAGGGGATGAATACCGAAAAATCGCTTCTTAGTGGATGTCCACATCACTATAGGGATGCACTGTCAAAATTTCAGCCCTATAGCTCTAGCGGTTTGGGTAAACCCCATTTCACTCCCTTAGGGGATGTATTTCGAAAAATCGCTTTAATAGTGGAAGACCACGCCATTATAGGGATGCACTGTCAAAATTACAGCCCTATAGCTTTAGCGGTTTGGGTTAACCCTATTTCAACCCCTTAGGGGATGAATTTCTAAAAATCGCTTTATAGTGGATGTCCACGCCATTATAGGGACGCACTGTCAAAATTTCAGCCCAATATCTATAGCGGTTTGGAAAAACCCCATTTCACCCCCTTAGGGGATGAATTTCGAAAAATCGCTTTAATATTGGAAGACCACGCCATTATAGGGATGCACTGTCAAAATTTCAGCCCTATAGCTTTAGCGGTTTGGGTAAAACCTATTTCACCCCCTTAGGGGATGAATTTCGAAAAGTCGCTCTATAGTGGATGTCCACGCCATTATAGGGATGCACTGTCAAAATTTCAGGCCTATAGCTATAGCGGTTTGGAAAAACCCCATTTCACCTCCTTAGGGGATGAAATTCGAAAAATCGCTTCTTAGTGGATGTCCACATCATTATAGGGATGCACTGTCAAAATTTCAGCCCTATAGCTGCAGCGGTTTGGGTAAACCCCATTTCACTCCCTTAGGGGATGAATTTCGAAAAATCGCTTTAATAGTGGAAGACCACGCCATTATAGGGATGCAATGTCCAAATTTCAGCCCTATAGATTTAGCGGTTTGGGTAAACCCTATTTCACCCCCTTAGGGGATGAATTTCGAAAAATCGCTCTATAGTGGATGTCCATGCCATTATAGGGATGCACTGTCAAAATTTCAGCCCTATATCTATAGCGGTTAGGAAAACCCCCAATTTCACCCACTTAGGGGATGAATTTCGAAAAATCGCTTTAATATTGGAAGACCACGCCATTATAGGGATGCACTGTCAAAATTTCAGCCCTATAGCTTTAGCGGTTTGGGTAAAACCTATTTCACCCCCTTAGGGGATGAATTTCGAAAAATCGCTCTATAGTGGATGTCCATTCCATTATAGGGATGCACTGTCAAAATTTCAGCCCTATATCTATAGCGGTTAGGAAAACCCCCATTTCACCCACTTAGGGGATGAATTTCGAAAAATCGCTTTATAGTGGATGTCCACGCCATTATAGGGATGCACTGTCAAAATTTCAATCCTATAAATTTAGCGGTTTGGAAAAACCCCATTTCACCCCCTTAGGGGATGAATTTCGAAAAATCGCTCTATAGTGGATGTCCATGCCATTATAGGGATGCACTGTCAAAATTTCAGCCCTATATCTATAGCGGTTAGGAAAACCCCCATTTCACCCACTTAGGGGATGAATTTCGAAAA
>OX465281.1:114885179-114935615 GCA_949987705.1 Thereva unica | reverse complement strand
TAACCAAAATATGATCTGAAAAGAATTTCATAAAATTCGGTCCAGCCGTTTTTTTGTTTAAGCGGCGTAAGCGATTTTTGTACCTGCACGATATCGCCCGAACCACGAAAGATATTGACTTACGTGAGGTGCCGTTCGAAGCGTATTAGCGACAATATAATCTGAAAAAATTTTTATAAAATTCGGTCCAGCGGTTTTTGGTTTAAATGACTTAAGTGATTTTTGTACCTGCACGGCACCGCGCGAACTAAAAACTATATCGACTTCATTGAGGTGCCGAAAAACATTAATACATCCATTTTATATACATTTTCGTCATCCTAATCTTGTAAGTGCGCACATTTAGTTTGAAATTTTAGCGAAAATATTGATAAACAATTGTGACAAATTCTCGGTATTATAGATATATTCTATGTTGCCTATTGATCATTTATTATTAAAATATCCAATCATATATTCAACATCCATCATACTGGGAAGTTGATCGTGTGGACCGAAAGGGTCGAACCCACATCCCAGCTAGTTTATATTTAATTTTGTTTTGATTTTACATTTAATTTTTAGTTATAAGTTAACTCTTTCTTTTATGATCTCTGTTACATATTCTTTTTTCCTTCTTTCTTTTCTTTTCTCTTCTCGTACTTATATTCTACCTCATGTTTGCTTTTGTGATTGTGGCTGTGCATCTTATTAGTCTCTATTACTAATAATTCTGCTGATCGAGTGCACTTTGAGGGAATGCTACTTAACATCCTTTGTTCCTCATCCTCTGGGCTGAACTTATGCGTTCTGAATCCTAGGAGTTTAAAAAATAAAATGGAGGAGCTGAGATATATGTTTGAACATACGAAAATGCACGTCCTTCTGGTAAGTGAAACTTGGTTGAAACCAGAAATTCCCTCATCCTTTGTTTCATTTCCAAATTTGTTGATGCATCGTAACGATCGCATTGATCGTACCGGTGGTGGTGTTGCCATATATGTAAACTCTTCGCTCTCGTCTAGAGTGGTAGGCAAGTCCAGTGTCTCTCATTTTGAGTTCATAGCTGTCGAAATAAAGTCTGCTGGCGATAGTTGTATTGTGATCAATGTGTACTGTCCTCCTAATTTATTCAATCCAGATATCGCTGCTGAGTTTTACAATCTTGTCTCTAGCCTTTCTCGCCGCTATGAGAATATAATTGCTGCTGGCGACTTTAATGTTGATTTGTTGAAAGCTAATACACGTCTGGAAGAACACCTAACATTGGTCCCACAATCAAGGTAGCAGAACACGAGTTTGACGTGGTAAAATCATTTACCTACCTTGGGTCAATAGTAGCAGCCGACAATAGCATGGAACCAGAAATACGCGCACAACTGCTAAAAGCCAACAAAGCCTACTATAGTCTGTCAAGGCTCTTCAAATCCAAATATCTAACCATAACGTCTAAACTTTTACTATATAAGACGATGGTCTTACCCGTTCTCACATATGCATCCTAAACGTGGGTGCTTAGCAAAAAGCACTTAAACCTCTTGGGCGTGTTTGAAAGGAAAATACTTCGGAGGATTGTTGGCCCCGTATGTGAGGAAGGACGATTCCGGAGACTCTACAATGACGAGATCTACGAGCGCTATCGCGACATAGATGTTGTGAAGAAAATAAAGCTCGGTAGGCTCCGGTGGGCAGGGCATCTAGCTCGTATGAGTGAAGATGAGCCTGCTCGGAAAGTTCTCTGCGGTAAGACCTATGGGGTGCGAGGCCAGGAACGGATCCCGGTTGTAGAGCCGTTAAAGAAGAAGAATACACGTGCGAACACCCTCAGACATTTTCTTGAATCTCTGGATTTACATGTTTTAAATCAACTCCCAAGTTATCTGCACTGTCTAAACCCGTCCCAACTTGATGTTCTTACTGCTACATCCATTGATTCAGTGTTAAAATTCAATCAAATCTCCCCTCCTAGCTTTCTTGATCATGATATCCTATTCCTCTCTTCTCGTTTTGATTTTCTTCCCTGCTCCGCACCTTCCTCCTTTTCTTATCGCGATTATAGGAATGTTAGTTCTGACCTGCTTTCTGAAGTCGCATCCTCTATGCCCTGGAGTGTTATCTACAACACAACTTCTATTGACATCAAAGTCGATATCTTGACCTCATTCATTTTATCTGCTTATGATCAATGTGTACCCCTTGTTACAAGAGCACGTAGTCCCTCCTCTCCTTGTCCCTGGCTCTCTCGTGAAGTCCGTGACCTTATAATTCAGCGGGAGCTCTTGTATAGACGCTATCGCAGGACTAGGAATCTCAGTTACCGTAATGACTACAAACAGCTTCGAAACCTCATAAATAGCAAGGTTAAATCTTTGAAGCGTGAGTACTATTTTCGTAAGCTTGACCCAAAACTAAATTCTAAAGAGCTTTGGGCTAATCTTCGTTCGCTGGGCATTCATGCTCCTGCGGTAGTCCCGTTTGAGGCTGATGTGAACCTTCTCAATTCATCTTTCATTCAATCTACCCCTACCTCTGCATCCACCTCCTTTCCTAGTCCTTTCTGCTTTGACTCACTTAGTTCTGATGGTTTTAACTTCCGCTGTGTCGACTCGCTTGAAGTCCTTGAGATATTGCTATCTATTTCTTCCAATAGCATAGGCTGTGATGAGCTTTCCCCCCGCTTTCTTAAGCTACTCTTGCCACTAATCGTGGAAACTATCACGCATATCTACAATTACTGCCTGACAACTTCTCAAGTTCCCTCGCTTTGGAAGAAAGCCAGAGTCATTCCCTTACCTAAAAAGTCCTCTCCTGCTGACTTAACAGATTTTCGTCCTATCAGTATTCTTCCCTTCCTTGCCAAAGGCTTTGAAAAAATTGTGTATACCCAAGTTCTGCAACATCTTGAATATAATAACCTCATCTCTAAATTCCAATCCGGCTTTCGTAGATCCCATAGCTGTGAAACAGCTGTATTAAAGGACTTGCGCTCTGCGATCGACAAGGGTGATATTGCCATTCTGGTTCTTCTGGATTTCTCTAAGGCTTTCGATTCTGTGGTTCACTCTCTTCTGCTCTCCAAACTTAGCCAACTCTACCACTTTTCTTCCTCTGCTATTCGACTTTTCTATTCTCTTCTCTCTAATAGACTTCAGTGTGTCCGCCATAACAATGTTGAATCCTCGTTTCTACCTGTGCCTTTGGGAGCTCCGCAAGGCTCTATACTTGGCCCTCTTCTTTTTTCGCTATATGTCAATGATCTTCCCTCTGTTATCCATCGTTCCTGCTTTCATCTATATGCTGATGATCTCCAGCTGTATACATTATGTCCTCCTAGTCAGCTTGAACTCTGTATTTCGGATTTCAATAGTACTTTATCCCAAATTAATGAATGGTGCTCTTTCAATTTCCTTAAACTCAATCCTAATAAATCCCAAGTACTATTTCTTAGTCGTCGCTCTTTGTCCACTGACAACATCCCATCTCTCTTACTTGATAATACCCCTCTTCCTATTGTTGACTGTATAAATAATCTTGGTATTGTTATTAACTCCAAACTATCCTGTTGCAAACATGTTTCACTTATGATCTCCAAGATCTATGGCACTTTACGCAAACTCTGGCTATATTCTAGTCTTTTATCGCCATCTATTCGCGTAAAACTTTTTAAGTCCCTCGTTCTACCTCATTTCCTCTATGGTGCCCTTGTATATATATCCCTCGATTCATCCTGCCGTCAGCGGCTCCAAGTTGCTTTTAACGATTGTTTAAGGTTTATTTTTCACATGTGGAGATCTGATCATGTGTCTGGTGTGCAAAATTCCTTGCTGGGTTGCGGCTTTTTTCACTTTATTGATGTTATGGCATTGGTCCTCCTGCATAAAGTTCTCCGTACTAACAGTCCGTCTTATCTTTCCGACTTCCTTACGCCCCTCCAATCCCTGCGGTCAATTAAATTTCTCATTCCCGCACATTTCTCCTTAATTGGTAGTCGTTCTTTCTTTGTGCACTCGCTCAGGCTCTGGAATAGTCTTCCTAACTACATCCAAAGAATAGGCACAGTCACAGCATTCAGAAGGCAAGCATCTCTTTTTCTTTCTTCTTCTTCTCTCTAGTATTTCTAATCTTTCTCTTCTTTACTTCCACATATTCTTGTCCTATTTTAGTAAAGTTTTTTATTACTATTTTCATTCTCTCTGTTCTCTTTCCTCTCTATGATCTTTACTTCAAAATATTTTTCTTTTCCCTATTTTCCCCTCCTCTAGTTTATTATGTTTAGATTAGTTTATATGTATATTAAAATTTATTTTTATCAATTTATTGTTCTATGCACTCTAAAAGATGTAAGTCTTGTGTACATCCCTATTCAATATGAAATAAATAAATAAATAAATAAATAAATCTAATAGACCATCACAATTCGTTCCAAAAATTGCAGAGGATCATGGCATATATAATACGGTTCACAAAAAGATGCAAGAAAGGTCACCACCTCGGACCACAAGCCCTATTAGCAACAGCAAGACAGCAGTATTGGCCCATTAAGGGCAAAACACTAGCACGTTCCGTGGTCGACCATTGTATACAATGTACCCGAGCAAAACCCAAGCTGTATACACAATTGATGGGAAACCTTCCATCTCACCGCGTGCACACTGCACGCCCCTTTCAAGAGAGACCACATCATCTCTGAAGGCACGTAACTTGGGATCGATTTCAAGTTCATACCTCCCAGAGCTCCCCATTTTGGAGGTCTTTGGGAGGCGGCAGTAAAATCTGCGAAACATCTTCTGCAGCACACGTTGGCGTCAGCTAACTTAACGTACGAAGAGCTGGAGACGGTTGTCATCGAGGTTGAAGCAATTCTCAATTCACGACCTCTCACGGCCATGTCATCAAACCCAAATGACTTAACGCGGCTAACACCCGGTCACCTATTGATTGGAGAACCTCTACTTAATCCCGTTGATCCGCAAGCTGAACCTTTAAACATTAGCCTTCCTACACGATGGAAACTCATAATGCACATCAAAGCAGAGTTTTGGCGACGGTGGTCCATGGAGTATCTCAATCAACTGCAATGTCGATATAAATGGCGGCAACGATGTGATAATGCTAAAATAGGAACTATGGTTATCATGAAGGACGACAACTTACCACCGCTGAAATGGCAGTTAGGACGCATACATGGGCGTAGCAACTGGGTGGGCCAGGTGGGCCAGGCCCACCCCAGAATCCTTCTGGCCCACCCCACAGTAAAACTGATTCACTTATTAAAAACAAGATAAATCCGCTCTAAAACCCGTGATGTCACATAATGCTTAAAACAATTTTACAAAAAATAGTTTTTAAATCATCCCTCGGTCGTGGTCCACCGTTAAACTACTATTATAATTGGTTCGTGGCGCATGACACAGCGTAGTGGTCCCAATGGCCATGGAGATAAAGCTGGAAAAACATAATTGCATTGCATTGTATTGCTTGGGTGGGTATCAAGTGCATTTCATACAATGCAGTGCCGTTTTTATAAGACAGCAGTCTTTGAAATACTACTTTCTTCAATACAGCGTTGCCAACTCTTGCCTCCAAAGACCACTAGATTCGACTTTTAAAACCACCAGTAAACCACTAAAATGTTTTCCTCTCGTCAATATTCCACTAACCCCCTATTCTAAAATTGAGACCAGTCATACTCATAAGTCACAAGCTTTAGCGACTCGCGCTTGCTTTTTATAAACTTCTTATTTTGGTTTTTATGTCGATGTTGACAGAAGTTATGTAGGTATAAACAACTTCAAAATAAATACCTTTAGAATACAGGGGTATATCTAAAGTTCCTCAAACTTAATGTTAGATAGACGCTGTTGCTGTTCCCAACTAATTCTAAAAACAAAATGATAATCACTGCACTAAATTGCTATAAAATAATAGATTTTAATAATAGAATCAGCATTATTGCTTTGACAAATTACCATTATAACCTGGCTTCATTGACCGAACTGCCTAAGTACGAGTAAATTAGTGAACTGAACTTGAAAATAACCTCAATTCGCATACAATTTCCTTTTATTCAACTGAGGATAATGGTGGATCCACACTACGCGAACTCAGCTCTTACGCGCTTTTGCCTATTTTTCATAAAAAGAGTTTTGTGATTGTTTTACTAACTTTTTAATGTCAAGGTTAGTGCGGCAAAACTGCGCGGACAATAGTCTGAAATTAGAAAGGTGCATTGTACGTTCACATAATTGGCCTTTCAAATGGAAATTGGTTTTTTGTGAATATAGATTAATTAATATTCATTTTTAAAAAGCTCATAAATTATTTGTTTTCAGATTAGTTCTTACTTTAGGATCCAACATAAATCTAATAATTCTAGATATTACTCTTAACTCCCGATTCAGAAAATTTTCCCCCCTGTTCTAAAATTGTGACCAGTCATAAGTCAAAAATTTTGGGGGCTAACGCTTACATCTTATGAAATTCTTATTTTGGTTTTTATGTCAATGCTAAGAGAAGTTACGTTTATTTCATTCCTACTTCGCTTCTAAGTTACTTTTGATTTAGTAAAGGTTTTCTATTATGATTGTGTTGTGACTTATAGCTGCTCTTAGAATACGGGGGTAAAAGTACACCCGTGCTCTTTTCAAACGCCTTACGGCCAAAAGCACGTGGAATCTAAGTTTATGTAGTGAGGACGGTCCTTAAAACAGACCTCAGTTCGCCCAACTGGACTCGAACTAAAGTTAAATGTTGTCACTCTTGATGTGTCTTTAAGCTACAGAACTTCATACGAAAAATTGGTGGTATTTTTGGTTTCATTACACTTTGGCAAAAAACTTTTGTTTTTTATTTAAGTGAATCATTAGGTGAGTGGTAATTGATGTCTTATTATGGTTTAGTGAATGGCCAATACTAATTTTGTATACTTGTACACTTTCCTATTATGTACCACCAAAAAAAAAACCTACTAACCCACTAGATTTTTTCCTCACTAACGGCAACTATAAACTACCAGTTCTAGTGGCAAAACCACTAAGTTGGCAATGCTGCTTCGGAAATAACTTGCACGCTCGTAACGCAATGCAAAACTTATTACCAGCTTTAGACAAAGAGTATAATCTCTTACGGAAGAAAAGGCAAAAAGTCAGGAGCTAAGTTTATTTGATATATACGTAACATATAACGCGGAATAAAACCAGAAATAAAGAGTTAAGTCGTTGAGTTTTAAATTCAAATCCAACTCAACTCGGCTCCAATAGAAACTCAATATATGGGCTGTGTTCCGAAATATAACCCAGTATACTGGGTAGTGAAAATGACGTCATTGATTGATGCTATATTTTAGTTGTGTGAACCGGAGGGACGTACTGGTAATCACAAAAATATAAGATATTGGAGGCTGAAACAGTTTCAACTTATAAAACTTTCATGTGACCTGCTGTTAATCACAGCGTAAACGCCCGATTCAACCCTTTCCTGCTGGGCAGTATGCTGGGTGATATTACTGAACACGGCCATGATATGAGGTTTGTTCCAGTACTTTCCCTGCAAAAACTTGTCGGGCAAAAACTTACTTGAATGGTGGGGATAATTTTGTCAAAAATCCAGAAAGTAAAGAAACAGTTTTTGGGTAATTTCCTGCAAATCAAGAAGAAAATAACATAAATGTCGATTGTCTATGTGTATGCCGCTTGTCAAGATATCCACATACATACAAAAAATTGTCAATTGACAACTTGCAAGAAATCGCAGGACCGAAAACTTCCGGCTAATTCCTGCACGAAGGGAAGTGAACATTTCCCCGCTTTTTCTGTCATGAGAAAGTAAAGAAACACAAATTGGGCGAATTCTTGCTCCCGCCGGATCCCACATTCGAGTTCTGGAACAAAGCTATGTACAACCTTAAATGCTTTTTGGCGCGCTTCTATCTCCATGGTAACCGCAGGTGTATACATACATATATTAAACTGGGTAGCCAAAGAGCCGGCACACGTGGGTCTGGATCCTATGATTTGTCGCTAATTTGTTGCTAATTGTGACGTTAAAAATAATTTTGTCGCTCATCTCATTGATTAAATAATGATGAAAACCGCCAGCATGATGTCAAGCTGGCTAGCCATACAGCGATCTTTCGAACTGAACACGATAAAAAACAGCATTGAGGATAACGTAATGCCGATTTTGTCACCGGTTTTTGGAGGAGCCGGAACACGATTATTATCGATCAGCCTATCAAGGTGGCTAGGTAACATGCATTGTGCATACCTCCCATTTAAAAATTCAAAATACCTAGGTAGTTTATACTTAAAAATGGAAAAAAAAAAAAATAGGTAATTAATGGTGGTTTAAAATCTGGCCCACCCCAGCAAAAATTCATTGCTACGCCCATGGACGCATAGTGGACGTGATTAAAGGAAAGGATGGACTTGTAAGGGCCGCAGATGTCCGAACACAAAAAGGCATACTTCGACGACCCATACATAAGTTAGCCCCATTGCCGATGGAGGACACGGCAGTACCAATAGAGTCGGAATCTAAGGAGGACACCACGAGAACACATTCTGAGGATGACGAATCTTCCGACAAACACTCTCCATCACAACCAAATAGCGGCAATTCTCGTAAGAAACAAAAGAGATCTAGTGGTTCAGCGATTACCACACTGTTGTTAGCATGTCTGGTACTACCATTCCAGCAAATTTCGAAATGGAATTATTAGCGATTGTATGGGCTACGAAGTATTTTCGTCCATATCTGTATGGGCACAAATTCAAAATTGTCACTGATCATAAACCATTAACATGGTTAATGAGTCTATAAGAGCCAAATTCAAAACTGGTAAGATAGGGTGACCAGAAATTTCCGAAAGCAAAAGAGTATGAATGAAATTATAGATGTTATACCGATGTTAGATATTTAGAAAAATATTTATTTAAGCAATGCCTATTTTTAAACCAACTTACATATGTATTTATGTAAATTAAAAAGACAGCACTGTAAGTAATACTGCCGCCTGAAGGAAAAACCTTGGTAACTGCTCAATTTGTGAAAATTGAGATTTTTTGAAAAATGAATTGATTTTACCCTAGAATAAATAAAAGTGATGAAAAAAAATGTTTTTTTTTATCGATAACATATATAAAATTATAAACTTTCACTTACGGATTCTGAAAATATTAGTGTTTTCATAAGAAAAAAAAAACCGTAAACACGCGCGCATAAGAAAAACGCGGCAAAGGTCGGTCAGTTACGGTTTTTTTGCTTATCTAAGTCAGTTACAAACAAAGACAAAATGTCATTCGTCGATAAAGAAAAAAACAGTAACTGTTGTAGTTACGGCTTTTTTACTTATGATTTGAGACGCCATAAGCCGAAACACGGTAACTGCACGCTATGAGCGACAGTTACGGTAAAAACGCTTATGAATGCTCAAAATTAAAAAACAGTAACTGATTTTTTATGTATTAAAAATATTTTTTTTAGATTTTTAGTATCACCATTAGAAAGAGAAGAAAATTTTATTAAGAGTGACATATCATTGTTGTTTTGAAATGTCTATTAAGAAAAATGGCACGTTTATGAATTTCGAACCATTTTCTCGGCGAAAAATGTTTTGAGCAGTTACCAAGGTTTTTCCTTAAGGCGGCAGAATAGGAATATACTATTTATTATAGACAATAAACACAAATAGATACATTATGTATGTATGTATATAAAGCAAAAATAAAAACTTAACAGATGTGTATTCTAACTCCTTTACGTTATTATAAGTGAAAAAAACCGGTGCCCCAGGCCGTGGAGATTCCCGTGACAACTACCATGTTGCTTATTCGCTATGCAATATATAATAAACACAATATACATATAATTTTGCAGTATTTTTATTTTTATTTATTCTCAAATGTAACAATAACAGTGTGATTATTTATTTCCAATATACGGCGGAGCCGGCGTCGCTTACTCACACATGCACATAGGCCACGCCCACCACACACCGTTTCGGGACATTCTCCGTCCGCGCGCTCCGATTTATAAGACGTTGTCACGTCAAAAAAAAAACAAAGTACTTTTCCTCTTATTCATACATATGTATGATAAATTCTACTTTTTAAAATCATTAAAAAGTAGAAGTAATTATATTTTGTCGATTTTTTAGCTTTTTGTAATAAATTTATAATCTCCTTTTATTTCTTTAAAAAATTCTTCGCAGGTAAAGTTAATATTTAATTTTACTTTCATCACATCTTCCAAAGTTGAAATTTGCAGTCTACTTTTTTCTTCAGACCAGTAATTTTTTATTATGCTAAACAGTCTTTCGCATTGCACATTTACACCAGGTAATCTAAAAATAAAACATATCATAGGTTTTATTATCTTTAAACCAAGATTTAATTTCATTAAATCTTTGTATATAGATTGCCAATGGTTCGTTCGATCATGTTCAAATGCTTTTGATTCCATTCTTTCAAGTGGGCTTCCAAGCACCTATTAATAATATTATAAGCATCAAAAATATCGTTGTCGGTAACAATGTTCCTACTGAGAAACAGTAGCAATGAACTCCGTCCGTTTTTACAAATATCTGACAGTTCCATATAAACGAAACGAAACACTTAAACGATACTGACCATGTTTACGCGGAGATTGACACGGTTCAATGCAACTTAACACATTTAGCAAAGCTTAACAACCCTAAAAAAGGGATGCGATATTAAAAAAGAGTATATGTGATGATGATATTAAAAAAAAGAGTATATTTTAGAATTTTTGAAAAAAGAGAGAGTATGGATAAATCGGATTCCCAAAAGAGTATAATACTCTTAAAAAGAGTAGTTCTGGTCAGCCTAGGTAAGATGGAGACTTAAGTTAGAAGAATTTGATTATGAAATCGTGTACAAACACGGTACGCAAAACACAAATGCAGATGCTTTAAGCAGAATAAAATTAACTGCAGAAAATCCCAAGCAAGTAGAAATCAAGGTCCATGAACTAAATGACGATGTATCAACCATTCATTCCGCCGAAGAAAATTTAGATGACGGAATTCCAATATCTCAAAAACCCCTAAATGAGTTCAATCTACAGATGATCATCGAAAAATCAAGCGAAACGCCTACAACGTCCGTAGAAGCTCCATTCCGTAATAAACTACGTCGCATTATACGTAAGTCAAATTATACTGAAGAATCCTCACTTGATTTATTTAAAAGATACCTGGCACCTAATAAGCTCACAGCAATTTTATCTGACGATGAAACTTTCCGTATCATACAAACCGTATATTCCAAGTATTTTTCGCAAAGCAGAGCTTA
Organism: Thereva unica; assembly: GCA_949987705.1. Taxonomy (NCBI): domain Eukaryota; kingdom Metazoa; phylum Arthropoda; class Insecta; order Diptera; family Therevidae; genus Thereva; species Thereva unica. The sequence continues at coordinate 114,924,324 of OX465281.1, read as the reverse complement.
TAGATTAATCAGATGCAAAGAATTTCTTACCGATATTACCAATGTCGATGAGCAAGACGCAATCATCAACGACTATCATCAAAAGAACAATCACAGAGGAATTAACGAGACACTCTTGCACTTAAAACGAGAATATTTCTTTCCCTTTATGAAGAATAGAATTATACAAACTGTGAACAATTGTGAGAAATGCCAAAGACTCAAATATGATAGGCACCCCCCGAAACCAAAATTTGAAAAACCGGAAACACCAAACAAACCATTAGATATAATTCATATAGATATCTATTCTATTAACATTGAGGTAATCTTAAGAATCATTGACAAATTTTCTAAGTTCACGTCTGTTTACACCCTAAAAACCCGCAGTAGTTTAGACGTAATTAAATCGTTAAAACATTTTATAAGCCTGCACGGCATCCCATTGAAACTATGTAGTGTGCGATCAAGGATCAGAGTTCTCTGGAAACATATTCAAAGATTTTTGTAAGCAGTATAATATAAAAGTTCATTTTACAAGTTTCCAACAAACAAGCAGTAATGGTCCAGTAGAACGGTTACACTCTACTTAGACCGAATTGTATAGGATAGTTTTAGAAAAATATAAGGAAACCCATCAGGAATTAGATCATGATGACATTTTAAATGAAGTAGCAATAACTTATAATAATGCAATACATTCGACGACCAGGTATACGCCGTACGAATTATTTTATGGTAGGACTTCCGAATTTAATAAGGAAACTAATTATAATAATGAACACGAATATTTGATGAAATTAAATGAGTACAAAAGCACATTGTACCCTCAAATAAAAGATAAATTAGAAAATATAGTAAGAAAAAATATAGACAAGTTAAACGAGAACAGGGAAGAACCCCATGAATTTAAAGGAAATGAATTAATTTTTAAGAAAGAATGTAGAAGAAACAAAATTACGCCCAGGTATACGGCACATACAGTTAAGAAAAATAACAAGATAACCGTACTTACAGCTAATAATAGGAAATTACCCAAAAGTAGAATTAAACGACGAAAATTATTTATAGGTTGACAGCGGTACTTAGCGCACAACTTGAAATACAGGACTTGACGAACACACAAGGAATATTACCATTACGACTTGGTACAGCACGACTTATACGGACTGTCGAATTTCATATATTTCATACATAAAAATTCACAATTCAGTAGAAAATAAAAATACCATAGACACTAGAGATAAGCACAATAAATTCCAATGCACAGTAATTTAAATCCATTTCCACAGTAATTCAAATCCATTTCTTGCACTTGTTCAAAAATATTTGCTATCTCGTTAAGAAAATGCATTACAGACAAAATTATTTCAATGTTAAATTCGTCGCGAGACGAAATTTGATTCTTTGGCATTTCATGTTATTCTCATGAGAAAATAATTGTGATGATTCGGTTGTTTGGCTTAGTTACATATGTGTGATAAAACTTAGTATTTAAATGATGATGAGAAAAATAAATAGTCAGTCAGATATTGTCGCTGAATCTCACAACAATTAAAAGGCTTTTTTATTTCGTCGTCTTTACCAAGTGCGCCTACTTGGAACCAGTGAAGTAGTATCAAGCACTGCTCACACTCCAACTGCAATCGCGTACGGGTACAAGAGCCCTAAGCTAATTCAAACCAAAATAATACTTTTAAATCAAAGGAGTAATAAAATATTTTACGTGAAGTAGTAGCAAGCACTACTTTCACAACCAACTGTATTCACTTAGGGTACAAGAACCCTAAGCAGAGGAAACTTTAAGACAAAACAGTTTTAAACATTTTATGGTGACCCCGACGTGATCGGCAGTCACGTCACAACATCGAAAAGAAGTTCAAAGACCTGTTGTTCAGCTATCACCACAACAAGATGACAACCCTTGATGACATCACCAAGGAACAGAAGGCCATCGCAGAAGAGCTGAAAATTGATATCAGTAGCTACAATAAGGATCCGACAAGGATTTCAGCCGATTTTCTTAAGCAGAAGCTGCTTCGGGTGGAGAATATTTGGCGTAAGTTCGAAGAGAATGATACATTCATTCGGACAAAATACGGCGAAAATCTAGATCATGCGTATTTTACAAGCTTATGCTATGATTCAGTCTACGCTGCGTGTGAAGATATCAAAAAGGACATCGAGAAACACTTGCAGAGTATTTCAATCACCCCCATCAAGCCCAGTGACTTAGGGCACAGCCCCTTAGTGATGCCAGGAATCTCGTCCGATCTGGGGAATAATGGTCCAGATGCCATAAAGTCAAAAGGAAGTGAGGAGAAAGGTGCGATCCCGAAAAAACTCCAGACCACAATCTCGGTCACATTACAAAAACAAAGCACCATCTTGAATCTTCTGCAACGAGCATTAGAAGCTCTAACACCAGTAAGGGCAGATCAAACGGAATTTTGTTACCAGGCAAAGGCAGAGACCTTGCAAAGATACCTGCAAGAAGCGCAATCGTTACACAAAATAATATGGAGCCAATTAGACAATCCTACCACAGCCGGGTATGATTGGGAAACCTACTTCACTCTGGAAGAGTCAGCCGAGAATAAAATCATAGAGATTCATCAGTACAGGAGTGACCATCAGCCAAATCCAAGACAACCAACAACTTCGCAAGTCCAGAATAGCATGTCCGTCATGAAATTGCCTAAAATAACATTACCAAAATACGATGGAGACTACCTTAAATGGCGCCAGTTTCGGGACGTATTCACCGAACTGGTACACAATCAGTCAATTGCGGACTGTCAGAAAATGTGGTATATGAAGACCAGTAGAAATCTACCATCATTAAAAGAATTCCTAGCGTTCCTCGAAACGCGCTTTCAATCGTTAGAGGCTCTTGGCAGTAAACCTCGGTCTCTAGAAGAACATCCCAAGAGGTCAGTCAACAGTGCTATCGCTTCAGAATACACCTGTACCTTGTGTAACAATCCACATCAACTCTACGCCTGCCCAAAATTTCTCCAACTATCACCCTCGAGACGTCTGGAACATGTTAGGAGGATTAACGTGTGTGTCTGCCTTAAGAAAGGTCACAAACTCTTGAATTGTCCAACAAGATCCTGTACAAAGTGTAAGAAGAAACATAATACGCTATTACACATCGATGTAAGCTCAAATATCAAAGTAGCTGAGAACTCACAAGCAACATCAGTGAAGAGAGGGGAGATTTTACCGACAGAGAAGAACGTTTCTTTGGCAGCACGAATGACGGAAAAGAGTGAAAAGTATGTACTGTTAGGAACAGCAATTGTAAAACTTGTTGGAAATCACGGGAAATCCGTCACATGTCGAGCTTTGCTAGATGGCGGATCACAATTGAACCTGGTGAGCGAACGAGTAGCTAAGAGATTATCCTTACTTGAACGCAACAAATGTGTCACAATTGAAGGTATTAATGAACAGCTGATGTTATCAGCAAAAAGGGTGAACATCTTAGTACAATCTCAAGTCATGCTTTGAACCTTTATATCTTCTAAACAGAGCAACTCAAGTTCCTGATCTTTATATCAAATAAACGAATACACTTTGACCTAAAAGATGAGTCTAAGTATATTGGTTTACGATAATTGGTCTAGGAGTTATTCAACTATAAATAAATTACAAAAAAAGACATTGTTTTTTCGCAAACACCCTGTATCTTAGTGGTTAGCCCCCTATCTAGAACACGTTTTTCCTCCAAATACATCCAGGAATGACCCCTGAAAAAATTAGAAAAGTAGTCCAACTTGAACGTCGGAAAACCTATACAAGTCGTGAATGAGTTCATATGAATATTTTAAATCTTTAAAACGGTGATATCTCATGAATGGCAATACGTAAGGGAAAATGTATAATAACATTTTTTGTAGAAAATCGTATGAGCTACAAACTTTGTGAACATTTTTTTATGATAGGACTTACGGTTTCAGATGCATTTGCAAAAAACAGATATTTTGACCCTAAAACCCCCTAAAAAGAAAGGTTCCCGGGGTTTTGTTCCGTCCCTATCACGACAAGTGATCGAGACCTTTTCCGGCATCTCCACTTCGACTCTCTCTCTTGCGACCCGTCCATCGACGCGAAACACTTTTAAAGCCGCAGTCCGCGATTTAATAAAACAATTATAAAACAGTGACGTATAAATATATATATGGGTGTATATATACATTTAGATAATTAATTAATTAGTAGTGTAATAATAATAATATATAATAACTATATGAAGTTAATAAATAACATACATTATAATACAACAAAACGTGTCTTAATAATAACTCGCATAGTACAGTACACTACATTGGTGACCCCGACGGCGCATTAAATTATTTAAAATAAAAAAATAGTTACAAAAAAAAGTGCAATTCTGAAGTTTCATTTTAAATAAAAATTTTATAACATAAGGTGAAATAACGGAAGACATCCAGTTCTACTCCCATTTGCAAATTGATGTCTATAGAGAAACCACAGTTGAAAATCACTTGTGTTTCCCGTTCTAAACGCGGGCATGTGAAAGCAGCGTCGACTGTTCTCGAGAAACGGTCTTAACATTTTGCTTTGGAATAATTTTCAAGTGTAAAAGTTTTTTTGTTACAACAAGAAAATCAATATTTAAATTAGGTGTTTATTGCAATGTCAGCTAATTAAATCACCAGCATTGCTAGACAAAGAATAGGAAAATTTTGATTTTGACGTGATTTTGGTGTTGATATCACTTTCATTCTTGGAATTATTATATTTGTATGCCCGATCTGCAGAACAGTACAATTTTCGATTAACGCCGTACAGCACATTTGTTTACATCAATACCAGCTTCTTTAATCATAACAGTGGCTTTTGGAATTGCCAAATCTAAAATTTTTTTTTCTCAATTTTGTATTGGTCGAAAAATATCACCGTAGTGGTTTGATATTATTGATATTAAATTGCACTTTTATAGGGTTTCACTTACTTTAACATTGATTTTTAGTGAAATTTTAATATATAAAAATATTCAAACACACAAACTACCAATACAAGAGGAACCGCTGGAATATTTGACAACAGCAGTTCTGTTGTTCTTTAAGTATCATCAATTATTATTTATGAGCATCAGCTGTCATCTTCGTTTGAACTTCAACAAGAAGGTGTTGGTTGCCTTTTGTTTCTTCGCTAAGCTGTCACACCGGTCTTATTAGCTGCAGCACCAAAATATCGCTTATTACCAGCAATAACTTAAGAATATCGAACCAGCAAACGGAATCACAGATAATTTTTTTTAATTTTATTTTTTTATATATACATACATATAATTTTATTTTATTTTTTTCTCATTACATTTTTATTTTTCTATTTTCTTTCATATATTTTATATATACACATACACATATTTTTAAGTTTTTTTTACTTTCTCCTCCCTATATATATACATATATATATATATAGATATTTAAATTGAATAACTTAAAATACACTAAATTGAATTTTTTTTTAAACATATTACTATACATAACATAGATACACCTTAATTACTCTTACATATACACAAGTAATTAAATTTTGTACACGCCCATACATTACGTTTGGGCTCGTTATTGCACCTATAGATATATATATATATATATATATATATATATATATATATATATATATATATATATTTGTCTCGCCCCCATGCATATTTTCATCTATTATTTTTTAAACAAGTTTACAACATGTCAAGGCAGGAAGACATGGAGATGGGGGCTTCGCACTTGGACGGACCAAAGCCCGGAACTTCGGAAGTCAATGCCGCTTCCGTGTCGAAACTCGACATCCCAAAGTTCTGGGTGCACCAGCCCGCCTCCTGGTTTTACCAGGCTGAAATTATGTTTCAATTGGCGGGCTGTCGGTCAGACAAATTAAAAGTTTACAATGTTATAGCCGCATTGCCGGAAGAGGCGGTAACGGCAATGCGGCTTCGCACTGTAGACCCCTCTACCACCTCATACGAGGACATCAAACTGCATCTGCTCGAGAAGTACGGCACTTCGGAGAAGCTAAGCCGTCTAAAGCGGTAACATTCCGTTAACGCTACGCTGGGGGGGAGTATGTAGTGACCGCGTAAAGTTTAATTACCAAACTTTACGCAATGTCACACAACAACCCCGACACGATCAAAACGATCAGTCGGAACACTCCATCGATCACCGAACTCAAATTTCAGTGATCCTGCCGTTTTTGTTCCGTCCCTATCACAAGTGATCGAGACCTTTTCCGGCATCTCCACTTCGACTCTCTCTCTTGCGACCCGTCCATCGACGCGAAACACTTTTAAAGCCGCAGTCCGCGATTTAATAAAACAATTATAAAACAGTGACGTATAAATATATATATATGGGTGTATATATACATTTAGATAATTAATTAATTAGTAGTGTAATAATAATAATATTATAGCTCGTGGATAGCGAGGAGTGCGGACGTGTGCTGATCCGGTCCGTGAAATACGCCCCGAAAAAAAAAAACACGAATAAGAAACAAAACAAAAACTGAATAAAATTATTGTGTGTGAAAAAGTGCCACAAAAAAACAACGTCCACAATAAAAAAAAAAATAAAAAAAACAGTGAAAAAAATCGCGCGCCAGGCTAAAGCGAAGGCTTCATCACCCTTCTACAGACCAGCGACCGACGAACAGCACAAGTAAGTTCCCTTTGCTTCCTACCCTCACTCCATTCTCGGCCCTGCAAGTGTCGCGCCCAAAATCTGTCGGTCGATGAAGTTTGCCCCGTCTCAAAAGGCATAACACTTTGACGAGGACAAATTTCATTGACCCTGATGGTTGCGACAAGTGTAATTCCGGGAAATATCTCCAAGAATGTGCCGATTGAGCCCGCGCAAACGAAGTCCCGTTACGAGTCACGCTTTGTCATTGACTTATGTAACATTCGTGGACTTCAAGCGAATTCCTCTTTTGTTGAGTGCCACCTGCTAACTTTTAAACCCCCAATTTTCGCACTTAGTGAAACCCAAATATCACCGGATAATGACTTAAGTCATTACCAGGTGTCGGGGTACACTTTAGTGCACAACCTCTCCCCCCATAGGGGTATTGCCATTTATGTTAGGGACGACGTGGCTTATTATAAAATATATTCTAGCGCGACTTCAGATTTTAATTATCTTTGGATTAAAATCATTTTCCAAAGCCACGTCATATTCTTCTGCTTCCTATACAGAAGTCCTAACATAAGTAACGAAGCCTCCACCTTATCTTTTGATAAAATTTCCGAACAAATCTCGGGATTTTTGTCGTCCAATCCTGAGTGTGAAATCAGCGTTGCGGGTGATTTCAATGTTCACAATGTAAACTGGCTGACTTACTCAAATGGCACCAGTGTTTCTGGCAAGGACGTCGAGCTCTTTGCAGACACCAATAATTTGCATCAAATTGTGGATCATCCCACGAGAGTCCCTGATGCTGCTGATCAAGGAACCTATCTCCTTGACCTTTTTCTAACTTCTCATCCAGCGCGTTATTCCGTTGAAGTTGATTCACCTCTCGGCAATTCGGACCACTGCCTAGTTAGCGCTAGCTTCCCATTCAAATTTCCCACCCCTCCCAAACCAGTTAAAAGAACTGTATGGCATTATGGGAAGGCCAATTGGTTGGGGCTTATTAATTTCTTCCAATCTACTGACTGGAACCTGTGTTTCCGAAACAAAAACGTCAACTCTGCCGCTATCCGTATCTCTAGGATCATACAGGCAGGAATGCATTTGTTCATTCCTCATACTACTAAATCTGTGAAGGCTAGGCCCAACAGATGGTTTAATCAGGAGTGTATGAATGCAATCAGAAATAAAGAAGCCGCTTTTCGAGCTTACAAGAGCTCCCCGAGTGAATCGCTCCGTGTAGAGTATATTAAACTAAGAAATTCCTGTAAAGTCACCATCAGGAATGTCAAAAATTCATTTGACAGCAAGTTGAGAAGTAAACTCCTTAATGCAACCTCTGGTAGCAAAAACTTCTGGTCCTTGGTAAGCTCCATTAAGAAGAATTTCACTTCATCCACAGCTCCTTCATTCATCCACGATGAGAAGGTGATAACAGACAGAAAATCCAAGGCCGATTTATTAGCATCTCTGTTTGCTGCCAATTCTTCTTTACCCCAAACTGATATGCTACCCCCGGTTCTCGAGCACAGCGCTCATCTAATGGACAGGGTTTTCTTCAGGACTCGCGAGGTGTACAGGTGCCTTAAGGAGCTCGATGTAAACAAATCCACTGGACCCGATAATATACCCCCTATCGTCTTAAAACAATGCGCCTCACCTTTGGCTAAACCTCTGCGCAAACTTTTTGCCCTATCATACTCTTCCGGAGTTTATCCCGACTCTTGGAAACTTGCCCATGTTCAACCAATACCGAAAAAAGGTGACTCCAGCGATCCCTCCAACTACCGCCCAATAGCAATTACTTCTATTCTCTCCAAAACCATGGAGACGATAATTAACGAAAAGCTTATGGGATATCTAGAATCCAACCAACTTATCAACGACAAACAATACGGCTTCCGCCAAAAAAGATCCACTGGAGATCTTTTAGTTTGCCTTACAGAACACCTCAGCCGAAGTTTGCATGGATCTGGCGAATCTAGTTTGGTTGCTTTGGATATCTCCAAGGCTTTTGATAGAGTATGGCACTCAGCCTTGTTAGCTAAACTCCAAGCTATTGGAATCGACTCGCTTCTGTATAAGTGGGTTGAGAGTTTCCTTTCCGACCGTTCAATTAAGGTATTATTGGATGGCGTCAAATCTGAATCTCACCCCATCTCTGCGGGGGTCCCCCAGGGGTCAATTTTATCACCGGCCCTTTTTCTCATCTTTATAAATGACCTACTTTCAATCCCCTCCAACCCACTTCTCAGCTTCGCTGACGACGGTACTCTACGTTACTCGTACAGCTTCGATACAAGACAGAAATGTGCCAGATCCTGTCTTGATGATCGTGAATTAATGTCCAAATCTATTAAAAATGACATCAAACTAATTCTAAATTGGGGAGAAAAGAATCGTGTCAAATTCAACCCCACCAAAACCAAGTACTGTCTTATCTCAAAAAAGAAGTTCAACACCTCACCATCCTTGACAGTGGATGACATTGAACTAAAGGCCGACCCATCCCTACACATCTTAGGCGTTACATTAGCCAAAGACTTGCGTTGGAATGATCACATATTTCAAATCGCCAAACAAGCATCCCAGTGCTTGGGATTTCTCAAGAGGTGCAAGTTCCTCCTCCAACCATCGGCCCGTGCTGTTATTTATAAATCCTACATTCGGCCTCTTCTCGAATACAACTCCCTCGTTTGGGGCGGCGCTCCAATAACCACCTTAGCATGGTTAGATAAGGTCCAAAAAAAGGCCCTTAAATTAATTGGTGACGACACCGCCTGCTCCACCATCGACCCCCTCAGCCGCCGTAGGAATGTAGCAGCACTGACAAAATTTTATCGCTACTATCATAGTGACTGTTCCCTCGAGCTAAACGCTCTCCTGCCTCCACGGCAATCTTATACCCGCAACACCAGATTAGCCCACTCGTCTCATTCCCTCCACCTGCAACTCCCCCTTTCACGCACTCAACAAGACATGAATTCGTTTGTTAATAGAACAACTCGACTGTGGAATAATCTCTCGCAGTCAGTTTTTCCGAGCTCATACAACATCCAAGAGTTCAAACGCAGGGTTCATCACCACCTTCTTCAATACCCCCCCGTACCTTTATAACCCCCCCCCCCCTCCCCCGTACTAAGCTTACTGCTAGACATTGCACCATGACGTGACAAATGACATGACGGACTAGTAGTACAAAGGGTGACTCCTGAGCTTAGCACTGTCACATAAAAAAAAAAAAAAAAAAATATAATAACTATATAAAGTTAATAAATAACATACATTATAATACAACAAAACGTGTCTTAATAATAACTCGCATAGTACAGTACACTACACGACCATTTCCGCTATTTCGTTTTTTTCGGCTTAATTTGACTGTACTATTTGTCAGAAAGAGAAGAGAAAAAAATGTGCATTTGTGGTAGTTTTCATCCAGCTAATTTCTGGATGAAAATTCTTTCGTTAAAGATTCGTCAAGCGCGCCTTCTTTCCCTTCTCTTCTCTCGTTTCTTGCCTGTAAAACCGGTTTTTTCGTACTTCTTGAGTCCCCGTGTAGCACCCTACATTTAGAGGGAAAACAAAAAATCGAATTTTTAAAAATTCTATAGGGAGTGCCCCCCTTAAAGTAAGAATACATCGAAGCATACAACCAAAAGTGATTTGGTGTTATTATAACTACAACCAAAAATTATGACGATTTGAAGGGGAATTTTTAAGAAATTTTGTAAAAAGCGAAAAAAAAAAAACTAGTGGGATGTTGTGACTAGAGACTAGCACTTTTAATCTCCTTCTTCGAGATTGTAAAAAAAATTAAATTCATTCGATCTCTTCCTTGAGATCGAACCACGATATTAATAAGGCAAATTAAAAGACAAATAAACTTTATTGAAAATAATTCACTAACTAACTTTACAATAGTTTAGTTAACTTAATTAACTTGTATCAAGAGATAGGAACACCAACACGAAGCGCGACCGGGAATTGTCTTGTGTGTTTGAAAACTCGATTAGAACTGACTTCTACTTTTAATTCATTACGATCATCAACCCTTGAGTATATAAATAATTCGATAAGTTCACACGTTTAATAAGTTCACACGTTCATGCACCTGCAGTTCTTAGAACAGAGGATATCAACGAGACACTCTTGCAAAAAGTTACTTGCGAAATCGTGTGAACTAATTTCGCGACATTATGGCGAAATTGGAATGGTGAAATTCAACGGATGTCTCAAGGTTAAAAATGTCTCATGAGAATGTATAGATTATAATCTATTTCCTAGGAGGCGTAACTATAATACCCCCACCGTTAGTTTGAGGCTCCGACGAAACTATATTTATGTTTATGTTCTCTCCGTCTTCCTTTCTCTTTTTTATTCTTTTTATAATTATTTTATATAATTTTGTTATTATTACTATGGTAAGTATTACAAAAATAATGGAATTTGTCCCTATATTAACAAAGCTAAATATAACAAAGCTAAACTTATTATTTCTATGCTTTATTTCTTCAATTAATTCTTTATTGTTTATGTTTTCTAAATACAAGTCATTTAGACTAAGTTCTTTATATATCTTATTTTCTTTAGTTCTAGTTAAAAAATTGGGGACAATTATCTTATCATGAATGGTTTGTTCGAAATGTTCACATACTTTATCCAGTATATTTATTTTGCAATTTTTAAATTTAATTAAATTGTTTCCGTATATACTAATATTCAATTTGTTACAGTTATGCGTAACCGTTGTATCAGTCAGACCTTTAGTAATAATTATGCCGTTATTTATTTCTTTAATTTCTTTGTCGATTTTAATTTCTTTGGTACAAGGAGCTTCTCTTAACATTGCTATGTTTTTAATACAAGGATCGGTAATGGGAATAAGGTATTTCTTTAGGTTTTCTTTAACAGGATATTCATACGCGTTATTGCGTTCGTCGATAAGGATTTCATTTATATATAAGTGTAGGCTTTTATTTTGAGAATCGGGTATAGGTTCTATAAGGATTCTAGAAAATCGTGTATTTAGTAGTTGGGGTATGAGAAGGGTTATAATAATCGAATCTCTATAAGTCATTACTGAGGTTCTAATGCTTTGGTAACTGGTAATGTCCGATATAAATTTGAGTTCTTCTACCTTAAGGATATTTTTAGATAAGATACCTAATTTGCTGGAAAATAAAACTTGTTCTATATCGTCTATATGGTTTCTAAGTAGTACTATATCATTATTAATTTGGTATGCATTCTGCATTAATCTTATTTCATCTTCAATAGTTGCTATTTTATTCGAAAGTTCGCTAGTATAGTTATTGATATATGTCTTAATAATATGTTGTTGGCTATTAATATGATTCGTTATGTTAAGGATTTGACCTGATATCTGTTGATTGATTGACATTTGTTTATTTTCTTCCACTATTATTCTTTGGGTGTTATCGTATAACTCATCTAATTTTGCTTTAATTTCTATTTCGTCGTCAAGGTCCTTTGTACCTGCTATTATTTCAGACCTTTACCTACTATATCGAGGAGTCCTCTTCTGTTTCTGTAATGTGGTTTAATCAAGGCAAGCGGTAGTTTGCCGAGTTCGTAAGGGCAAACAGCTAATGCCTTATTTACGCCTAAACATAGAAAACAAGTTGTTTTTTTTATAAAATTATGCGATTTATCACCTTTTTATAAGCAATATAAGTAATTTTTCATTTGTAACCGATAACCAAAATATAAATAATTTATTATTCCATGAGTTTTTTTTCCTACATTCTTCGTTTTCTTTATTTTTACATTTTTTACATTTTTTACATTTCGAATCGAACTTTTTTCTTCTCCTTCAGTCTAAAAAAGTGGGTACTCAAAATTATTCTGTCAGATGGCGCTCTAAGTTATTTCAATTGCTCAATAAATGAGATGGTGCTACTAGTTAGTCGAAAAGTGTTTACTCGAACTGTTGATGCTAGATGGCATTAGATGATTAACAAAATGTATTCATTTAAAGTGGTTAGTCGCAACTATGGTATCAGATTGCGTTAGGTACTATAAAAAACATGTAGTTCACAGTACAAATGTACAGTAAAATTTTGAAATACTGAATGCCGAGATCGTAATCGTAATTTATTTCTAAAAATATGACATATTCGTTACAAGTTAGTCAAATCCAGCACTGTTGATGTCAAATAGCATTTCCTATCATTTCGATGATAAACAAAAAGTGTACGCATGGTACGCGTCTCAAGAGGGCGGATTACCATTTTCTTCACAACCCCCTCGACATGGGTATCAAATGAAACGGTATGATAAGTAGAATACAATAAGCAATATAGTATACTCAATAAAAAGTTAGATCCACCGAGGCCACCTCAAGAGGACGCAGTACCATTTTCTTCACAACCCCCTCGACATGGGTATCAAACGAAAGGGTATGATAAGTAGAATACGATAAGCTATGTCTTTATATCCATGGCGGCCGTCTCAAGAGGGCGGACTACCATTTCTTCACCACCACCTCGACATAGGTACCAATTGAAAGGCTATCATAAGTAGAATACCATAAGCGATATAATATACTCAATATCTGGTTAGATCCATGGCGGTCATCTCAAGAGGGCGGATTACCATTTTCTTCTCAACTCCCTCGACATGGGTATCAAATGAAAGGGTATGATAAGTAGAATACAATAAGCGATATAGTATACTCAATAAAAAGTTAGATCCACCGAGGCCACCTCAAGAGGACGCATTACCATTTTCTTCACAACCCCCTCGACATGGGTATCAAACGAAAGGGTATGATAAGTAGAATACAATAAGCTATGTCTTTATATCCATGGCGGCCGTCTCAAGAGGGCGGACTACCATGTCTTCACCACCACCTCGACATAGGTATCAATTGAAAGGGTATCATAAGTAGAATACCATAAGCGATATAATATACTCAATATCTGGTTAGATCCATGGCGGTCATCTCAAGAGGGCGGATTACCATTTTCTTCACAACCCCCTCGACATGGGTATCAAATGAAAGGGTATGATAAGTAGAAGACAATAAGCAATATAGTATACTCAATAAAAAGTTAGATCCACCGAGGCCACCTCAAGAGGACGCAATACCATTTTCTTCACAACCCCCTCGACATGGGTATCAAACGAAAGGGTATGATATGTAGAATACAATAAGATATGTCTTTATATCCATGGCTGCCGTCTCAAGAGGGCGGACTACCATTTCTCCACCACCACCTCGACATAGGTATCAATTGAAAGGGTATCATAAGTAGAATACCATAAGCGATACAATATACTCAATATCTGGTTAGATCCATGGCGGTCATCTCAAGAGGGCGGATTACCATTTTCTTCACAACCCCCTCGACATGGGTATCAAATGAAAGGGTATGATAAGTAGAAGACAATAAGCAATATAGTATACTCAATAAAAAGTTAGATCCACCGAGGCCACCTCAAGAGGACGCATTACCATTTTCTTCACAACCATCTCCACATGGGTATCAAACGAAAGGGTATGATAAGTAGAATACAATAAGCTATGTCTTTATATCCATGGCGGCTGTCTCAAGAGGGCGGACTACCATTTCTTCACCACCACCTCGACATAGGTATCAATTGAAAGGGTGTCATAAGTAGAATACCATAAGCGATATAATATACTCAATATTTGGTTAGATCCATGGCTGTCATCTCAAGAGGGCGGATTACCATTTTCTTCTCAACCTCCTCGACATGGGTATCAAATGAAAGGGTATGATAAGTAGAATACAATAAGCAATATAGTATACTCAATAAATAGTTAGATCCACCGAGGCCACCTCAAGAGGACGCAGTACCATTTTCTACACAACCCCCACGACATGGGTATCAAATGAAAGGGTATCTTAAGTAGAATACAATAAACAATATAGTATACTCAATATCTGGTTAGATCCACGGCGGTCATCTCAAGAGAGCGGATTACCATTTTCTTTACAACCCCTTCGATATGGGTATCAAATGAATGGGTATGATAAGTAGAATACAATAAGCTATGTCTTTATATCCATGGCGGCCGTCTCAAGAGGCCGGACTACCATTTCTTCGCCACCACCTCGACATAGGTATCAATTGAAAGGGTATCATAAGTAGAATACCATAAGCGATATAATATACTCAATATCTGGTTAGATCCATGGCGGTCATCTCAAGAGGGCGGATTACCATTTTCTTCACAACCCCCTCGACATGGGTATCAAATGAAAGGGTATGATAAGTAGAATACAATAAGCAATATAGTATACTCAATAAATAGTTAGATCCACCGAGGCCACCTCAAGAGGACGCATTACCATTATCTTCACAACCCCCTAGACATGGCAACTTATTGATCATGAATTTGGAAAACGAGTAACCCTGAGTGGTCAATGTAAAAATTGTTCGTACACTCAAAAGATTCGTAAATCGGAAATGATTTCGGCAGCACCTGTTCTCATAATACAACTGAAATTATTCGAACTGAAAAATAAAAAGTTTATTAAAATTGAGCAATGCGATATCAAAGCTGTCACTTCTGCAAAATTGCATATAGGAGGTTCAAATTATAAAGTGATTAGTCTTGGCCGAGAAACTCAAAAGGAGCTTATGTTTTTTTTTACAAAGACAATAATATTAGTTTGAATTCCTGCATTTTGCTATTTTGTTATTACCTACTTATAAAATAAATAAAAAAATATAATGAACAATTAAATACATAATATTTCTTTATACAGAAGATTATTTACTTTTATTTTAGAATGTATTAAAACAGAAAAGAGGGATATCCCACCAAAAAAACATTAAAAATGTGAATTAGAAGTTCGTGGGCGCGGAAATTATTTATTGGGACAGTTTAAAACACACTTATAACAAAAAGAAGTGATATGGATTATTTAAGATGTATCGTTAATAGCATGAAATAATTAAACACGTGCATTTACGAACGAATTCAAAGGAATTATACAACTGCCAATTTTTATTTAAAACTCAAAAAAGTAAGTATTATAATACTTTATTGAGTTTTAAATAAAAATTGGCAGTTGTATAATTCCTTTGAATTCGTTCGTAAATGCACGTGTGTAATTATTTCATGCTATTAACGATACATCTTGACTAATCCATATCACTTCTTTTTGTTATAAGTGTGTTTTAAACTGTCCCAATAAATAATTTCCGCGCCCACGAACTTCTAATTCACATTTTTAATGTTTTTTTGGTGGGATATTATCTAACTTTGCCTCTAGTAAAATAAAGTTTTGACTTAAGGTATTGTACATTGGCCCTAAAAGTGTACTCTTAGGTTCTAGTGTAACGAGATTATTTTTTATTAAATCTTTCGTTGCTTCGAGTTGCGTAGTATTGATAATATGTAAAATCTTATGATAATTTTTCGTGATTTTAATTTGCTCTAGCTCTAGTGTTGGGGGGGCGAACGGCTAACAAAGACCTCGGAAAGTGGTGGCACCCGATTTGCCACTTCTGTCAAGACCCGAGAAAAGTCACTGCAGACGAACACCTAGCAGACCTGTTAGCAAGTCCTAATCCCACCTCCCCGCGGTGCCCCCTGGGGTACTTCTTCGGAAGGAGCTAACGGGAGAAGGGCGAATGGCGAGCTCTCTGCGCCACAAAACAGAGTTTTAAGTCGGTTGGGCTGAGGGTTAGCAACCCGCTCCCATAAAAAACACCGTTGCTACGAATCGGCAAACAATGCCTCGGAACCGGATGGACAACACGACGACGACCTTTGCTTTTCGAACAAGGACACGAATCGGATCATGGAATGTGAGAACACTGCTGGCTGAGGGACGGCTGAATGAAGTCCTCAACGAGATGAATCGATATAAAATCAAGATCATGGGACTTAGCGAGACCAGATGGCCCGATGCGGGGGAACATATCTGTCCAAACGGTGAGTCCTTCTTATATTCTGGTAGAAACGAAACTGAAAGCCGTAGGAGTGGCGTTGGCGTAATACTCACCAAAGAAGCCAGGTCCAGCCTCATTAGCTGGTCACCGGTTTCTGAGAGGATTATTACCGTGCGCCTGCGTACCAGACTAAGAAGTACTACGGTAGTCCAATGCTATGCTCCAACTGAAGACGCTGAAGATGACATCAAAGACGAGTTCTATTTGCGGCTGAATGAGGTTTTTCGCTCTATTCCAAGGGGAGACATCATTGTATTAATGGGTGACTTAAACGCACAGATCGGCCGTGACAACACCGGCCTTGAACAAACTATTGGAAATCAAGGTCTAAGCCAAGTTACCAATAACAATGGTGAGCTTTTCGTTGACTTCTGTAGCTCCCACCAACTCATGGTAGGTGGAACTTACTTTTGTCACAAGAAGATACACAAAGAGACCTGGGTATCGCCCGATGGTAGAACGAGAAATCAGATAGATCATGTGGCCGTCAGCCGCAGATGGAGAACTATCCTTGAGGATGTCAGGAGTTTCAGGGGAGCAGACACTGGAAGCGACCACCATTTGGTTGTAGCAACTATTCGCCTTAAAATCGCCGCAATCAGAAACGTACAACGCGATGCTAGAACCCGTAGACGGTTTAACGTAGACCTTCTGCGGGAGAGCGTTAAAAAGCGGGAATTTGCTGGAAAACTACAACAAATATTAAACCAGCAAACCGTTTCTGATGACACAAATATCGAAGAATTGTGGAGTACGACAAAGGGCGCGATACTAACGGCTGCGGAAACAAGCATCGGTTATGTCCAAAGAAACCAGCAACACTGGATCTCGGACACAACCTGGCAAAAAATAGAACGCAGAAGGGCCCTCAAAAATAGCGTAAACTCCACAAACGACCCGGAAAGACGTCACCAATTAGAACGGGAATACTCCCAATTACATCGGGAGGTTAAGAGAAGTGTCCGGCGTGATAAAAGGCAGCAGATAAACGAGCTCGCAGAAAGAGCGGAAAACGCGGCAAACACAGGCAACAGTAAGGTGCTGTACCAAATCACTAAACAGCTCTCGGGAAAGCACTCTACTAAAAAGCATGCCGTTAAGAGTGCGGATGGAAGGCTGCTGTGCAGCGACGAAGAGCAACTCCAAAGATGGAGAGATTACTTCTTCGCCGCCCTGAATGGTACACTTACACATGAACCTCAGGAAAACATCAACAATGCACAGCCAATAAGAATCACCACCCGGGCCCCATCCAAGACGGAAATAGTAACCGCCATTCATGCGATGGCCAGTGGTAGAGCAGCTGGGAAAGATGGCATCCCGCCAGAATTGTTGAAAGCCGACTCAAGCCTCATAGCAGATGCGCTTCAGCCAATCCTAGATATAGCATGGAACACCTGTACCTTTCCGGAGGATTGGACGGAAGGTATCATAGTCAAAATACCAAAAAAGGGGGACCTAACAATATGCGACAACTGGAGAGGCATCTGTTTACTATCTACAGTGGGCAAAATTTTGTCCCATATATTACTATCTAGGATAAGTGAGGCAGTTGACCGAACGCTTAGGAGGCAGCGGGCCGGATTCAGGAAGGGCCGCTCCTGTATTGATCATATTAACACCTTGAGAATAATAGTGGAGCAGTCTACTGAATTCCGATCCCCCCTTTACCTTGCTTTCGTAGATTATGAGAAAGCGTTCGACTCGGTCAATAGGAGCTTTATATGGCAGGCACTACGGCGACGTGGATTGCCTGATAAAATAATAGAATTGATTAAAGCCCTATATAACAATTCCAAATGCAGAGTTCTCCATAATGGAAAATTATCCGACAGCTTCGAGGTGAGCTCAGGAGTACGACAAGGATGCCTACTTTCACCATTACTATTTCTTATAGTAATAAATGACATCCTTGTCGGCGCTCTAGATAATAGAACAGGCGGCATACAATGGGGTTTGGTAGACCGCCTTAAGGATCTCGACTACGCCGATGATATCTGTTTGCTGGCCCACAGACACCAGGACCTCAAAAACATGATTAACAATTTGGCAACAGAAAGTAGTCCAGCAGGCTTAAGGCTAAATCCGACTAAAACTAAAGAAATGCGGATAAATGCAAACACCATTGAACGGACTGCGCTGAATAACCGAGACGTGGAACTGGTAAATAAATTCTGCTACCTCGGTAGTGTTATTACCGAAAATGGTGGGGCAGAAGAAGACGTAAGTTCCAGAATAAACAAAGCACGAGGCGCATATGCATGCCTGTCCCGCATATGGAGATCAACGGAGATCTCAACTAACACCAAATTGCGGCTGTTCAACTCCAACGTTAAGGCAGTTCTTTTGTACGGTTGCGAAACATGGAAAGTCAGCCAATTCATCACAGGGCGCCTACAAGTCTTCATCAACAGATGCCTTCGTCGTATCCTAAAAATCCGCTGGCAAGATAGAATTTCAAACGAAGAACTTTGGCGCCGTGCCGGCCAAGAAAGGATAGACGACCAAATCAGGCGAAGGAAATGGAATTGGGTTGGCCACACCTTGCGACGCGAAAACGAAAATCTAGCCAAACAGGCCCTTGACTGGAATCCGCAAGGTTCCCGTCGAGTCGGAAGACCTAGAACAACGTGGAGGAGAACCCTACTAGAAGAAGCCGCAACAACTGGGAGATCCTGGTCGGAGCTAAGAGCTGTCGCGCAAAACAGAGTCCGCTGGAGGGCAACTGTTTCCGCCCTATGTCCCATGAGGGATTAAAGGAGTTTAAAGAAGAAAGAAAGAAGAAGCTCTAGTGTTAAATACCCGTTGTTACTGTTTAAATCCTGAATTTGTATCTCCTGAGTCCTTGTCATTGTCAAAGTCAGCATAATGTTTAAGGTCTGTAGTATTAGTACGTTCGTCATCGTAATTTCCTGTAAAAGTTTTATTCTTTATTTTTATTTAAACTTTACCTAGACTAATATTTGTCATAACTCATCAAACTAATATTTATCATTCTTTTTCTTCGTAATGGTTATCTAATTCTTGATACTTTCCTAATAATATTTATTCTAACTCTTTATATTCTCTTAGTAATATTTATTCTAGCTCTTCATACTTTTTCCTATCTTTTACGTGAGCCCTATAATATTTTAAATTATTTCCTATGTCTATAACATGATCGTTATCTATCTTTCTGGAATCTATTTTCCTATATTTAGAGTGGTTCTTGCCTCCTCTAATTTCTTTTATATAATTTTTTTCCTGATTCTATCGTATTATCATTCCTATTTTTATTTAATCTATCGATGACTTTCTGCTTCCTTTCTTGAATTCTTTCGGAAATTGCAGGGTATTCATCTTGATGGATCTTTCCATTGACGAAATCTATAGGTTTCTTACCTGTTGTAGAATGTATAGTATTATAATAATAGGTAATGATGCGAAGAATCTTCTCTTCGACAGTCCCTTTATTATTTTCACTATCATGTTTCAACAGACGAATATGCTCATTGATAGTGCTATGTAACCTTTCAATATCTGCGTTCGAAGAATGGTTACTGTTAGAGGTAAAATGTATCCCACCAAAAAAACATTAAAAATGTGAATTAGAAGTTCGTGGGCGCGGAAATTATTTCTTGGGACAGTTTAAAACACACTTATAACAAAAAGAAGTGATATGGATTAGTCAAGATGAATCGTTAATAGCATGAAATAATTACACACGTGCATTTACGAACGAATTCAAAGGAATTATACAACTGCCAATTTTTATTTAAAACTCAATAAAGTATTATAATACTTACTTTTTTGAGTTTTAAATAAAAATTGGCAGTTGTATAATTCCTTTGAATTCGTTCGTAAATGCACCTGTTTAATTATTTCATGCTATTAACGATTCATCTTGACTAATCCATATCACTTCTTTTTGTTATAAGTGGGTTTTAAACTGTCCCAATAAATAATTTCCGCGCCCACGAACTTCTAATTCACATTTTTAATGTTTTTTTGGTGGGATATCACTCTTTTTTGTTTTAATACATTCTAAATTAAAAAATAAATAATCTTCTGTATAAAGAAATATTATGTATTTAATTGTTCATTATATTTTTTTATTTATTTTATAAGTAGGTAATAACAAAATAACAAAATGCAGGAATTCAAATTAATATTATTGCCTTTGTAAAAAAACAAACATAAGCTCCTTTCGAGTTTCTCGGCCAAGATTTTTTCTGTACTATGGAATTATTGATCCATAACCAGCTCGATTTTTCTTTCAACATGCTGATCTAATGACCTTGTTTGAGTGTTCCTTTGAACTCGTTCGTAAATGAACGTGTTTAATTTTTTCATGCTAGTGTGTTCTAGTTATGATACCCTTTCATTTGATACCCTTGTCGAGGGGGTTGTTAAGAAAATGGTAATCCGTCCTCTTGAGATGACGACCGCCGTGGATCTAACGGTATATTGAGTATACTATATCGCTTATAATGTTGTTCTTATTCCCTTTCTTTTGATACCCATGTCGAGGGGGTTTTGATGAAAATGGCAATCCGCCCTCTTGAGATGACCGCCATGGAACTAAGCAGATATTGAGTATATTATATCGCTTATGGTATTCTACTTATGATACCCTTTCAATTGATATCTATGTCGAGGTGGTGGTGAAGAAATGGTATTCCGCCTTCTTGAGTCGGCCGCCATGGATATAGAGACATAGCTTATTGTATTCTACTTACCATACCCTCTCATTTGATACCCATGTCGAGGGGGTTGTGAAGAAAATGGTAATGCGTCCTCTTGAGGTGGCCTCGGTGGATCTAACTATTTATTGAGTATACTGTATTGCTTATTGTATTCTACTTATCATACCTTTTCATTTGATACCCATGTCGAGGGGTTGAGAAGAAAATGGAAATCCGTCCTCTTGAGATGACCGCCATGGATCTAACCAGATATTGAGTATATTATATCGCTTATGGCATTCTACTTTTGATACCCTTTCAATTGATAACTCTGTCGAGGTGGTGGTGAAGAAATGCAAGTCCGCCCTCTTGAGACGGCCGCCATGGATATAAAGACATAGCTTATTGTATTCTACTTTTCATACACTTTCATTTGATACCCATGTCAAGGGGGTTTTGAAGAAAATGGTAATCCGCCCTCTTGAGGTGACCGCAGTGGATCTAACCAGATATTGAGTATACGATATTGCTTATTGTCTTCTACTTAAGATACCCTTTCAATTGATACCTATGTCGAGGTGGTGGTGAAGAAATGGTAGTCCGCCCTCTTGAGACGGCCGCCATGGATATAAAGACATAGCTTAATGCATTCTACTTATCATACCCTTTCATTTGATACCCATGTCGAGGGGGTTGTGACGAAAATATTAATCCACCCTCTTGAGATGACAGCCATGGATCTAACCAGATATTGAGTATATTATATCGCTTATGGTATTTTACTTATGATACCCTTTCAATTGATAACTATGTCGAGGTGGTGGTGAAGAAATGGTAATCCGCCCTCTTGAGACGGCCGCCATTGATATAAAGACAAAGCTTATTGTATTCTACTTATCATACCCTTTCATTTGATACCCATGTCGGGGGTTGTGAAGAAAATGGTAATCCGCCCTCTTGAGATGACAGCCACGGATCTAACCAGATATTGAGTATATTATATCGCTTATGGTATTCTACTTATGATACCCTTTCAATTGATACCTATGTCGAGGTGGTGGTGAAGAAATGGTAGTCCGCCCTCTTGAGACGGCCGCCATGGATATAAAGACAAAGCTTATTGTATTCTACTTATCATACCCTTTCATTTGATACCAATGTCGAGGGGGTTGTGAAGAAAATGGTAATCCGCCCTCTTGAGATAACCGACGTGGATCTAAACATATTTTAAGTATACTAAATCGCTTATTGTGTTCTACTTATCATTCCCTTTCATTTGATACCCATGTCGTGGGGGTTGAGAAGAAAATGGCAATACGTCCTCTTGAGGTGGCCTCGGTGGATCTAACTATTTAATGAGTATACTATATTGCTTATTGTATTCTACTTATCATACCCTTTCATTTGATACCCATGTTGAGGGGATTGTGAAGAAAATGGTAATATGCCCTCTTGAGACGGCCGCCATGGATATAAAGACATAGCTTATTGTGTTCTACTTATCATACCCTTTCATTTGATACCCATGTCGAGGGGGCTGTGAGGAAAATGATAGTCCGCCCTCTTGAAATGACAGCCGTGGATCTAACCAGATATTGAGTATATTATATCGCTTATGGTATTCTACTTATGATACCCTTTCAATTGATACCTATGTCGAGGTGGTGGTGAAGAAATGGTAGTCCGCCCTCTTGAGACGGCCGCCATGGATATAAAGACATAGCTTATTGTGTTCTACTTATCATACCCTTTCATTTGATACCCATGTCGAGGGGGCTGTGAAGAAAATCATAATCCGCCCTCTTGAGATGACAGCCATGGATCTAACCAGATATTGAGTATATTATATCGCTTATGGTATTCTACTTTGGTACCCTTTCAATTGATACCTATGTCGAGGTGGTGGTGAAGAAATGGTAAGCCGCCCTCTTGAGACGGCCGCCATGGATATAAAGACATTGCTTATTGTATTCTACTTATCCTACCCTTTCATTTGATACCAATGTCGAGGGGGTTGTGAAGAAAATGATAATCCGCCCTCTTAAGATAACCGCCGTGGATCTAAATATATTTTAAGTATACTAAATCACTTATTGTGTTCTACTTATCATTCTCTTTCATTTGATACCCATCTTGTGGGGGTTGAGAAGAAAATGGCAATACGTCCTCTTGAGATGGCCTCGGTGGATCTAACTATTAAATGAGTATACTATATTGCTTATTGTATTCTACTTATCATACCCTTTCATTTGATACCCATGTCGAGGGGATTGTGAAGAAAATGGTAATACGCCCTCTTGAGATGACAGCCATGGATCTAACCAGATATTGAGTATATTATATCGCTTATGGTATTCTACTTAGGATACCCTTTCAATTGATACCTTTGTCGAGGTGGTGGTGAAGAAATGGTAGTCCGCCCTCTTGAGACGGCCGCCATGGATATAAAGACATAGCTTATCGTGTTCTACTTATCATGCCCTTTCATTTGATACCCATGTCGAGGGGGTTGTGAAGAAAATGGTAATCCGCCCTCTTGAGATAACCGCCGTGGATCTAAATATATATTAAGTATACTAAATCGCTTATTGTGTTCTACTTATCATTCCCTTTCATTTGATACCCATGTCGTGGAAGTTGAGAAGAAAATGGCAATACGTCCTCTTGAGGTGGCCTCGGTGGATCTAACTATTTATTGAGTATACTATATTGCTTATTGTATTCTACTTATCATACCCTTTCATTTGATACCCATGTCGAGGGGATTGTGAAGAAAATGGTAATACGCCCTCTTGAGACGGCCGCCATGGATATAAAGACATAGCTTATTGTGTTCTACTTATCATACCCTTTCATTTGATACCCATGTCGAGGGGGCTGTGAGGAAAATGATAGTCCGCCCTCTTGAAATGACAGCCATGGATCTAACCAGATATTGAGTATATTATATCGCTTATGGTATTCTACTTATGATACCCTTTCAATTGATACCTATGTCGAGGTGGTGGTGAAGAAATGGTAGTCCGCCCTCTTGAGACGGCCGCCATGGATATAAAGACATAGCTTATTGTGTTCTACTTATCATACCCTTTCATTTGATACCCATGTCGAGGGGGCTGTGAAGAAAATGATAATCCGCCCTCTTGAGATGACAGCCATGGATCTAACCAGATATTGAGTATATTATATCGCTTATGGTATTCTACTTTGGTACCCTTTCAATTGATACCTATGTCGAGGTGGTGGTGAAGAAATGGTAAGCCGCCCTCTTGAGACGGCCGCCATGGATATAAAGACATTGCTTATTGTATTCTACTTATCCTACCCTTTCATTTGATACCAATGTCGAGGGGGTTGTGAAGAAAATGATAATCCGCCCTCTTAAGATAACCGCCGTGGATCTAAATATATTTTAAGTATACTAAATCGCTTATTGTGTTCTACTTATCATTCTCTTTCATTTGATACCCATGTCGTGGGGGTTGAGAAGAAAATGGCAATACGTCCTCTTGAGGTGGCCTCGGTGGATCTAACTATTTAATGAGTATACTATATTGCTTATTGTATTCTACTTATCATACCCTTTCATTTGATACCCATGTCGAGGGGATTGTGAAGAAAATGGTAATACGCCCTCTTGAGATGACAGCCATGGATCTAACCAGATATTGAGTATATTATATCGCTTATGGTATTCTACTTAGGATACCCTTTCAATTGATACCTTTGTCGAGGTGGTGGTGAAGAAATGGTAGTCCGCCCTCTTGAGACGGCCGCCATGGATATAAAGACATAGCTTATTGTGTTCTACTTATCATGCCCTTTCATTTGATACCCATGTCGAGGGGGTTGTGAAGAAAATGGTAATCCGCCCTCTTGAGATAACCGCCGTGGATCTAAATATATATTAAGTATACTAAATCGCTTATTGTGTTCTACTTATCATTCCCTTTCATTTGATAGCCATGTCGTGGAAGTTGAGAAGAAAATGGCAATACGTCCTCTTGAGGTGGCCTCGGTGGATCTAACTATTTATTGAGTATACTATATTGCTTATTGTATTCTACTTATCATACCCTTTCATTTGATACCCATGTCGAGGGGATTGTGAAGAAAATGGTAATACGCCCTCTTGAGATGACAGCCATGGATCTAACCAGATATTGAGTATATTATGGTATTGTACTTATGATACCCTTTCAATTGATACCTATGTCGAGGTGGTGGTAAAGAAATGGTAGTCCGCCCTCTTGAGACGGCCGCCATGGATATAAAGACATAGCTTATTGTATTCTACTTATCATACCCTTTCATTTGATAACCATGTCGTGGGGGTTGCGAAGAAAATAGTAATACGTCCTCTTGAGGTGGCCTCGGTGGATCTAACTATTTATTGAGTATACTATATTGCTTATTGTATTCTACTTATCATACCCTTTAATTTGATAACCATGTCGAGGGGGTTGTGAAGAAAATGATAATCCGCCCTCTTGAGATGACAGCCATGGATCTAACCAGATATTGAGTATATTATATCGCTTATGGTATTCTACTTACGATACCCTTTCAATTGATACCTATATCGAGGTGGTGGTGAAGAAATGGTAGTCCGCCCTCTCTTGAGACGGCATGGATATAAAGACATAGCTTATTTGATTCTACTTATCATACCCTTTCATTTGATACCAAAGTCGAGGGGGTTGTGAAGGAAATGGTAATCCTTGAGATAACCGCCGTGGATCTAAATATATTTTAAGTATACTAAATCGCTTATTGTGTTCTACTTATCATTCCCTTTCATTTGATACCCATGTCGTGGGGGTTGAGAAGAAAATGGCAATACGTCCTCTTGAGGTGGCCTCGGTGGATCTAACTATTTAATGAGTATACTTTATTGCTTATTGTATTCTACTTATCATACCCTTTCATTTGATACCCATGTCGAGGGGATTGTGAAGAAAATGGTAATACGCCCTCTTGAGATGACAGCCATGGATCTAACCAGATATTGAGTATATTATATCGCTTATGGTATTCTACTTATGATACCCTTTCAATTGATACCTATGTCGAGGTGGTGGTGAAGAAATGGTAGTCCGCCCTCTTGAGACGGCCGCCATGGATATAAAGACATAGCTTATTGTGTTCTACTTATCATGCCCTTTCATTTGATACCCATGTCGAGGGGGTTGTGAAGAAAATGGTAATCCGCCCTCTTGAGATAACCGCCGTGGATCTAAATATATATTAAGTATACTAAATCGCTTATTGTGTTCTACTTATCATTCCCTTTCATTTGATACCCATGTCGTGGGGTTGAGAAGAAAGTGGCAATACGTGCTCTTGAGGTGGCCTCGGTGGATCTAACTATTTATTGAGTATATTATATTGCTTATTGTATTCTACTTATCATACCCTTTCATTTGATACCCATGTCGAGGGGATTGTGAAGAAAATGGTAATACGCCCTCTTGAGATGACAGCCATGGATCTAACCAGATATCGAGTATATTATGGTATTGTACTTATGATACCCTTTCAATTGATACCTATGTCGAGGTGGTGGTAAAGAAATGGTAGTCCGCCCTCTTGAGACGGCCGCCATGGATATAAAGACATGGCTTATTGTATTCTACTTATCATACCCTTTCATTTGATACCCATGTCGTGGGGGTTGCGAAGAAAATGGTAATACGTCCTCTTGAGGTGGCCTCGGTGGATCTAACTATTTTTTGAGTATACTATATTGCTTATTGTATTCTACTTATCATACCCTTTAATTTAATAACCATGTCGAGGGGGTTGTGAAGAAAATGATAAGCCGCCCTCTTGAGATGACAGCCATGGATCTAACCAGATATTTAGTATATTATATCGCTTATGGTATTCTACTTATGATACCCTTTCAATTGATACCTATGTCGAGGTGGTGGTGAAGAAATGGTAGTCCGCCCTCTCTTGAGACGGCATGGATATAAAGACATAGCTTATTGGATTCTACTTATCATACCCTTTCATTTGATACCAATGTCGAGGGGGTTGTGTAGAAAATGGTAATCCGCCCTCTTGAGATAACCGCCGTGGATCTAAATATATTTTAAGTATACTAAATCGCTTATTGTGTTCTACTTATCATTCCCTTTCATTTGATACCCATGTCGTGGGGGTTGAGAAGAAAATGGCAATACGTCCTCTTGAGGTGGCCTCGGTGGATCTATCAATTTAATGAGTATACTATATTGCTTATTGTATTCTACTTATCATACCCTTTCATTTGATACCCATGTCGAGGGGATTGTGAAGAAAATGGTAATACGCCCTCTTGAGATGACAGCCATGGATCTAACCAGATATTGAGTATATTATATCGCTTATGGTATTCTACTTATGATACCCTTTCAATTGATACCTATGTCGAGGTGGTGGTGAAGAAATGGTAGTCCGCCCTCTTGAGATGGCCGCCATGGATATAAAGACATATCTTATTGTGTTCTGCTTATCATGCCCTTTCATTTGATACCCATGTCGAGGGCGTTGTGAAGAAAATGGTAATCCGCCCTCTTGAGATGGCCGCCATGGATATAAAGACATAGCTTATTGTGTTCTACTTATCATGCCCTTTCATTTGATACCCATGTCGAGGGGGTTGTGAAGAAAATGGTAATCCGCCCTCTTGAGATAACAGCCATGGATCTAACCAGATATTGAGTATATTATATCGCTTATGGTATTCTACTTATGATACCCTTTCAATTGGTACCTATGTCGAGGTGGTGGTGAAGAAATGGTAGTCCGCCCTCTTGAGACGGCCGCCATGGATATAAAGACATAGCTTATTGTATTCTACTTATCATACCCTTTCGTTTGATACCCATGTCGAGGGGGTTGTGAAGAAAATGGTAATGCGTCCTCGTGAGGTGGCCTCGGTGGATCTAACTTTTTATTGAGTATACTATATTGCTTATTGTATTGTACTTATCATACCCTTTCATTTGATACCCATGTCGTGGGGGTTGTGAAGAAAATGGTAATGCGTCCTCTTCAGGTGGCCTCGGTGGATCTAACTATTTATTGAGTATACTATATTGCTTATTGTATTCTACTTATCATACCCTTTCATTTGATACCCATGTCGAGGGGGTTGAGAAGAAAATGGTAATCCGCCCTCTTGAGATGACAGCCATGGATCTAACCAGATATTGAGTAAATTATATCGCTAATGGTATTCTACTTATGATACCCTTTCAATTGATACCTATGTCGGGGTGGTGGTGAAGAAATGGTAGAGAAATGGTAGTCCGCCCTCTTGAGACGGCCGCCATGGATATAAAGACATAGCTTATTGTATTCTACTTATCATACCCTTTCGTTTGATACCCATGTCGAGGGGGTTGTGAAGAAAATGGTAATGCGTCCTCGTGAGGTGGCCTCGGTGGATCTAACTTTTTATTGAGTATACTATATTGCTTATTGTATTCTACTTATCATACCCTTTCATTTGATACCCATGTCGAGGGGGTTGTGAAGAAAATGGTAATGCGTCCTCTTGAGGTGGCCTCGGTGGATCTAACTTTTTATTGAGTATACTATATTGCTTATTGTATTCTACTTATCATACCGTTTCATTTGATACCCATGTCGAGGGGGTTGTGAAGAAAATGGTAATCCGCCCTCTTGAGACGCGTACCATGCGTACACTTTTTGTTAATTACCCAACATTTGACATCAGCAGTGCTGGATTTGACTAACTTGTAACGAATATGTCATATTTTTAGAAATAAATTACGATTACGATCTCGGCATTCAGTATTTCAAAATTTTACTGTACATTTGTACTGTGAACTACATGTTTTTTATAGTACCTAACGCAATCTGATACCATAGTTGCGACTAACTACTTTAAATGAATACATTTTGTTAATCATCTAATGCCATCGAGCATCAACAGTTCGAGTAAACACTTTTCGACTAACTAGTAGCACCATCTCATTTATTGAGCAATTGAAATAACTTAGAGCGCCATCTGACAGAATAATTTTGAGTACCCACTTTTTTAGACTGAAGGAGAAGAAAAAAGTTCGATTCGAAATGTAAAAAATGTAAAAATAAAGAAAACGAAGAATGATAGGAAAAAAAACTCATGGAATAATAAATTATTTATATTTTGGGGATCGGTTACAAATGAAAAATTACTTATATTGTTTATAAAAAGGTGACAAATCGCATAATTTTATAAAAAAAACACCTTGTTTTCTATGTTTAGGCGTAAATAAGGCATTAGCTGTTTGCCCTTACGAACTCGGCAAACTACCACTTCCCTTGATTTCAACATTATGGTTTTTTAGAAACTCGTTTAACGGTATGGCTTTAAAGCCTAATTCGTTATCTACGACTAGTTTCTTAACGTTTCCAAATTGTCCAAAATAATACGACAATGCTCTTTTAAATTCTGTCCTCGTTCTGCCTAAAATCTTAATTGCGCAAGCGTGTTTAGTGAATTTATCAAATATAGTTAAGAAGAGATTGTTTTGTAGGGAATAGAAGACATCTACATGAATTATCTCGTTTGGTTCATGAGCTGTTTCTGTTATTTTGAAAAGAGGTTTTGGTGGTTTCCTTTCATATTTCTCTAAGTTGCAGATATTGCAATTGTTTATGAATTTCGTTCCCTCATTTTTGGATTGTAATAAGCCATTTTTAATTGTTTGAGCACTTCTTCGATACCACGATGGTTATTTTTGAGATGTTCCTGCTCAATTAGTTCTGCAAGTTTCCCCTCATCTGTTACATCTTCTAACAGATAAGTACAGCGGACAACTCTGAACTTCTCGTTATTCGAAAAATGCTTAGAATATGCTTCCTCTAGAGTTTTATAAAATTCTTCCTTCTTAATAAGGATAGCGTTTAATCCCTTATGATTGAAGTGGGTTTTCATAAGGGTTATTACAGTCTCTTCATCTAGACTTTTTGTGTAAAGGGTTATCCGATTCCCAGTGGCGTGCACAGGGGCTCCCCTTTGGTATGGCAGAATTTTTTGGGGCGCCATATTAAATAATAACGATAACAATAATAATAACTAGTTGGGATGTGGGTTTGACCCCTTCGGTCCACACGATTAACTTCCCAGTACGATGAACGAAAATGGAATAAACTGACTTCTTACAAAATAGTTATACGTTTAGCACTAGTGGAAAATTGGCTAGTATCAGAACTGATGACAAAGCAATCCCGAGAGAAGCTAATTCAAATAACTATAATAGTAGTAAATGCACAAGATTTTTCTAGAGAATTTGTTTTTCCTGAACGTTAGCAAACAAACATGTCCTCCGTATTTCGTTCCCTGCACTAAAGCGATTGTTCAAATTCGTATGGAGCGTGCTGAAGCGCCGCGCCGTTGACAAACTGAGAAGCGAATGACTTCATTTGGAAATTCCAAAGCTTTTCGGAGATATTAGCAAAACTGTAACTGTTAGGTACTTGTCTGACTTGACCAAAAAGAACAAATTTTGCGGTAACTATGGAAATCCCGGGATAAACCGCAATTTCCTGAAACTGTATCACGCGTAGAAAACAATTCCCCATCAAAAAGTGCTCATCCAAGGTAAAGGGTAACGAAATTTTGGCACAATTTTGAAAGGTTGTCGGATTTTGGCAAGTGATATTTTGTTCGAAGGCTATCGCTGTGCAGAACCCAAAAAAGATCACTTCGTTTAGAACGGGTATCATTCCCATCGAGTTTATTAGATATTAGCAAAACTTGTCAATTTAAGGTGTTTCTGACAATTAGGCGAAGTTTTTCTATTTAAACAAAAAAGGCCCGACCGAATATTATGAAATTTTTTTCAGATCATTTCTTCGTTCTTTTTTCGGCACCTCAATGAAGTCGATATAGTTTTTAGTTCGCGCGGTATCGTGCTACTTTGAGCGGCCATAACTTTGAGCCAAACCAACTTACAGACCTTGTTAAGGGCTCATTTTGTAGATAATTGTATTCTCCAACACTTTGCCACTGATCATTTTCAGCTATCATTTCATGGAAACAGGTTATTTGGTATAAACGACCTCTACCTCTTTTTTAAGATGGCGGCTTTTCCCAACACATTGCGACTCCACAAACTTGGTTTTAACATTGTCAGATGTACCCAAAAAAAAAACAATTTCGTACATCATGAAATGCAATTTCATGCCCTTTTTTCGACTAATTGCACTGGACTATATTACATTTTCAAATCACAAAATTATTATGTCAAATTCACTTCAAACTGAGCAGCATGAAAAGCTTTCAGTGGACAACCCCTGTAGCGTGTAGCCGCGCATCTCAGAGCCGCCTATAGCCGCCCAT
Source organism: Thereva unica (assembly GCA_949987705.1). NCBI lineage: Eukaryota > Metazoa > Arthropoda > Insecta > Diptera > Therevidae > Thereva > Thereva unica. Next base: position 114,892,717 of record OX465281.1, on the reverse strand, counting down.
GAAGCCGAAGCGCGTAGCCGCTCGAATACCCTTCCAGTGGACGACCAGCCTTATTCGTTTATATGTATATGAACATCAACTTGGCCCCATTTTATTAGTATTAAAAATGCACTGCGCACTCTATACAGCCGCAGTGCATTTTTCAAAAAAATTCTGCTGGAAAATATCAAATTAAAAAACAAATTGTTGAAAAAATTAAAATAAAGAAGAATTTTTTTTTTTAATAATTTTTATTTTTTGAAGGCGTTGGGGCGCCGATGATTTGTTTGGTATGGCAGCTGCCATATCTGCCATACCCGTGTGCACGCCAGTGCCGATTCCTATCGAATACCTTTTGCCTTTTCATTCTTAAAGCGCCAGTGCTTGATTCGTTAATAATAATTTGCGTTTTGAATAAGTTTATAGGTGAGTTACTAATGGGTATTAAAATCCTTTCTTCAGCCATGTTTATCTTCGGATTCTTTATTCTCGAGAGGGCATCAGCATTACTATTTTTAGTTCCCTTTTTGTACCGAATGGTATAGTCAAATTCTGACAATTTCAGACGCCATCTAACCAATTTAGAGTTGGGTTCTTTAAGAGAAAAGAGCCAAGTAAGTGGTTTATGGTCAGTCTCGATAATAAATTTTCGCCCAAAAAGGTATGGACAGAAGTACCTTGTAGCCCACACTATTGCCAATAGTTCTTTCTCAATAGTACTATAGTTGGCTTCGTGGTCGTTAAGGGTTCTACTGGCGTAACATATTGGGTGGTCATCTTGTGACAATACAGCGCCCAACGCATCCTGGCTTGCGTCAGTGGTAAGAACAAAAGTCTTACTGAGATCAGGATAGCGAAGTATCGGATCATGAGTTAACAGAAGTTTCAGGGTTTCAAAACTCTGTTGATATTCCGGCTTAGAAATATCTAGCTTTATTCCTTTCTTTAGGAATTTAGTCATAGGTTTCGCAATTTGCGAGTAATCTTTTATAAATTTCCGGTAGTAACCGGTAAGACCAAAGAATTGTTTTATTTGTTTTGGGGTAGTTGGAATAGGAAAATTTTGCACGCATTCTACTTTTTTAGGGTTTGGTTTTATACCATCTGGGGTAACGATATGGCCTAAGAATTCCGTTTTTCTTTTGAGAAATTCAGACTTATCCATCTACCGTAAGATTCACATCTTCTAGTCTGTTTAAAATCTTCTTTAAAAAGTCTGTGTGTTCTTGTAAGGATGTGGAAAAAATTATCATATCGTCCAGATATACCAAACATATTTTATTTATAAAATCTTTTAATACGTGGTTCATCAAACGCTGAAAGGTTGCGGGAGCCGTTTTCAATCCGAAGGGCATCCGCAAGAATTCATAGTGTCCATTCTCGACACTGAAGGCGGTTTTGTGAACATCTCTTTCATCAATTTCGATTTGGTGAAAACCTCTGGCCAAATCGAGTGTTGTGAAATATTGGCAGTTTCCTAATTTTCCTAAAATATCGTCAATATTGGGTATAGGATACTTATCGTCAGTTGTGACGTCGTTAAGTTTCCTATAGTCAATGACGAGTCTCCATTTCGTTTCTCCGCTGGCATCTACCTTCTTTGGTACGATCCATATTGGTGCAGAGTATGGCGAATTACTATTTCGTATGATACCTTTTGCCAGCATTTCTTGGATTTGTATTTCCACCTCTTCTTTATGCACATAAGGATACCGGTAGGTATCCTACTGTACGTATCCTGTGCTTAATGACATTAGTGAATGAAAGGTCTGAGTTTTCGTCGTAGAAAACGTGAGTGAATCTTTTCACTACGTCTATCAGTGAACTTCGCTCTTCCGAGTTGAAATGATTAATTCTCAGCTGATCCATTATTGGCGGCTTATCATATTCTTCGATTATATTATAATTACTTTCATCTACTGTTTCTAACTGTTTAGGTTGCGGGATTACAAAATCTTCTTTGTTTTTCCCTACCTTTCTAACTTTCACTCGAATCTTGTAGTTTTCTACGTTATAGATTCCTTCTTCTATATGGAATAATTCACTCTTTATTTCTTTAGTGAAACCTAATCCCTCCTTCTGCGAAACGGATAGGTCCATTTCGGTTTCATTAATTTCATCGTTTCTTGGGTTTTTATTTATTCCCTCTTTAAAATATATTTTGGTCTTTTTCCTACCACAAACCGATCGTTTGTGTTTATAGTCTATAATTGCATCTAAGGGTATTAATATATTATTGCCTATGAGGCCGTCATATTCATCATGAAAATGACAAACTAAGAATTCGACTTTCTTAGTGGGGTTTCCTATTTCTTTGAATGTCGGTATATTTACTTTCTCATTTATTTTTGTTGTGTTATCAAGGGTTTTTACGTTCATGGGTGATTTTAAAATTGTACTCCATTTTGGGTAGCAGAGGTTGGGGTTAATAACTGAGTGGGTTGCGCCACTATCTACAATAAATTTAAGAGGAGTTGTTTTAGATTTAATTATTATATAGGGTAATGTGTGGAGGAGGCTGGAAATTGAAAATTTACAGGTTGAACTAAGTCTACCTCCATAGGTTCTGGCCTGTTATTATCCCCGTTTGCAAATCTTTGATTCTGGTAATTGTTAAAGTTATTCGAATTGCGCGGTGCGTTATTATTGAATCGGTGTTGATTATTCAAATATGGATTTCCGAAGCTCTGGTTTGCATTGTTGAAATGCGAATAATTATTATTATTATTGTAGTTATTATTATTGGGATTATAGTTATTATTATTATACCTGCCAAAATTCTGTCGATTAGAATTTTGATTATTTTGTGGGCCCTTTTGCTGTTCGTTATTTGGCCTGAATACTTTATTTCTATTAGCATGCTGCGTGTTATTACGCTCATTAAATGGTCTCTTGTTAAAGTTACTGAGACTATTTAAATTATTGGGGTTGTAGCCTCTGTCTCTGAGTCTACTAGTTTGGGGATTATTGTTAGTTTTCATAGAAGGGTTCATGAATGCGTATCCGCACTCATACAGGATATTCATGCTTTCTTCTAAACTAGAAGGATTCCTGCAGTGCATTATAGAGCGCTTCGGCTCTGGAAGTTTATTTTTGAATATATAATAATTAGAGCCGAATTTTTATTGGTCACTACGCACGTCTTTTATATCGGTCCAGGAGGACACATGTGTGTTTATCTTGATCACTTCTCTTGCCCTACCTTTGAGCTTGGATTTTATGTGATCCGAAAATATGCTCTAGGCGAATTCACCGTATTTGAGGAGGAATGGGTGTACTTTATCGATTAGATCGATGAAACTTTGGAGCTCTCTGTAGTCTCCATTAAATTCTGGGAGTTTGGATAGGTATCTTAAGGGATCAAGATTAAGGGAAGCCATTGCTTGTTGTCCGTCGTTTAGAGGAGTGAAAAAATTATTTACTAAATTTGAAAGTTCCCTCGGCTGATTTCTAGTAATTTCAATTTGCTCAATTAAATCGATATTACTAGGGACTGACATCACACGGAAAGCACGAAATTTTAAACTTTTACTACTAACGTGATTTATTTCCCGAATCTCATTTTATCACACGGAAACTTATATTAATACTTGAACTTTTCGTGACGTAAGAACATAGAAAATCGTTTGAAACACTTATTTATTTTGTTTATGCACCCTACTTGAATCGTAAGCTTTCTTCAATATATAAATCAAAATCAAAATATATTTAAACTGGTTGGGATGTGTGTTCGACCCTTTCGGTCCACATGATCAGCTTCCCAATATGATGGATGTTGAATATTATGATTGGATATTGTAATAATAAATGAACAATAGGCAATATAGAATATATGTATGATACTGAGAATTTGTCACAATTGTTTATCAATATTTTCGCTAAAATGTCAAACTAAATGTGCGCACCTACAAGATTAGGATGACGAAAATGAATATAAAATTGACGTGTTAATGTTTTTCGGCACCTCAATGAAGTCGAAATAGTTTTTAGTTCGCGCGGTATCGTGCAGGTACAAAAATCACTTAAGTCATTTAAACCAAAAAACCGCTGGACGGAATATTATAAAAATCTTTTCAGATTATATTGTCGCTAATACGCTTCGAACGGCACCTCAAGTAAGTCAATATCTTTTGTGGTTCGGGCCATATCGTGCAGGTACAAAAATCACTTACGCCGCTTAAACAAAAAAAACGGCTGGACTGAATTTTATGAAAATCTTTTCAGATCATATTTTGGTTAATACTCTTCGAACGGCACGTCAACTAAGTCGATATCTTTTATAGTTCGCGGGATATCGTGCAGGTACAACAATCACTTAAGTCATTTAAACCAAAAACCGCTGGACCGAATATTATAAAAATCTTTTCAGATTATATTGTCGCCAATACGCTTCGAACGGCACCTCAAGTAAGTCAATACCCCTTTCACGCACTCAACAAGATATGAATTCGTTTGTTAATAGAACAACTCGACTGTGGAATAACCTCTCGCAGTCAGCATTTCCGAACTCCTACAACATCCAAGAGTTCAAACGCAGGGTTCATCACCACCTTCTTAAATACCCCCCCGTACCTTTTAATCCTTAACCTATACCCCATACACCTATACATATATATATATATATATATATATATATATATATATATATATATATATATATATTTCAACGATTTATTAACTTCCCAGTATAGGAAGTTATTGTAATCGGTCCGAAAATCGAAATCGAAAATTTCAACGTATTTTCATCTTTCAAGGTCCCAGGAGCATTTTAAGCAAAAAATTGGGAGGAAGTATGTGTGTGTGTATGTGGGTACGGATGTGGTCATTTTTTCCTGCACGATATCGCGCGAACCAAAACTGATATCGACTTCGTTGAGGTGTCGTTCGAAGCGTATCAACCGAAATATGATCTGAAAAGATTTTCATGAAATTTGGTCCAGCCGTTTTTTTGTTTAAGCGACGTAAGTGATTTTGGTACCTGCACGATATCGCCCGAACCACGAAAGATATTTTTTTTTTTTTTATGTGGCAGTGCTAAGCTTAGGAGTCACCCTTTGTACTACTAGTCCGTCATGTCATTTGTCACGTCATGGTGCAATGTCTAGCAGTAAGCTTAGAACGGGGAGGGATGAGGGGGGGGGGGTATAGGTTAAGGATTAAAAGGTACGGGGGGGTATTTAAGAAGGTGGTGATGAACCCTGCGTTTGAACTCTTGGATGTTGTAGGAGTTCGGAAATACTGACTGCGAGAGGTTATTCCACAGTCGAGTTGTTCTATTAACAAACGAATTCATATCTTGTTGAGTGCGTGAAAGGGGTATTGACTTACTTGAGGTGCCGTTCGAAGCGTATTGGCGACAATATAATCTGAAAAGATTTTTATAATATTCGGTCCAGCGGTTTTTGGTTTAAATGACTTAAGTGATTGTTGTACCTGCACGATATCCCGCGAACTATAAAAGATATCGACTTAGTTGACGTGCCGTTCGAAGAGTATTAACCAAAATATGATCTGAAAAGATTTTCATAAAATTCGGTCCAGCCGTTTTTTTTGTTTAAGCGGCGTAAGTGATTTTTGTACCTGCACGATATGGCCCGAACCACAAAAGATATTGACTTACTTGAGGTGCCGTTCGAAGCGTATTAGCGACAATATAATCTGAAAAGATTTTTATAATATTCCGTCCAGCGGTTTTTTGGTTTAAATGACTTAAGTGATTTTTGTACCTGCACGATACCGCGCGAACTAAAAACTATTTCGACTTCATTGAGGTGCCGAAAAACATTAACACGTCAATTTTATATTCATTTTCGTCATCCTAATCTTGTAGGTGCGCACATTTAGTTTGACATTTTAGCGAAAATATTGATAAACAATTGTGACAAATTCTCAGTATCATACATATATTCTATATTGCCTATTGTTCATTTATTATTACAATATCCAATCATAATATTCAACATCCATCATATTGGGAAGCTGATCATGTGGACCGAAAGGGTCGAACCCACATCCCAACCAGTTTAAATATATTTTGATTTTGATTTATATATTGAAGAAAGCTTACGGATTCAAGTAGGGTGCATAAACAAAATAAATAAGTGTTTCAAACGATTTTCTATGTTCTTACGTCACGAAAAATTCAAGTATTAATATAAGTTTCCGTGTGATAAAATGAGATTCGGGAAATAAATCACGTTAGTAGTAAAAGTTTAAAATTTCGTGCTTTCCGTGTGATGTCAGTCCCTAGTAATATCGATTTAATTGAGCAAATTGAAATTACTAGAAATCAGCCGAGGGAACTTTCAAATTTAGTAAATAATTTTTTCACTCCTCTAAACGACGGACAACAAGCAATGGCTTCCCTTAATCTTGATCCCTTAAGATACCTATCCAAACTCCCAGAATTTAATGGAGACTACAGAGAGCTCCAAAGTTTCATCGATCTAATCGATAAAGTACACCCATTCCTCCTCAAATACGGTGAATTCGCCTAGAGCATATTTTCGGATCACATAAAATCCAAGCTCAAAGGTAGGGCAAGAGAAGTGATCAAGATAAACACACATGTGTCCTCCTGGACCGATATAAAAGACGTGCGTAGTGACCAATAAAAATTCGGCTCTAATTATATTCAAAAATAAACTTCCAGAGCCGAAGCGCTCTATAATGCACTGCAGGAATCCTTCTAGTTTAGAAGAAAGCATGAATATCCTGTATGAGTGCGGATACGCATTCATGAACCCTTCTATGAAAACTAACAATAATCCCCAAACTAGTAGACTCAGAGACAGAGGCTACAACCCCAATAATTTAAATAGTCTCAGTAACTTTAACAAGAGACCATTTAATGAGCGTAATAACACGCAGCATGCTAATAGAAATAAAGTATTCAGGCCAAATAACGAACAGCAAAAGGGCCCACAAAATAATCAAAATTCTAATCGACAGAATTTTGGCAGGTATAATAATAATAACTATAATCCCAATAATAATAACTACAATAATAATAATAATTATTCGCATTTCAACAATGCAAACCAGAGCTTCGGAAATCCATATTTGAATAATCAACACCGATTCAATAATAACGCACCGCGCAATTCGAATAACTTTAACAATTACCAGAATCAAAGATTTGCAAACGGGGATAATAACAGGCCAGAACCTATGGAGGTAGACTTAGTTCAACCTGTAAATTTTCAATTTCCAGCCTCCTCCACACATTACCCTATATAATAATTAAATCTAAAACAACTCCTCTTAAATTTATTGTAGATAGTGGCGCAACCCACTCAGTTATTAACCCCAACCTCTGCTACCCAAAATGGAGTACAATTTTAAAATCACCCATGAACGTAAAAACCCTTGATAACACAACAAAAATAAATGAGAAAGTAAATATACCGACATTCAAAGAAATAGGAAACCCCACTAAGAAAGTCGAATTCTTAGTTTGTCATTTTCATGATGAATATGACGGCCTCATAGGCAATAATATATTAATACCCTTAGATGCAATTATAGACTATAAACACAAACGATCGGTTTGTGGTAGG
>OX465281.1:114860282-114884979 GCA_949987705.1 Thereva unica | reverse complement strand
GATCTCAGTAAGACTTTTGTTCTTACCACTGACGCAAGCCAGGATGCGTTGGGCGCAGTATTGTCACAAGATGACCACCCAATATGTTACGCCAGTAGAACCCTTAACGACCACGAAGCCAACTATAGTACTATTGAGAAAGAACTATTGGCAATAGTGTGGGCTACAAGGTACTTCTGTCCATAGGAAAAAATTGACCACATCCGTACCCACATACACACACACATACTTCCTCCCCATTTTTTGCTTAAAATGCTCCTGGGACCTTGAAAGATGAAAATACGTTGAAATTTTCGATTTCGATTTTCGGACCGATTACAATAACTTCCTAGACCGATTACAATAACTTCCTATACTGGGTATATATATATATATATATATATATATATATATATATATATATATATATATATATATATATATATCGAATATATATATATATATATATATATATATATATATATATATATATATATATATGAGGCGTGCAGTTGCAAAACTCGCTAACTGCAAGTTAAGTAATTTTGAGAAAAACGCCAAAAACTTTTGAATTACTTTGGCTTTTCTTTGGCTTTTGAATTAACTATTGATGTTTGACAGCTGGAAAAATACGCCTTATGAGCAAATTTTGAACAAAAATATACTTCAAATGGTAGAACATAGCCAAAGAGTAATTTGGCATCGTTAACTCATTTTTTTCAAAAAGTGCAGTTAACGAGTTTATATATATGGGCAAAAACGCGGAAAAAGGCATATGCGTGTCCGGAGCCGATGACCGTTTTAGAGTCGGAAATGAGTACCCAAAAAAAATGCTTTCGGTGGATATCGACCTAGACAACACTTTTCCACAAAAAAAACGGCCATCCAGCCAGCCATAAAGCCCGGCAGGCCCCAGAAACTGTGCAAAATGTCCCCTCCGTGGCATGTCCCAACTACAAAAATCCAGATTAATTGCGCATATTAAATGGACCAACTTATGCGATTCGGGATAGGACATTCACGAATGGTTTTAGGGACCTAAAACTTTGATTTTTTCTCTTTTATCGCAAACCGGAACACCAGAATACAGAACATACACGTATTCGAATTTTGTCCGAAATTTTCCGTTAAAATTGCGAACCGCAGTGCCGCTAGAGCCTGCATGCGTTCGAATGTTCTGTTGGGGCTCCCTCTGCTCGGGGGATGTTTCATGAACCTGCAACAATTCGAAAACCCATTCGGCGCGTTCGATTTGAATCCCTAACTGTAAAATTCGCTTGCTCTAAAATTCAAAGTGCAAACGCATATTCAAACAAGTCCCCTCCGTGGCAGTCGCGGTTTCAACTTCAAACCGAAAAAAACGCGTCAGAAGTGGAAAGTTCAAGTTGTTCTAAGAAGCTGTGGACACCGGTAAGCGGAAATTCACTCAGGATTCTTCCTGAACTCAGAAAAGCGATTTTAAGTCAAATAGTCCCCTCCGTGGCAGTCCCCTCCGTGGCAGCTTTTTCTTGAAATCTTCAATACATATAGAAATTTCCCTAAGAAAGTTCCAAAAAATAAGGATTGTCGCCTTGTAACCCCTGTAACAGAAACGGGCTTGTTTTGGGGCCATATGGGGGAAAACCCACAAAAAACTCGATCGGTAAACTTTTTTTTTGCTGGGTTTTGAATGTGCAAATATGCCTTTTTTCGCGTTTTTGCCCATATATATATATATATATATATATATATATATATATATATCTATATATATATATAGGGGAGAGTGGGGTGAACCGGGACGGTTGGGTGAACCGGGACAGTGCTTTTTTAATTGTTGTTAATGTTTTTATGTTGGTTTTTTTTGTGAATTATGTTTGTATTGGCCCTCTACATTATTTTATGAGAATTGAAGGTCAGCACCTGCATCACTTTATTAGTAAGGATTGTTAATAAAAATCGACACTCCACAAAGTTTTATTTTCTCGGAGTTTAAGGAAGCCTAATGTTATGGTTTTTAAGACTACAACAAAGGTAATATAATAAAAAGTAATCGTTAGTATGTTATCTTTTAAAGTTCAAATGGAATTTGTGATAAAACCTCAAAAATATGTGATAACCACGCGATTGTTTAAAAAACAGCACCGTGGGGTGAGCCGGGACACGGTTTCTGAGTTGACCGAGAAATGTTTCGGCCCACTCTTTAGCTGCAAAATCGACTTAAATTCATTAGTTATTAACAAAAATGATTGTTAACAATTTTTTATTCATGATTTTTACGTTTATTTATAGTTTAAACCAAAATACACATTTTATATTGTTTATAATAAAAAAGTAAAAAAAAAATATGTTCAAGCATTGTTTATAATAATATCGTAACATATTTTTGACATAAAAGCAAATAAGACTATTAGTTACAACATAAACGCCACTTTCACCTGCTCTTTCTATCGTGTCCCGGTTCACCCCACGATTTTTCGGAACTGCCGATTTGACACTTTTTTTTTAAACGATTAGAAATTATTGAAAATATAAAGTTATAATATTAAAAATGACAAATAATGAAAGGTATTGAAACCATCTACAGGATAGGATGTCCAAATAAGAAGAAAAAATTGTTTATTTAGGTTTTATAAGGCCTTGAACAAAGAGTGTCCCGGTTCACCCCACTCTCCCCTATATATATATATATATATATAAAAGAAATTGTTTAAAAACTTTTAATTTTTCGTATTAACTCACACAGAAAAATATAAAAAAAATATGACAAAAGGACTTCAAAATTATTCACTTTTCTTATACAACATTTTATAGAGTATGTTTTAATTGATTTAAAATATGTTTCAGATTTTTATTTTTCGTTTTAATATATTTATTTATATATAAAAAAAAATGTTAAATTTTCATTTCTTTTAAAACCAATATATGTATATAATATGTAATTGCTTCTTATTTATTAGTATAGGGAAGATAAAAATATTCAAATGTGATAAAAATAATATATATTAAAATCTAACCTTAAGTTTTATAATTTTACTCTAATTTATTTCCCTCGGTGGTTGAGTCCTTTTTATTTTTGGTGATTTTATCCCTCGGTGTTTGAGTTTTAGTTCCAGGTTGTGTCTTCTTCCCACGGTGGTTGCGTCCTTATTGTGTAACTATTATTTTCCCTCGTTGGTTGAACTTCAGCTTCAACTTTTTAACTTTTTAACTTTTTATTTATTTAACAATTTTTATTTGATACATATATCTTCATATATATCCTTAAGTGTTCACTTTTCGCTTTTGTTAAACTTCTGCTTTAACTTTTAGCTTTTGAACTTTTTATTTATTTAACACTTTTTATTTATGATATATGTATATATCTTCATATATATCTTTAGGTGTTCACTTTTTGCTTTTATTGAACTTCTGCTTCAACTTTCAGCTATTACGTATATTTATATCTTTATATATATTTTTGTGTTCACCATAAAACTCGCGAATCTTATCACAAGAGTTTATTTTGCAGCGATGCGCACTAAAGCATTAAAATACACGTGAAAATTTAAATCACTGTGCGCATCCTACCGACTGCGCCACTTTTAATCTCCTTCTTCGAGATTGTAAAAAAAATTAAATTCGTTCGAACCACGATATTAATAAGGCAAATTAAAAGACAAATAAACTTTATTGAAAATAATTCACTAACTAACTTTACAATAGTTTAGTTAACTTAATTAACTTGTATCAAGAGAGAGGAACACGGACCGCGACCGGGAATTGTCTTGTGTCTTTGAAAACTCGATTAGAACTGACTTCTACTTTTAATTCATTATAATCATCAACCCATTAATAATTCGATAAGTTTACACGTTTAATAAGTTCACACGTTCATGCACCTGCAGTTCTTAGAACAGAGTATATCAACGAGACAAGCTTGCAAAAAGTTACTTCCGAAATCGTGTGAACTGATTTCGCGACATTATGGCGAAATTCGAATGGTGAAATTCAACGGATGTCTCAAGGTTAAAAATGTCTCATGGGAATGTATAGATTATAATATAGATTTCCTAGGAGGCGTAACTATAACAACTAGCCACTAATTACGCTTTTTCATGGTATTCTTTCTGTTGAATAACACTTTAGACTGGATGAATATAAAAAATCAAGAAAATGTTATTTTTTAACTTTTAATTAAGTAAATGTTTATGTTCGTATTCCATCGAAGTAAAAAAAAAAATTATATTTCACCATTGCGCGGCCAAGGATTGAACCTGGTTCCCCGGGATGGGATTCCAGCGCCTCAGCGCTAGGCTACCGATATATGTACCGTACCTACTTGATTAGAAATCTCTTTTTTGTCGTTAAATATACTTCCAGTTGGAGTTTCCAGATCATTTTCTCAGTTTTAGGTCACTTGATCAAGAGCTACAATTTGAGATATGGTCCAAGTCTGTAGCGACAGTACTTTCAGAGATGAAAGAAGGTCACAGACAGACAGAACCTCTGTCTAAGCTTAAATGTATCTCAGCTACCGTGGCCCTTAGGACATAGCGGCTACAGATGAAACCAACCGGTGAAATGGACCCCCAATCCACCAAAAAATTTTGTTAGTTCATCTGCCAAAAACTCTGTATAGTCTGTAATGATTTTATCCAGTTCATCCTCTTCGTGGATGTCGTTTAGTTAGTACCTTATAACGAATAAGTTTAAAGTTTTTGTTTCTTGCGAAGAATTCTTAATAAACGAAGGTGTGAAAGGAGGAGGGTGGTCGACCTGCAGAATCGACCGAAGAAACTAGGCAAGAAACGGCTTTTTTTAAATGGGCACTGACAACAGCGTATCCGTTGCGGGGACGTCCCGCTCGGACCGCCAGCTAACGGATCAAATAAGAAGAAGAAAGACAGCCGTTAGTACATTGGGTGGTAGATATTTTTCTAGAATGTCAACGACATTGAGTTGATTAAAATTTGGTAATCTTATTTTATTATTCTTTGTTTATTTTTGAAAGGAGTTTCCAGTTATATTGGTGGTCTTTTAGAGGATTTTTCGAGAATCAATTGCATAATAAATTCGTTAAATGATCGTTCTGAAATTTGGTGGTTTACCGTCATTGAGATTTTCATCTTGTGAGTGGACTGTAGTTCCACTAGTACATACCTTGAACTGAAGTGTTCATACTGTTTTCATGTACATGCATTTTGTTAACAACTTAACTTCTATAAGTAACAATTTTTTTTTCTTGCCTCTTAAATATAAACTTCATTTTAAATTCCAAATTAAAGTTCATTTTATTTAAATTTCTAAAATCCAATTCATTTTTTCATACATGTGTCAACACTATTTATTTGCTCTTATCATTCTTAACATAATGATGTACCGTAATTTTCTTTGCTTTGATTTCATATCGATATGAATTTTGTAAAATAAAAGTTAGTCACGATCTGTAAGCAATTCAATAAAGTTCTTGTCCAGAAGTATAATTTGATTTGGATAATTTTGATTTGGATATACCTTAAAAAAGCTTAAGGTTTACATTGGCGCCCGAGCAGGGACAAGTGCTTTTCGGAATATTGTCTATTATTTGAAGAAATTGTGAAACTGCATATATCGTGACTCAAAGGTGTTTTGGATTAATTAATCAAAATATAAGTTATTGTTGCACAAGAGTAAGCTTTACTTACTGTGGAAAATATTGCAATTTTCGATTAGCTGCATTTTGATTTGGATTAGCTGCACTTTGGGTTGGAGTAGCTGCATATTGGAAATAGTAATATACATATACGTTGTATATAATTGCTCATTTGTGGACCAGGTAGATTCGTAAGTTGGAAACGCTTTTACCACACTTTCTTATAAGTGCACATGTCTAAGGTGAGCTTATAACTTGGAAAATAATTAACATTTTACATGCATATATTTATCACAATATATTTTGAGATTGGCTTGGATTTATAAGAGTGCAACTGTTACAAAAAAAACTCATACACGTGGCACGCATTACGGTTCGAAGTTTTATTATCAGCTATAACGGATTTATTTATTGGAAAAGTGATGAACTGTAATTTTTGGATTAGGCTGAAGTTTAATTGCACCAACGTGGGATGTAAATAAATTTTTTGGACACCGATACAAATCTTCGTATGGAAACATCGGAAAATAATTTCACATGCATACACCAGGTATATTTGCACAAGGAAATGCTGTGAGTACAACTTCTATTTATCTGAATATATTTTAAATTGCATATCATAAAATTTGAAAAGGATTTAAACGTCAATGCATTCGTAAATATTTATTAAAATAAATTTGGGAGTGACTTTAATTAATAAAGAGAAAATTTAAGTGGATAATTTTAAGGTTTCATACATTGTTTAGAAATAAATTATCAAATTCAAATTATTACAAAGGATATTCTATCGATTCGGTGTATTACGGTTAGCGGTTTCCTTACATATAACAGGTTTGAGACATTTTGCATTATCATTTAGAAAACTGCTACGGCTAAACAGTTATAACGGTTGTTGGTTGTTATTTCGGTAATTTTGAACTGAACTTTAGTTAAAATGACAGACAATAACGTCGCCGCCGGTGGTGCGAAATCGACTGCTGGCTCCGAAAATAAAAAAATGATTAGTGATGCGCGTATATTACGTGGAACGGTTACGATGCAGCAGACGAAAATGAAAAATTATATCGATACTCCTGAAAGATTCATGCCGTTATCGGAAGTAGAAACGAGGTTAAGTTTATTGGAGAGTTATATGGTGAGATTCAATGAATTTCAAACGCGGTTGGAAGTTGAGGATCCGGAAGAACAACAGGGCGATAAGCGATATTTGTATGAAGAAACATACATTTATATAAAAAGCAAATTGTTAGCTTTAATTGAACAAAAGCGGCCCAGAGCCTCTCTTCCAAGCTCTTCATCATTCTCCATGCATCCAAAGAACAACATTAGGTTGCCTAAATTGCAAATTAAGCCCTTTTCTGGTAATTTTCAGGACTGGACTGATTTTTATGCAACGTTTCGAACCTTGGTAGAAGATAATGATGATATTACCAACATTGAAAAATTAGCCTATCTCCGAGGATCATTACAAGCTGGCCCGCTTGAGGTCATCAACAACATTTCCCTGGACGATGATGGTTTTAGTAATGCCATTGATCTCCTAAAATCGCGCTATGAAAACAAGAGGCTTATTTTTCAAGGGCACATTAGGAATTTATTTGATATTAAGCCCATCGAAAAAACTTCCGTCGCACGATTGCGCGCATTAAGTGATTTAGTTAATTCCCACCTCAGAGCTTTGAAAGGAATGGCCACAATTGAGCAAATAATGGATGGTTTGTTATTAAATTTGATTGGAAATAAAATCGATTCAGAAACCAAGTTAAAATGGGAAGAAGAGGCACCGCTTAATGTTTTGCCTTCGTTGGGTGAGTTTTCTAGTTTTTTGGATAAACGCTGCCAGGCGCTGGAAAATGCAGATTTCGGAAACAATGAACCTATGCGGCCACGCAAAGTTGAAACCTTCAAATCTAACTCGCATAATAGAAAGCACTTCGTACAAAGGCCAACAGTTTCTGTTAATCACGTT
This sequence comes from Thereva unica, assembly GCA_949987705.1. Classification (NCBI taxonomy): domain Eukaryota; kingdom Metazoa; phylum Arthropoda; class Insecta; order Diptera; family Therevidae; genus Thereva; species Thereva unica. The sequence continues at coordinate 114,877,438 of OX465281.1, read as the reverse complement.
GATGTAGCTTGTGCATTATGTAAAAAACGAGACCATGATATTGCAGGCTGTGAAGATTTTCGCAATCTGTCACCTTTAGCAAGATATACTGAAATAAAACGATTGAATGCATGTATTAATTGTTTAAAATTGGGTCATAGAACTACGAATTGTAAATCCCGCGGGTGCAAATATTGTAATTTCAAGCACCACACTCTTCTACATAGAAATCAAGTACGTGATGGTGTGATGGATTCAAATAACAAGGCTGACACTTCTCCTAAAGAGTTAGATGCACCCGACGTGACATGCCTAGTAGGGTCTAATTCGGATGAGAAGGAATCCTGTGCCGACGTCGTCTTAGCTACGGCTATAGTTAATGTAGAGAACGACTTTGGATTATCCATTCCCTACAGGTCACTGCTGGATGGTGGTTCATCTTCGCATTTCGTTACGGAAAAATTAGTACAGCAGCTTTGTTTGAAAAAATCTAAGGTTCATCTTAATATTGATGCTATTACGCTCGCTCCTGTTAAGGTCAAACATAAGGTTCGTCTTGTCATTAGATCTCGCGTTAATGAATTCAGCACTTCTATCGAAGCTTTGGTAGTACCCAAAATAACTAATGATCAACCTTGTCGTAAGTTGAACACCAAACTTTGGAAAATACCAGGAAATATTGTTTTGGCTGACCCTACGTTCAACACTCCACAACCTATCGATATTTTGATTGGCGCTGGTCTATTCTACAAACTGTTGTCAGTGGGACAAATTCTTCTTGGGGATGACCTTCCGATTTTGCAGAAAACTCTTCTTGGTTGGATAGTCGGCGGCGGTGAAGAATCAAGGGCACCACGATGCTTGGTTGCAATACAAAATCAAGACGATGATGGACAAGACTTGGAAAAAATGGTAGAAAGGTTTTGGGAAGTAGAAGAGTGTGGATCGCAAAAAAGGGCGTTAACTATGGAGGAATCAGATTGTGAGAAACATTTTGTGGAGAATCTGAGACGCAACGCATCTGGAAGATTTCAGGTTCGTCTTCCATTCCGCAGAAATCCGTCCGTTCTAGGGAACTCCCTTGACATTGCAAGGAAACGGTTCTTCAGCTTAGAGCATAAATTATCGAGAAACCCGGAGATTCGTAAGCAGTATTCAGAGTTTATGGAGGAATATAGCACCCTTGGTCACATGGAATTAATTTCGTCTCCATCATCGTTGGACAAATATTACGTCTTGCCTCACCACTGCGTTTTAAAACCGGAAAGTAGCAGCACTAAGCTACGAGTTGTCTTCGACGCATCATGTAAAACGAGTTCCGGAATTTCACTAAATGACACATTAATGGTTGGTCCTGTAATTCAAGATGACTTATTTAGTATTTTGCTTCGATTTCGATCATTTAAGTATGCCATAACGGCTGACATTTCAAAAATGTATCGCCAAGTCCAGGTACAGCATCCTGACAGAAATTGGCAATGCGTGCTATGGAGAAATAACCCTAAAGAAGATTTGAAATTATATCGGTTGCTCACTGTCACTTACGGCACGGCGCCTGCCTCTTTCCTCGCGACAGGCTGTCTTCGGCAGCTGGCTTTGGATTGCACTACGGAATTTCCTTTAGGGTCGAAGGTTCTGCAAAGGGATTTTTACGTCGACGATATGCTAACTGGAGCTAGCTCTATTGATGAAGCGAGGACACTTTGCCGCGAGATAAACGAGTTATTAAAATCTGGAGGTTTCGAATTGTCAAAATGGTGCTCCAATTGTCCAGACCTGTTGTCAAGTTTCAACGCATCTAATTTGGAAAAATATCTTCATATATCTGGTGATAATTTTGTTAAAACATTAGGAATGTTTTGGCAGCCGCAATCAGATGAATTCCGCTTCTTCTCCCAGCGTTTGGAGCGAATGGATTCTGCAAAACGTGTGACGAAACGCACTGTTTTATCAATCATTAGTCGTTTATTTGACCCTCTGGGTTTGTTAAATCCGATCATAGTAAAGGCAAAAATTTTTCTTCAGCAGTTATGGAATCTTAAATTAACTTGGGACGAATCCTTACCCCAAGAGCTGCTATCTCTAGTGGATCAAATCAACATTCCTCGTTTTGTTTGGGCGTCGTCTACTCACATAGAAATTCATGGCTTTGCAGATGCAAGCTCTTCGGCATATGGCGCTTGCATCTATGCACGTTGTATAATAAATGGAAGTATTAGCTGCAACTTATTGACAGCTAAGTCTCGTGTGGCACCTTTGAAAACTATCTCAATCCCTAGATTGGAGCTATGTGCAGCACTTCTTTTGGCTGAACTTACTTCACGTGTGGTGGATATTCTCAAGGCTGATAGCGACAGGATTTATTGCTGGTCGGACTCCACAATTGTTCTCTCGTGGTTGGCGTCGTCGCCTGCTAGATGGAGCGTCTTCGTCAGTAACAGAGTCTCTAAAATTCAAAATTTGACTCAAGATTTCAAATGGCGTCATATATCATCGCATTTAAATCCAGCTGACTTGTTAAGTAGGGGACTATTTCCTAATGAACTGAGGGACTCCGATTTATGGCTTCATGGACCTGGTTTTTTGTGTTCTCCAAAGAAATCGTGGCCTAAAATGGCGTTTCGGACTGAGCAGCAATTACCTGAAGGACGCAAGACTGTAGTGGCTCTGGTGGGTGCCCCCACCGAAAACTTAGTTGAATCATCGAAGTTTGGAAATTCCTTCGTTCGTCTGGTAAACACCTTTGCATACATTTATCGCTTTTATTCGAACTCAAAAATCAAGATCACGAATTTAGCAGATCGTACTCATGGACCCATCAGTGCTGAAGAATTCGAACAGGCGTTGGTTTCTATAGTTCGGTCGATTCAGAAATATTACCTTGCTGATGATTATCACGCCTTAAATTCGGGTAAAGCCCTAAAATCGAATAGTTCGTTAAAGAGTTTAAATCCATTTATGGATAGTAATGGCTTAATTCGCGTAGGCGGTCGGTTAAACAATGCTGAATTGGACTTCGACGCCAAGCATCAATTCGTGCTTCCAAAATCAAACTTTACAAGATCTTTGGTCAGATATTACCATCACAAGCATCTGCACGTGGGCTGTCAAACCTTACTGGCTGTGATCCGCAATAGGTTCTGGATTCTTGGTGGAAGAGTTATTATCAAACAGATAATTCGAAATTGTGTTCGCTGTTCCCGATTACGCCCGAAAATAATGGAGCAATTAATGGGACAATTGCCCAGTCCTAGGGTCCAACCCAGCCCCGTATTCTACCATACCGGAGTAGATTTCTGTGGACCATTTTATATTAAACATATAATTCGAAATCGCGCTCCAATCAAGACATACGTCTGCTTATTTGTGTGTTTGTGTGTGAAGGCTGTTCATATAGAAGTAGCGACAAATTTATCGACTGAAGCCTTCTTGTCGGCCTTCATCAAATTTAAAGCTCGACGGCCAAATGTAAGGGTCGTGTATTCAGATAATGCAACAAACTTTGTAGGAGGATATCGAGAATTGCAAGAACTGAATGAGCTATTTAAATCTGAAGAGCATTCTCGGCTGGTTCAGGAGATGTGCTCAAGAGACGGGATAAGCTGGAAATTTATTCCACCACGGTCCCCGCACTTTGGTGGCCTTTGGGAGGCTGCAATGAAACAGGCCAAACATCATCTACGTCGAGTGCTCGGTCTTCAACCCTATTCCATGGATGAGTTGCAGAGAATCACGTGTCAGGTTGAAAGTATATTAAATTCTCGTCCCCTTATTCCTCTTACAGATGATGTTGACGATCTACAAGCCTTAACTCCAGGACATTTTCTGGTTGGTGGTCCTATGGTCGGGGTGCCTCATCCTACTCTCGTTGACGCGAACGTCAATCGTCTGTCCAGATGGCAACAACTGCAGGCGAATTTACAAACATTCTGGTTACGCTGGCAAAGGGAGTACCTTCAAGGTTTGCAACGAAGAAGTAAATGGAAGTCTATACATCCCGACATAAAGGTGGGCTCTCTGGTGATTTTAAAAGAAGACAATCTTCCTTCCCTCAAGTGGGCGTTGGGTCGTATTAAGGAGATTCACACTGGAGATGATGGTCATGTCCGGGTAGTCGTCGTTCGTACTATGGGTGGTATCGTCACCAAGATTTGCCCACTACCACTGGAGCAGGATATTGATTCCAATGTGTTGGAAGCGGATACTTCCAAGACGGCCGGTTTATGTTAACAACTTAACTTCTATAAGTAACAATTTTTTTTTCTTGCCTCTTAAATATAAACTTCATTTTAAATTCCAAATTAAAGTTCATTTTATTTAAATTTCTAAAATCCAATTCATTTTTTCATACATGTGTCAACACTATTTATTTGCTCTTATCATTCTTAACATAATGATGTACCGTAATTTTCTTTGCTTTGATTTCATATCGATATGAATTTTGTAAAATAAAAGTTAGTCACGATCTGTAAGCAATTCAATAAAGTTCTTGTCCAGAAGTATAATTTGATTTGGATAATTTTGATTTGGATATACCTTAAAAAAGCTTAAGGTTTACACATTTCGGTATTCTCATGTGTGTTAGGTCTACTGCGACTGACTGCATCTACGTTAGAGTTTTATGTGCCTTTTTTATAGACAATCTTATAATCAAACTCCTCTAATTTTAATCTCCACTTTACGATTCAGGAGTTGGACTCTTTGAGATTCATAAGCCATATGAATGGTTTATAATCTGTGACAATAGTGAACTAATGGCTAAGAGTTCTTTCTCTATTGTGGAGTAATTTATTTCAGTGTCCAACTTGCAAAACAGATTGGTTTGGCATTGCCAAAAGTCCCGTGAGAAGCGCAGCACCGATGGCGTAGTAGCTTACGCGGTCCTTACAATAAAAGGTTTAGAAAAATCAGGGTACTGGAGAATTGGGTCGATGATTCATACATCTTTGCAAGATTCAAATGCTTGAATATATCGATCATTCAGTTCGATATTTCTCCCTTTCTTTAGACATTCCGTTAGTGGTTTGGTTAACTTTACAAAATCCTTTATGAATTTGCGGTAATAACCCACTAGATCGACCGCATCTGCTTATTTGTAGGTGCGCATCTGTGTTAGCATGCTTATTTGTAGGTCTATAAATAATTTTATATTTATACGCCACGAGAATGACTGCCCACCGTTGTAGATGATTAGCGGTCATCGTTTGAAGACCCTTATCTGGATTAAACAATGAGAAACAATGAGACTAACAGATTGTGGTTTGCAATTAGCGTAAACATGCGACCATATAAATATTGATGAAATTTCTTCACTCCGTAAATTATAGACAGTGCCTCGTTTTCAATCTGGCTATACTTCCTGTGGTGTACATCCAACGTTTTCGATGCAAAAGCTATTGGTAACTCCACGTCATTTTTATCCATATATGAAATTACTGCCCCTATGCCGTATGAGGATGCATCTGTTGCCAAAACAATTGGTCAATCTGGCTGGTAATGTACTAGGTGAGTCACTTCAATGATCTCCCGCTTCAGTGTTTCGAACGATGTTTCTTGTTCTTTTCCCCATTTGAAGCCGATATCCTTTTTCCGTAACTGGTTTAGTGGCGCTTGTGATAAGTTCCTGATGAATAATAGTTAATTTTTCCTAGGAATGTCTGCAGTTCCTTTAAATCCTTTGGTCGGCGCATTTTTCTTATAGCGATGGTGCCAGATTCAGAAGGTCTTATCCCTTCCACGTTAATTATGTGCACTAAATAGTCCACCTCTCTTTTCAGAAATTCACATTTTCCACGGTTTATCTGTAAACCATATTCGGAAAGATGTTGAAAAATTGCTCTCAAGTTGTTCAAATGATCCTATTGGTCATTTCCAGAGATTAAAATATCGTCTAGGTAAATAGTGCACCTGAGACCAGACAGTACTTGCTCCAATGTTCGTTGGTAGATGGCAGGGGCGCTCGCAATGCCAAATGGAAGTCCCTGATACTGATACAATCCAAGAGGAGTGTTGACAACTGCCAGATCTTTAGATTCGTCGTCCAATTAAATTTGAAGATAATCGCCCGCTAAAACCATTTTTGAAAATAGATATCCTCCTGCAAGGGTCTGTTCCTCGGTCCTGGAAATTGGGTGCTGATCAACTTCAAGATGTGGGTTTATGGTTACTTTAAAATCACCTCAAACTCGCAATTTATTCTTCTTCTTCTTCACTATGACGACGGGCGCAGCCCACTCGCTGAATCTTACTGGTTTCCAGACCCTGCTTTTTCCAAGCGTTTCGCTTCATGTTTGAAACTGCCCAACATCGCGAACAGGATGGATGTGGGTTTAAAACATGTTGGCCTGGCACCTGGCTTCAACTATAAGTGCACTTTGACCGCGGTACAAAGTCCTAGGCTAGAAGATGATAAGTCTGCGTGGTCGGATAACAACTTTTCAAGTGCTATGGGGATATCGCAAATTCCGATGTTGAATACGGAGTCCTTATTTTTGGAAGAAATCTCGAGACCAAGGGTTTTAAACCAATCAAGTCCAACAATATTTATTTTGACCCTTCGGTACATTCGTAATAATTCTTCTCCCGTTAATAGTTTCTCCTCCCTACCGAGCTTGGGGTAGCCCTCCAACTCTCCAAGGACTGGAACATTTACGTTGCCGTACGATTTTAGTATACGATGTGTGATTGTATGCTGGCTTGACTGTGTGTCTGGTGGCCCTACTACAGAATAACTAGCACCTGTATCTAACAAATTCCATAGTGTGCCCAAAGACATCCACATCGATAACCCATTTGTTCCCTTTTTGTGCACTGTTAAAATGTGATGCAGTTCCTGAACGTGATGTGGTTGGGACCTTTGTGATACTTTTCTTCCAGAGCGACTCGCATATAGCATTGAAAAACTTGCACGTGTCTCGGTTGTGACTTTTCCAACACCCTGGGCATGATTTGGCCGGACCTCTATGGTTACTGCTCATTCGGCTACGGTCAGATTGTCTTTCTTTGCCTCGCGCCTTCGTGCTCATCATTCGATCCTTTCGAATATGGTTGACCTCAAATTGTTCGTAGTTACTGTTGTTTATTATTTTCAGAGACTTTTGAGTTGTTTCGAGCACTTAAGCAATTGCGGTTACCTTTGCTAATGTGGTATTCATTCTTTGCAAAGCAGTCGTGCGAACAGCATCATGTGGTGTATTGAGGGTGATAACATCGCGTATCATCTCATCTACGGACTCATTATCACACCCCGTCTTTGAACTCTGAAATTTGCATGAACGGACAAGACTTCTAAAAGATTAGCAACCTAGTCAACATATGATTGCCTATTTCTCATTCTGCACTTCCAAAAATCATACCGCACCATAGACACATGTACAGTGCTGCGTAAAAAATTAAGACCACCTACACTTTATCATGAAACTTTTACTTTCGATGTCTACAACTTTCGAATGATATTTTGGGCTATATAAATCTAGTGGCTATTTTCTGCAATAATTTCATTAAAATAAAACAAGACGGTATAGCAATATAAATTATAAATGTACTGCAATTATCATATAATTAAAACTTGTTACATCCTATCATGAAAAGATACAATGAATGTTGGGCCATTCAGAACAGGACAATTTCGGGACGCAAAAAAATTGTGGAAAGACGTGTTAGAAGTTCTTTCCTCAAGTTAGTTACAAAAAATCGAGCCCTACTCTTTTGGCAGATCTCCATTACGCAAGCGTTTGCTGGTCATATTTGAAAGAATCCTCTGCGCACAAGGATAGTTTGATCGGAGCACGACAAAAAAATCCTAACATGCAGACCTGCTCGAGGAAGAGTTTTGTGGCGTAGAGGGCAGCGCCCACAGGAATTGGAATCCGCAAGACTGGAACGAATTTTTTTCACCGATGAAAATGAAGCCAAGCCAAAGCCATTTAATGTGGTCTTAATTTTTTACGCTGCACTGCATTTGTTCTTTGAAATGATCCGTTAATTTGCGTATTAAATCTACGTACTCTGTATTCGCTACTTTGCTGCATCGTAAAAGGTTCCGTAGCAGTACATATGTGTCTGGCACTAACCAAGATAAAAAATATGCTTGTTTGTTTTCGTCGCTTCACTTGGTATGCTGCTCCAACTGCTGCTCTTGCTGGAATGGTGGAAATGGCTTCACCGTAGTTGTAGTACCAACTTCTCGGATAGTATTCAGATAATCCTGTTGATGACATGAATTGAGATGTTGAGCTGGACTACTATACTCAGTTACTAGCGTGGGGTCTAAATGGTTTCGATTAGATGTATTAGATGATTGATTAGATGTCTGGTTAAAAGGTCGGCTAAATGATGCACAGTGGGCTAGATTCTAAAAAAGTGGACAAAAATCCAAAAAAAAATTTTTTTTAAATGCCTTTTTATACGAATTATTTTATAGAGGGGGATCCCCTGGACGTTTTTCCGAAATATGGGGCGGGTAGCTTTAAAGCCTGCGGATCTGAGGCATTCCGAAGTTAGACACTTTGGACATATCTGCATTTGCGTGTCTTCACCCCGAAAAACACTTCCTACGTTAAATCCCAATAACTTTATATCTGAGTGTGTAATATTAATTAACCCTGCGTGTGTACACTATATTTTCCGAGACACGGTGTGTACACTGGGTCTTTTAGGGAACGGCCGGGTTTTCAAAGTTTTCTCGGCTATCAAAAATTCTGAAAAAAATCTGGGGTACTTATTAAAGTGTCTACTATATAGCCAACAAGTTGCCAAAGTCATATGTTTGAAAGCATTGGGGAGGTAGTTGAAGTGCGCCTTCTATTCATAAGAGGAAAATTTGAGTTTCGGATTTTAACTGTTCCTTCAAAGACCCAGTGTACACACGCAGGGTTAAGTTCAATGAAGAGTGATCCTGAAGGTATGTAGAAAATTTTTATGTGTTTTACCGTTATTAAATAATAATACATGTTAATGTAAGAGAATGATCAATAACCACGAAAAAAAAAAAATTTTTTTTTAAATAATTAGCCTTAAATTGTAAAAATAGTTTATTGCCCACTACCGCCCGGCATAGTTTTAATGCGATTTTGTAGGAAATTCTTTATATAATGAGAATTCGAAAGATTTGGGTGCCAAAACTTGCCAATTCATATTTTGTACGACGTGAATCGCTACCGTGGGTGCATTCGTGAAAAAACGTTAAAACTCGTACGTAGTGTTACCATGTGAAATTTTCGGAAAAATGTATGAAAATTTAATTTATTACATTTAATTAACGCTTGGTGAAAAGTCTGAAGACGCCCAGGAGGCGCGTAACAAAGATTTTAAAAAATATCGTGAGCATTTTGCTAGAAAAACTTCTAGACAAGGAAATATGGAGGATGTATTCAATCGTCTTCTCGTCACATCCGACCCTTATATTTCGAGCATGTGCCGGAAATACCCTAAATGTAATAACAGTTTGTCTGGCTAAGCTTTGAGGTTGCTTCATACATCCGACACAGAGACTAGCAGGGACTTAAATAAAGCAATCGTACCATCTGAGTCCGCTAGTAGCGACGAAGGCTCCGATTAAGAAATTATATTTAATGTACATATATACGTAAAGTTTATAAATGTATGTATGATTATTTTAAAGTAATTAATTTTAATTAAAAATAAAAAATATTAAAAATAAACCATTTGCTTTTTACAATTCTTTTGTTCTCAGAATATGCGAGTCTTTGTAAAATCCGTCCACCATATTGGATCCGCCATTTTGTTTTTGATAGTTTTAATAACGGATTTGTGATCACCGATGTGAAACACCCATGTAGCCAAAATTTCGAATGTATAAGACAACGCATTATATTTTTGTCCACTTTTTTCCTAATCTAGCCCACTGTGTGATGGATGAATTTTTGGTTAATAGGTCGATTAAAATTTTGATTAGAAGAGTACTATGGGAAGTTTAGTGGTCTCTGAGGTGCGCTAGGCAAGACAGATGTACTGGAGCGTGGAGCGCTCTTTACCTACATATATTCTTATTTTATTAATACTGGAACTTTTCGTTAGCATCCCACGCGTTTTTACATTTAGATACATAAGTGGCCGCAGCAATAAAAACTTTACATTCCAAATTATTTTTTACTTTTTGATTCATTTTAAAATAAAAGCAATTTTTTTAGTTTTTTTTTTAAACTATTAATTTTATTTTATATTTCTTCCGCCATTTTGTGGTGGCTGCCATATTAGATATAAAATTCGTCATACAGCTTACTGAATTCTACCTGTCGTACTCTTTCATTTGATACCGGTGGAACATAATTCCAAAAAATTGCCCGCAATCTTGGAACCGCCTTCTTTTTTAAAAATGGTCAGATTGCATTTAGTACATATACATGATGAGTTGAACTTGAACCCAACTACGGGAATCGTGTTGAGTTAGGGTCGACTGAGCTTGACTTAGCTCTGATACCTGGGTTTAATTGAAATTATACATACAGACGTAACTTCAGTAGTTGAATTTAGTTGACAGATGCATCTCTGGGCCTGCGGGTAACAATTGCAAATACCAGTCACCATTTTGGAACCGCTACCTTGATTTTTTTACAAAATAGTCAGATTGGATTGTAATCCAAACTAAACGTGTATGCAAAATTTCAGCTCAGTCGGAAACTGGGAAGTGAGTCAAATTTATGTTCGAAGATTTTAATATACATATAGTTACCAAGGAAATTAATAAAATCGTATTAAAAATGTACTGCAACTACTCGTAAATCACCTCCGATCGATCTGAAATTTTGGGAAACGTATTTTTGGGAGAAAAAAAACCAAAATAAAATGGATCTGAGTTCTTTACCAGTAATTTGAAGAGTACTGTATAGGTACACTACAGCTACCCGAAGAGTTCGAGAGAGAACCGTACCCGAAAACCCCTATATAAAATAGACTCAGAAAGTGAGTTTTTCAACCAAATCTATGTTTTTTCATTATTAATATGTTTTTGGGGGCCATTTTGAATATTGTAAGCATTTTAAATCACCTTTTTTTACTTCTACATGATAAAAAAATTTCCCTATTGACCCAGAGAAATCCATGAACCAAGAGGAACAGTTTTACAAGAATGCCTTTTTTTACAAAAAGTGAGATTTCAAGATTTTAGACATTTTTCTCATTTTTCTTTTTGTTTTGTGCCCTAACCTATAACTCACATACATCAATCAGAAGATAATTTGAATGGCTACAACTTTATTATTTGATTTTTTCGATCCGAAGTCACATTTTTCTTTTATTCGCTAAAAGGGCATTTTACACTTTCCGGTATTTTTTAGGTTAGCCATCCCAAATAAAACATTCTTATTTGACCATATTTTTTGTTTCTTGTTGGCAATTATTCGATGGATTGGTGTAGATTGATTGGACTAATTCGCTAAGTTGTTAAAGTATACGTGCGCACTAGGATTTGCCGGTTTTAAAAACCGGTTTTCACATTCGGTTTTTTAAAGAAAACTGTGCAATTCCAAAACCGGAATTTTCAGTACAAAAAGAATGGTTTTAAATTTATACATTACACTTCTTCTATTAGTTACCAAAAATTACATTATTAAGTTATGCGAACATAATTATTAATATTATATAGATTATTCTTTAAAAGGTGTGTTGATGTGATTCAACATTACTTTTTAAGTGGAAAAATGCCTTTCATGCAAAGCAATGGCTTGAAAGGTATTATTTGGATCCAGCGTCATCGAGACAGATGGTATAGAAGTGGTTTGCTGATTTTAAACGTCTCTGCACAAACGCCCCTAATACTAAACTCTCGTTCGTTCCAATTCTAACTAATAGATGATATCTTACTGCATAAATCATTACAACTCGATAATTTAAATTTCAACTAAACGGTTCGTTCAAACTTTATAAATCATCACTCCCCCGAACAGTTTTCCATCCTGGACCCGGCTGATGATATGGGCACAGCCTGTCTATGAGCCAGATCTTCTTCTTCCTCTAAGATCTTTGTTGAATCCTGTAGATAACATTGCTGATCCGTGTTAGGATTTTATAGAGTGCTGAAGTTTCGGATATTTCCTTTCCGTCGTCGACGGTTGAACAACTAAACGAGTTCACCTTCCTTGAATCCCTTACTGTTCGCTCGGAGATCGTACCTTTGTTGTGATATTTTCAACTTTGGCACCCACGTTGTTTTTTTGCGTTTCTAAGTTAGCTCTAACTCGGAGACCATTACTGTTGTCACAAATTGTGCATTTAAGACAGCAGTTCGTAGCGTCCCCCCCCCCCCATGTGAAACCAAAAGAATCTTTCGCTTATTTTTGCCAGAGATTTGTTGACTCCGAACTGTCCTCCTGATCATATCTCTTATTCCAGTGCGAGGGACTAGTACCTGCATTTGATAAGATGTGCCGACAGCGGCCTTCCATTTGTGTTTCATTATTCCGTCTTGGATATACAATGACTTCCATTGGGCTACTAACTAGAGTTTTAGCTCAATAGTCCAGTGCAATTAGTAAATGAAATTGCACTTCTTGATGTACGAAAGTTTTTTTTTAATTTGTTCGGGTACATCTGACAATGTTAAAACCAAGTTTGTGGGGTCGCAGTGTGTTGGGAAAAGCCGCCATCTTGAAAGAGAGGTGGAGGTAGTTTATACTAAATAACTAGTTTCCATGCATTGATAGCTTAAAATGATCACTGGCATGGTGTTGGAGAATAAAATTATCTACAAAAAGAGCCCTCAACGTGGTCTGTATGTGGATTTGGCTCAAATTTATGGCCGCTCAAAGTTCAACCTTCATCATGTGGTTAAGGTTGAATGCAGTTTTTTGCGATTAACTCGTAAGATATAATTTGTGTGGGTTAATGCCGCCCTGAATTATCTATATTTTGGGTTATTTAACAACTTTGGAAATTTATAATAATGGGAAATAGTAGCTACGAATCATCATTTTCGCGAAAGCTAAGTACTCAATTTCAATATATCATATCTTTTTTATTTCGATAAATCTTTAATATTAGCAATACTGTGAGTACTTCTTTTGTGGGAGAATACCTTCACCTTCGGCCCAGTATCGAATGTAGCACCTCACATGAATGTTGGCGGTCGAGACATTTTTCAGTAATCTCGCACTTCCTTTGTCTTTTCTCGCAATGTTCCTCTTAAAAATGATTGCACCACCTTTTCTTAAACAGCTTTTACTTGACCTTTACTTAAGTTTCTTTGCACACGTTATGTTTCCCGGATTCCAAAGACATTTTGTTATTTTCCGCAGTCTGAGGCAGTCTCATCAAAAACTTTACTTTTAGAACCTCGAAAATGATAACACTTAGCTACTATTTCCCATTATTATAATTTTCCAAAGTTGTTAAATAACCAAAAATATAGATCATTCAGGGCGTTACATAAAATTCTAATTCATCCGGCAAGCGAAAATGGCTGGAAGCGAGTTATTCGTCGAGAAGTGTCACAACCTTCGCGGTAGACTTTTCACCCGCTATGTCGCGGACATGAAACGACATAGAGCTTCAGCCAATAGCCCATTTGAAAGTTATCAGTTATTTCAGGCAAGTGCAGTACGAACTTTGGCGTTGGTTTACTCGCAAACTATACAAGCGAGAACGACGACTAAGAGCTTATTCTAAAGGTAATTACTAGCACTTTAAGTTTGGTAATCGGCATCAACCCACACAAATTAATATCTTACGAGTTAATCGCTAAAAACTGCATTCAACCCCAACCACATGATGAAGGTTGAGCTTTGAGCGGCCATAACTTTGAGCCAAATCCACATACAGACCTCAATGAGGGCTCTTTTGTAGATAATTTTATTCTCCAACACCTTGCCAGTGATCATTTTCAGCTATCATTGCATGGAAACTAGTTACAGTGGAAATCGGTTAACACGAAATGGTGGGGCCGGATGAGGATTTCGCGGTATCCGAATTTCGTATTAACCGTTGTCATTGAAATACGACAATAATACCGAGTTAAAAACATACTGAAACCCGGCTTTATCTAAAAAGTAAGTAGAAGTAAGTAAAAAGAAGAAACAGTAAAAAAATTTAACCTTACTTATTCGCACAAGTTACAAAAAAAAGCGTGGTGCACCGAAAATCAAAAACAGACTGAAGTTTTTCTTGAAAATTAACAAGATAATTTTAGTCAACTTAGCAATGACGCACTAGTTTTGGCGAATCCCCCATTTTCAAAAAAATTAGGCCTATTCTGAACTTCGCTGGAATTTTCTTACCTCGTATGCTACGGATGTAAGAAAATTCCAGGAAAGTTTAGAATAGGACTGCATATTTAGGAGAAGGCAGAGAACAAAATTAAATTTGACCTTCAAAAATATAGGGGAAAGAAATCATGAGAGAATTGGAGAAAATATGAACAAAATAAGTGCCACAGAGACTCTTTTTCGTGTTAAGCGAAGAGCGTTTCGCCATATCAGAACAAATTCGCATGAAAAGAATATTATAGGACCGGGACTACACTGTTTTTTCGTGTTATGGAATATTTCGAGCAATCCGTTTTCGTGTTAAGTGAGCTCCACTTTATTTAGTATTAACTACCTCTACCTCTTTTTCAAGATGGCGGCTTTTCCTAACACACTGCGACCCCCAAACTTGGTTTTAACATTGTCAGATACACAAACAAGATACAGATACATGAACAAGTTCCAAAACAAAATTTCGTACATCAAGAAATGCAATTTCATTTACTAATTGCACTGGACTAAAAATGGGAGAAATACCTGTGTTGTTGCTTTGAGCATCTCGGTCCTCACATCCTGTCGTTGGCACAACAATCGTCCTTTGGCAATTTTTCTCGATACTTACAACCTGTTTCGATTTACATCGTATCGACAGTAATATTTCAGCGGCTGCACCCCTTAGTGACCGACCACGTTAAATCCGTTGCGCTCTCTTCTTCGGTCATCGGCGGTAATTAACCGCTCTCGCTGCTTCGATTAGATCTTGATGGATGGATTTTGCTCGTCGAAAGTTTCAGGCAGCAGTTTTCTAAGTTTGATGAATTCCTGAGATGCCGAGATATGATGGAGCTCGACCCTTTCTAGGTCGGCTCGAACGGTGGGTAACTCAATTTTTTCGAAATTATTTCTTACGTGTTCCTTCATGGTATCCAGCTTTTTGTCGACAGAAAGTGACATTCTTTCAATTTTCTACTTCAGATGGTGCCTTCGTTCTTCTGAAGATTCTTTGATCTCGGCTGATGTATGTTCTGGCGTTTCCTTTAACACCTCTGTAGAGGCTCTCTGATATATCTTCAAAAACTAGTTGGGATGTGGGTTTGGCCCCTTTCGGTCCACACGATCAACTTCGCTGTATGATGAACGTAGATGGAACAAAATGACTTCTTACAAAGTAGTGTAGTGATATCGCTTGCAATAATTGGCAACACGATCAAAAAGCTCTTATGCTGGAAAGCATTTATCGCCATACAAAGGATACACAAGTAGAGACGATCGCCTAGATCGTCTCCCGACCGAAGAAAGCTTTGGAACAGAGGATCACAAGATCAAAGAAGAAATTTGAATTTTAATCTCTGAGTGAGAGTGTCGAGCAAAGCCTCGTAGTTGGTGACATCAGTACAATAAGTATTATTTATCACTCAGCCTGCGAAAGTTATTTATAATAAAAGTAGTATTAAGCAATAGCAGAGTTGTTCTTAATTAAAGTGCGTGGGCACTTAAAACCCCACAGTAGTAATACGTTTAGCACTAGTGGGAAATTGACTAGTATCCGAACTGGTGACAAAATAATCCTGAGAAAAGCTAGTTCAAATAAATTATAGTAGTGGTAAATCCTCATGATTTTTTTAAAAAATTTGTTTTCCTGAACGTTAGCAAACAAACACTTCCTTCATACTAAGTTCGCTACACTAAAGCGGGTGTTCGAATTCGAGCAGAAAAAGCGGCCCAACTCATTACTGTGCCTCCTCCAAAATTTCGACTCCAAAATTTCAGGTTTTTTCGTGAGATCATGCCAAAAGTATTAGCAGCCATCTGGGCCATCCAGATTACATTTTGATTTGCCAGAAAAAATAATAGTTTGCCAAACCTTGTCCCACGACATTACATTTTCCGCAAATTTAAGCCTTAGAAATTTATGTTGTGGTGTTAAGATAGGTTTTTTTGGTATTTGCCCCGCTTTTTCTGCTCGCGCAAAGAGTCCAATTTGCATGTGTGCTGCACACTAGATTTAACTTTTGGACGATTTTTAGTGTCATTTGAAGAGGAATCACTTGGCGATAATTGGACCTTTCAATAGGATAGTGCACCTATCCATATAGAAAGAGCTACGATGAAGTGGTTTGAGGAGCAAAAGTATCCCGTTTTGGACTGGCTGACACCGAATGAAGATTTAAGGAGAATTGTAGTCAGAAAGGTGTATGCTCATGGAAGGCGGTGTGAAAATGTAGAATCGCTCAAAATAACCAATTAACATGTTTGGAATTCAATTCCGGAGGAAATGCTACACACATTAGTGGCGAGCATGAGAAAAAGTGTTTTTCCGGTAAAAAAAACAATGGAGGATCGACCAACTGCTAAATAAAATTAATTTATAAGAATAGAAACACTTTTTTCTTTATATTTTCTTACTGAACATAAATCAATTTCCCACTAAAATGCTTCAAATTGAAATGTTTTTAAATCCGGTACGCATTTTACCGTTATTAAAAGAGCTAGCGATATAATTTTTTTACCACTTATTCGCAATCCCTAGGAAAGCAACTATGCTCAAATTCATGTTTCTAGAACAAAATGGGGCTGAGGAAAACGCTCTGAAACATAGAAGTTTTGCGTGAACTTTAATCAATTTCGGGCACTGTGCATGAGTGGCCCTTCCTGAATCCGCCAGCTGCCTCTTAAGCGTTCGATCTACTGCCTTTCTTCTCTTAGATAGTAATATATGGGACAAAATGTTTCCCACAGTAGATAATAAACAGATGCCTCTCCTGTTGTCGCATATTGTTAGGTCCCCCTTTTTGGTATTTTGACTTGATACCTTCCGTCCAGTCCTCCGGAAAGGTACAGGTGTTCCATGCTATTTTCAAGATTGGCTGTAGCGCATTTGCTGTGAGGCTTGAACCGGCTTTCATTAATTCTGGCGGGATGCCAGGTTCTCTTGAGGTTCCTGTGTAAGTGAACCATTCAGGCCGGCGAAAAAGTAAT
>OX465281.1:114626520-114860082 GCA_949987705.1 Thereva unica | reverse complement strand
ACGAATCCGAAAAATCCTGCAATTTCATAATCTTATTCAAAAGTCGTATGTGTCATTATCTTATTACTTACTTGATTGAAAATGAGAAATATATAATCTAGTGGAATAGAGGATATTAAGTCGAGAAAGAACCATGTTTTGATGTAATGCCGAGCAATAAGCTTTGGATCCAGTATTACTTGTTCGGCGTTGTCTTGTTGCATTATTCCTGAAAAAAGACAACATCAAAATTTGAATTATGATTCAGCAAATGATAATTTGACACTACATATATAATATATAAATTAGAAGATAATTTTATGGCTCGTGATAAAAAAATACTTCTCCAGCAGTAGTGCTAAATTTAAACTTCGCTTGGTCATTATTCATGGGTACAGTTTTTAATATCAACCACAGACTATTTTAATTTCCTATTTAAACCAGCCAGACATTTTAATGGAATACACTGCAAATCTGAACTTTTAAAAGTGTCTTATTTCAAAACGCTAAAAGTGATTTATTGTGACATCACCCATTTGAATAACATTGTAGACACTTTTAAAACACTGTGTTTAAAAAATGTCTACAAGGTTAATAAAATGGGTGATATCAAAATAAAACGCTCTAAGTAGTATAAATGTGGGGATTCTGGACCACAAGTCCCCTGTTTGTATGAAACGTAGGAAAAAAGATAAGCGTTAGGCAGGGTGCATACTGGAGAAATCCGTTTCAGGAAACTGGTTTCATGAAATTGGTTTCAAGGAAACCGTTTGTTTAAAACATGCACACAGAAGAAACGGGTTTCCATCAGTTTCGTGATGGATTCAGATGATGATGATGTGGTTATTTTGTGGAGGTGGCTAAAGAAAAAGAAAAGAAGGAAGTATTGGGTTCACCCGTTGATCAGGGATCGTCAACACAGTACTTACGTTGTAGCTCGTCAATTGTGCAGTGATCCTGTCAAATTTAAGGATTTTTTTAGAATGTCGAAGCCTCTTTTTGAACGTTTGATGGAATTAGTTAGCCCACTAATAACAAAGAAGGACACTAACTGGAGCGCGTTCAAAAACCTTACTATGGTTAACAATGGTTAACTATGGTAAACTTTTGTCGTTCAAAAACTCCGTGGTTAACTACAACATAACCACGAGCATAACTTTTTGGCGTTCAAAAACTCCCGTGGTTAACCATGGTGTAGTTAAATTTTAACCATGCTCGGGAGCATGGTTAGCGATAGTTAAGAAGAAGAAGAATAAAAACAATTTTTTGACACTTGTTTTAATGTTAATAATGAACAAATCAATGTGGGATTTGTGAGATTATTTTAAATAAATAATTATTGGAAATAATTGAGGCAAATAGTAGTTAACTACGGTGCGTTCAAAAACCTCCATGGTTAAACATAAACTTTCGTGGTTAAGTGAAGTGATGTAGCATAAGCACAGCTTACCTCGTGGTTTACTATAGTAAGGTTTTTGAACGCGCTCCTGGAGGTTAGCTCTGAGTGCCGAGGAAAAAATAACAATAACACTGAGGTAAGTCAAAACCGTTTAATCATAGCCAAATGTTCAGTGTGCACCCTGCCTAAGATCACTAGAAACGTGAAACTGAAGCCTATACGAAATCCTTTTTTCGGATTTCATGTAACCCAGTTGCAAGAAACCAATGAAATAACAATTTCATGCAACGCAGTGTGCACAGCCCTGTGTTAAACTAATCTATCTGTTGCAAGCAACTAAAGTTTCTCGTTTCATGAAACTGGTTTCCTGAAACGGGTTTCTCCAGTGTGCACCCTGCCTTAGTCATGTAAAGAAAAATTTGTGGGTGCCCTTTTTGTTTGGGAAACAATTTGTGGAAGTTCTAGACCAAGGTCCCGAGTTTGTATGAAGCGTAAGAAAATGATTTTAAGAGAAGTAAGAAAATATATCCCTTTTTGTATGGAAAAAGTTGGTGGAATTTCTAGACCAAAGTCCCCAGTTTGTATGAAACGTAGGAGAGAAGATAAGCGGTAGTCTGCAGTTTGTATGACCCATAGGAGAAAACATAAGCCGTAGTGCCCTGTCTGTCATCATAAACATCCATCGCACCATATCAAATTTCATCTTTAATTAAAAAAAATTAAAGTAAAAAAAATTTGTGGGTGCCCTTTTTGTTTGGGGAAAAATTTGTGGAAGTTCTAGACCAAGGTCCCGAGTTTGTATGAAACGTAAGAAAATGATTTTAAGAGAAGTAAGAAAATATATCCCTTTTTGTATGGAAAAAGTTGGTGGAATTTCTAGACCAAAGTCCCCAGTTTGTATGAAACGTAGGAGAGAAGATAAGCGGTAGTCTGCAGTTTGTATGACCCATAGGTGAAAAGATAAGCGGTAGTGCCCTGTTTGTATGAAACATAAGAAAACAAGACAAGCGGTAGTCAGATAGAAAGAGAAAATTCGTGGGTGTTTTTTGTATGGGAAAAAATTGGTGGAAGTTCTAGACCAAGGTCCCGAGTTTGTATGAACCGTAAGAAAATGATTCTTTCTTAAGTGAGGGCGATGTTGTTGTTGTGAAATATTTGGTATGATTTTTTTGAAATATTGTGGTTTTCAATGTTGCGGTAAGTATTTAGATTAAGTTAAATTTAATTGAGTGAATGAATGGTTTTCTTAAAGTTTTGCATGCGTGGGAATTCTGTTATGTGCACACAGCACATTCTTATGTTTCTACAAACATCCGCTCCACATATAATATTTTCTTTGTCATAATAAACATCCATTGCACCATATCAAATTTCATCTTTAATTTCTTAGACTTAAGATTGCTGATTTGGCAATTTTCATTCTTATTAATGTGGGAAAGGAAATTTGCGGTTAGTGTGCAAACATTTTACTGATATCGATGATCTATGTATATAAGCAGCAGATATACTTGTTGAAAATCAGTCTAGTTTCAACATTATTTTGGTGAACAACAATTTAAGTTTTCGTGATCATCTTCATTCAAAAATGGATTCAGCTCAATTAAATGAGGAATATAATACTCTGGAGGATTTAAACGCCTGCAATTACAAACCTCTTCTAAAAGTTAAGGAAATGGATCCTTTGAAGGCATACACCATTCTGGGATGTGGAAAGGTTTCCACAAAATATGGGACACGATATGTTCTGGAACTGGAGGACCATCAGATGTTTTTACCGGAACGATACAACAAAATAGCAGACAAGACTTGTTGATAAACTCAATGCAGGTGGATACTTCGTGACTTATCATGGAACATCAACAAACTCTTACAATCTTAACTTTTCTAAAGCTACGTCTAACCCCAATTTTTATATTGATTTTGCAAGTCAAATAAATTAATTCATTAAAGTGAATAATTCTTTTATTTTTTCACTCTTTGATTTTTTTGATTTTTCTAGAAGAAATATCTTCTATGGTTGTTTTAATTGATGCTGTTTTATTGTTGTTGTAAAAATCGTCGACAAAAGCAAGAAGAGTAGAATTAAAAAGTAGCTGTATAGCTGAATTGAAACTTTAGAGTTTAGAGAATACAATCCCTAACTTGAAGACAAGTTGTTGATACAGATAGAAATGAACGTAAAACTCAAGGTTATCCAGACAATTGTCCCTTTGCGGGTCTTGATAGCGAAGCCGAATGGATAGAAAAGACCAGAAACGGGTATATAAATTACTATACTAGTAAGCTTGGATAAGGTGACCCAGAACCGGCATGGGATTTGGGACGAGAAGTTGGTGCGAGATGTGAACGCCAGCTGTGAGAAGCTAGTTGAACTAAGAATTAATAAGCTCTTGGGGGATCCTTTGTAGTGATCTTTGATTCAATTATTATGTAGGTATATAAATCCTTGAAGGGGGGAATGTTAGGTTAGTTTTCTTCCGGTTGCGGTGATGAACAGTTATAAGGATTCTACCAGATTGCTTGAGGAAAAGGGTGATAAAGGAAGCAAAGTAAAAGAATTAAAATATCAGCTGAATTCTCTATCAATTAAATTGAAGCTATCATCATCATCATCATCGTCATCTGAGAGTAAAGATACTTCTTCATCCATAAGATACCAGCAGATAAAAGAATGGTAAATATGAGCATACCAAAATTTCTCGAAGAATATTCTAGTATTCTGTTGGAGGAGCATAAGGGTAAAATAGAACAACTCTATAGATATGTTCAAGAATATGAAAATGCTGGAAAAATTATTTCTATACATGGAATACATTATATGAACTGCCCATGGTCGAACGATAAAACAACTTGGGGACCAGATACGTGTGGATGTTGTTTTGTGGAGCGGTACAAACGGGAACTTCAACGCCTAGTAAATTTTTATGTCCGGATCACTAAAAGCAGCTGTAGAGAATGCAGAAAGGAGTTCGATTTACACTAGCGCCTGAAGTACACATCATGCATGTATGGGATTTCGCTTATAGAGCTAGCCGTATGGGGCAATGGCGTATAAGCGCCCTTGATAGATGCAGATTTCAACAGAGAGTCATCAATACAGGAAAAATCCTAGAGCCTATATTAAACCAACATCATCGTGAAAAAATATATAGCATAAGATTTGAAAATAAAACAAATTTGTTATAAAAAATGTCTTTTTATTTAATTTATAATACATCATTAGCATTTATCCAAGAATTATGTTCTCGTGAGAACCCCAACCATTTAACATAAACTTTATCACCGCTCAGTTTCAATATTTTTTCAACTAGGTAGAGATCTGAATGTTTAACTTTCTGCAATTCCTTTTCATAGAATCCACCTTTAATGGAGTTGCCCTGGTAGTCCTCAAGTTGATATGTCGGTGGATTAGTCAGTTGAACCTTGGAGATTTTAAAGATTTCAGTTGTCCAGTTTGGTGTGTAGCCTTTTTCAAATAGATGTTTATATTTGCTTATGCGGACGCGGTCTCCTATTTTATATGCAGGTGAAGGGGCAATTTTGATGTGATTATAGGCTGTAGCAAGAAGTAGCTTTTCATTTGTCCTATTAACATAAGAGGGGCGCATTTTAATTGTTCGATGTTTTTTTGCATTGTATTGTGATAGCAGTTTTTTCACCATAAAAATCCATTTGTAGGATCCATTCATGCTAAATTCCTCTTTAAAGTTCGGTTGAATCTTTCCACTATTGATGCCTTTAGCGATGTATGTGTTGAGTAGTGGTTGATTTTATATTTGCTCATTAGCTTTTGAAAGTGAGAGTTGTAGAATTCCTTGCCATCATCCGTTTGCAAATTGCTAGGTGTGCGCCCATCTTTAAATATTGATTGCATCGCTTCTGTGACTTCTGGACCGGTTTTTCTTTTAATTGGCATAGCCCAGGCATATTTAGAAAATGCATCAATTACAATCAGTAAGTAGCGGAATCCTTTGTTTACATGTTTATATGCATCCATTTCCACCAAGTCAGCCTGCCACAAATCAACCAAACCTTTAATGATAACTCTCCGCCTAGTAAAATTTCGACGAGCAGGTTTGTGGAGCTCATTTACTACTTGCCTCTTACTCAGAGATGCCATTTTCAGCCTTCTTATTAATTATGTGTGAGAATATATAATTTTCAATCTTCGCAATTTCACGATAAATGAACGTCGTTAGATTCTCTACTGCTTTGTCAATGCTTTCCCGTATTTCTTCATCGACATAGTTTTTGGTTGCAGCGTCAGCATTTTCCTTTGGATCACCTAGGTTTTTGATTCTTTTCAAGGCAAGATCACAGTCACTATCTGATGTTAAATAGAAACCGTTTCCTTTTGGTCCAGCAGGACCGTCTTTTCCAGGAATTCCAGGTGGACCGCGATCACCCACTGCTCTAAATTTTTGTCGTTTAAAAGATCGACCAAACTTGTCAACGCTCATTTCCGAAATGTTAATAGTTCTATGTGGGTGGGAATATTTATACTATAATGTCAGCTTCCCGCAACTCCTCAATGATTGACACTATTTCATTACTATGGCTATTATTTCCAGCTTGCTGCGATGCTACCAATATTCGGAGCCTATCAACTAGCTCATTGGGGTCATCCCAATATATGAAATCGATATTTTTCTTTGGAATTTGCATTATTCCCGTTCCAGTATGAGGAGTGTGAATCAACTTTTTTATTATGTTTCTATAGTTGAAGCTATTTGTTCCTTTTATTTGCTGGTTTTCCTTAAAATCACGTCTGTGGGCGCATGTATCATTTACAATTTTTTGATAATTGGACAAGTCTTCTTTTGAGTAGCCTCGAGGCTTTTTCATAAAAATTAATTCAGCTAGACCTTCAGTTATCTTATACTGCTTGCCATCTATGAGAAAGTATTCCTTATCAACTTTTAATCTCGAATTACCAATATTCCACATATCGTTGTTATAGTACGCTCCATACGTTTTATCAATTCTAGTGCTATCATTTTCCAGGAGTTGTTTATATTTGTTTAGTATCTGGTCTGCAGACTCTAATTTCGGTTCTTTTATAGGTGTGACAAACTGATCATCATCATCATCATCATCCTCAAAATAACTCATGCTCGGTGGCTCTAGCTTTAAGTATTTGCGTGGTGGTGTGTATGCTTCTTCATTGTCCTCTTTTTTAATTTCATCTTCTTCTTTTGGTTCAAGTTTCACTGATGCTGCTGTTGTTGTGAGCTTTTTCAGCGTACTGGTTATTGGTTTAAATGTTTCCTCTAATTGAGCTTCAGATTCAATTTTACTAGTCTTGAGAGCTTTATATTTTCTTCGTATAGCCTCACGTGTTTTTATAATATCCTTCATCAATTTTTCATTCATGTTGCTACACGGGTGGCTACAGCTACAATGATATACAGCTATGCTAATAAGCATTTATATAGATCCAGACGTACCAGGCAGGTCAACCAGATAGACCAGCCAGACAGACCAGCCAGGCAGACCAGCCAGGCAGAGCTGATAGACCTGGTCAGCTGATTAGGCGGGCTCCTTCATAGGCTCATGAACGCATCAAAGCCTTTTCGATATCGACCTTTGCCCATGGGGCTATCCTTATCAATTACTAAGAATCCATATTTGTCTTTCCAACAGTTTGCACACGCTTTTCTGAACTTTGCGAATTCCATATCACTATTCACATGATCATTGTATATATGCTTCAGGTTCAAATCATCTTGTTTGAATATGATCAGAAAGTTTGCATTATCTCGGATTAGATGCTTTGGTATATGAGTATAAGTTTGGCAGAGGTAAAAGCTGTCAATGTCGTTATGCCTCCCCATACAAAAGTAAGCTCTAATATTATTTTGTTTATCGCAGGCTACATCATCAAAGATGAAAATTGAGTTTGGCTTTGCTTCCTCCGGTGGTATAACATCGTGGTTGTTAGAAAACGTACAATAACCCAAACCTGATATGTGAGCTACAACTTCTCCTAAATACTCGTATTTCAGACCGTTAGGATGCTCCAGTAAACTTAGCATAACATTTGTCTTGCCACAATTCGACGGTCCAACAATAATCCCTCTTATACTGTTTGGTAGCAGCACCCCATGCTTCTTTGATGTAGTTGTAATTTCCACATCAGTATTTCTAACTGGCAGACACGATTGTTGCTTGATAAACTTCATATTGTACACTAACCCAATCCCTATAAATACCCGTACTTTTATAGATTTTAATCAGTCTTACTGCAAACATATAAAATGATTGACCATAGTAAGAAACGCACCATTCATCGAACAGCTGCCAAGCGGGGAGGACTGTTAAACACTGTTATAAATAAGTTACCGCTTCAGCTTCATCTACCGGGATATCAATACTGTGGTCCAGGAACAAAGTTAGCTAAAAGACTAGCCCGCGGTGATCCTGGCATCAACCCACTAGATGCAGCTTGCAAACAGCATGATATTGCATATCGAGATCATAAGGACTTAAGTGATCGACATATAGCTGACCGTATTTTAGAAGAAAAAGCCTGGCAAGACGCTAGCTTTGCAGAACGTGCTAACGCGCTATTAGTTACAAACGCCATGAAAGCTAAAATAAAAGTTGGAATGGGTGTCAAAGCAAAAATTACCTGCTCGAAGAAGAAGAATACGTCATTCCGCGAAGCTGTACGTAATGCTAGAAAAGTGTTAAAGCTGAAAAAGCCGAAAGACCTGTTGGAAGCTACTACAATTGCCCTAAGTGCGGCAAAGAATGTTATCAAGGGGAAGAAAAAATCTAACACTACACCTAGAGTGATACCAGTGCCTAAAGTAGGAGGAGTTTTACCGTTCCTCATTCCAATTTTTGCAGGTCTTTCAGCCGTTGGAGCGTTATCTGGAGGTGCAGCAGGCATAGCTAAAGCTGTAAACGCCGCAAGTGTCGCACGTCGGGAGCTGCAGGAAGCGAAACGTCATAATGAGACAATGGAAGCTATAGCGCTAGGAAAACCTGGACAAGGATTATTTCTAAAGCCATATAGGAAAGGACTGGGACTTTTTCTCAACACTCGACCAAAAAATTAATAAAGTTGCTACCCAAAAGAGCACTCAATGAAAATGATCTGCGTAAATATGCACAGCGTATAGCCCACTTTAGAGGAGTATTTATGCGCGATCTATTACCTAAAAAACCATGGAGAAATGAGAGCGGAATTATAAATCTAGATGTTTCATCTGGACCTGGAACGCATTGGGTAGCGTATAAGAAGAATGGAGATATCATAAATTACTTTGATAGTTTTGGAAATCTGCAACCGCCTCGGGAAGTTGTAAATTATTTGGGTGATGCAGTCACATACAACTATACAGCACATCAAAATTTCGACTCAGTGATTTGCGGACACTTATGCTAAGAATTCTTACATAATGTATAAATAAAGTCCTTCAAGTGCAAACATAGACATTTCATATCAAGTAGCCATGTCGATAACACTCTCTCTTACTGGCAATGCATCGGTTCTCACCGCTGAATACTTTCCCCCATTGGAATTAGCTGGAGACTACGTTTGCGGATTAATTGACTTTCAAACATACAATTCTATACCGAATAGGTATTGATGACAGCAATAACTTAATGCATGTGGGTGATGCGTGTATCGAAATACCTGTTGGATCATACGAGATTGATGACATAGCAGCTTCAGTGCAGCAAAGCTTTTAAATAATAGCAGCAGCAAGGCAACAGTCTTAATAAGGGCAAACAATAATACCTTGAAGAGTGAAATAAAAGCTACTGAAGTTATAAATTTTGATAAAGAGCGATCTATCGCACCGCTGTTGGGATTTGGGAAATGTGTACTGGATGCAAATATATTACATACATCAGATCTACCCGTCAATATTATAAAAGTTAATACTATAAGGGTTGAATGTAACATCATATCAGGCTCATACATCAACAATAAACAGGTGCATATTCTGCATGAATTTGCCCCAACCGTGGGGCCAGGCTATAAAATAGTAGAGGTTCCAGCGAATGTGATCTATTTACCGGTAAACGTCAAACGTGTTAGTTCACTCACACTAAAGCTAGTTGATCAGGACGGAGATTTAATAAATTTTCGAGGTGAAACGATAACTATCAGGCTACATTTAAAGCCACAGAATGATAGTCTACGGCAGCAACAGCAGCAATAAGCATATAAACTGGATGAACTTCACGGAAAACATTAGTCAACCGGCAACCTTGAAGCGAGCAAGACGTCAACTGAGAGCTGATAATATACAATTTCTAAAATCAATAGGACTAAATTTGAAGCAATGAATAACATCTTGGATATTACTGAAGGCACAAGCCATGATAATAGCATAACAAAAATTGACTACCACACTTACTCATCGTTCGCCTCTTCATTTAAAAATAGTGATGAGACCCGCATTCCAGTGCAAAACCAAGACCTGTATATCCTCCCAGCTGAAAGTTTCATATACATTGAGGGAACAGTAACTAAACCTGATGGAACAATATCCAGCACTGCAGGACTAGTAAATAATGCTATAGCGTTCCTCTTTGAGGAAATTCGCTATGAAACTAATGGTGTAGAAATTGATAGAACTCGAAATCTTAGAATATCAACAACACTAAAAAATTATATATCATTAAACCCAAATGAGAGTCGCATGTTATACAACGCTAGTTGGTCGCCAGATAAATCAATTACATCCCCCATGGATTCTTCAATTTCTGCATCCCTCTAAAAGCATTGCACACTATATTCAGTTGGAGATCTGCTACATGATAAAATAATCTATGTTAAACTAGCTGAAAAGAAAAAATGGATTCAGGAATTATTTGGAGAGGAGCTAACTATATATGATGTAGAAGAGGAGGGATACCCCAAACTAAAGACAACAACAACAACAAATGGCTTCTTATCTTGCATAATACACGAAGGCCGATGTGCTCTGCAAAATGTTTTTGTAATATGGGATTTTTTAAATAAAACAAATTTTTTATAAAAAGTTATAATTACTCTTTTATTCATACTATTTACATATTACACTTGTGTGAGTTTTATTCAACATCCATGTCTTCTTGCTGCTGCTGCTGCACTGAAAAATGCCCCCATGGTAGAGTGTCGATCCCGTTGCCCATAATGCAGCGTTTATCATCCTGTGGGTTTAAAGCGATCTTTGCTTGGTTTAAAGTGTATCCTTTACGACTATATGAACGAATGCTTTTTTGCTCAGCTATCTTGCGTTTTGAACCCTGCAAACATTCAATATAATCGCTAATCTGCAAAGTTTTCGCTACAACGTTCCTCTTCACCCCTTTTGCTTTTTTCACTTCATCAACACCATCAATTTTAAGGCTGTACATTTTAGACCTTAAGCCTACAAACAATGTCATTATTCGGCCATTTAATTCATCTTTCATGAATCCAGGAACTTTTTTATTTGCTTCCGGCATATTAAACTGGTTGACATAGGTCATACACCCAATTAAATTTAACTTAATCTAAATATTTACCGCAACATTGAAAACCACAATATTTCAAAAAACCATACCAAATATTTCACAACAACAACATCGCCCTCACTTAAGAAAGAATCATTTTCTTACGGTTCATACAAACTCGGGACCTTGGTCTAGAACTTCCACCATTTTTTTCCCATACAAAAAACACCCACGAATTTTCTCTTTCTATCTGACTACCACTTATCTTGTTTTCTTATGTTTCATACAAACAGGGCACTACCGCTTATCTTTTCTCGTATGGGTCATACAAACTGCAAACTACCGCTTATCTTCTCTCCTACGTTTCATACAAACTGGGAACTTTGGTCTAGAAATTCCACCAACTTTTTCCATACAAAAAGGGATCTATTTTCTTACTTCTCTTAAAATCATTTTCTTACGTTTCATACAAACTCGGGACCTTGGTCTACAAAAAGGGCACCCACAAATTTTTTTTACATGACTAACGCTTATCTTTTTTCTTACGTTTCATACAAACAGGGGGCCTTCTCTTACCTTTCATACAAACTGGGGCCTTGTGGTCCAGAATCCCCACCAATTTTTTCCATACAAAAAGGGGGACCCCACAAAAATTTTTCTTTACATGACTGACGCTTATCTTTTTTCTTACGTTTCATACAAACAGGGGACTTGTGGTCCAGAATCCCCACATTTATACTACTGCTCTAAACGTTTCAAATAACTCGCCTTCAAAAGCTGAGATATGCAGGGCAATAATACTAACAAAGAAGAGAAAACACATTTAAATCTTTCCGATATAATAATTAGTTCAAGCTTACTGATTTAATTTATTGAGAGTAAATATGTGCTAATAGCATACTCAGTAGACCGGCTCTCGTTCGATAGCGTTGATAAAGCAGCCACGTCATGATATAGCACCATGAAATGTGTATAGGCAGATGCACATAAGCAGATGCACAATGACCCAGTAGGAAGTGGAAGGACTATAAAAAATACTTTTAGAAGTACTTTTGGAGCAGCAGTCCAGTACTTCCACCCAGTACAAAGAAGACATTAGGCCGCTATTACATTAGGATGCCATGGCAGCGTAGCCAGCAACGTAGCCATCTGGAATATGTACATTTGCATTATGAGTATTAGACCTGGCGACGGCCTGGCCACGTATCCAGAATGGAAGCGTGGCCATAGCGTTCACACATCCCAGATCTATTTGGTTTCGTCGCCGGTGAATTTTTTTACTCCGATTAGCTGTCACTTTCCGTATTTTATTTGTTTTTATTGTTTTGTTGGAATGGAACTTTTCGATACGGAAAGATTTATTTTAAAAGCAGACCGGCGATTTTCCTCAGAGGAATATTCAGATAGGGTAAAAAAGAAATAGGGTGTACCCAATAGCGCCTTTTATTCCTTTTCAAACCTCTGATGCCTTTTTGCGACACAAATACAACATTTTTTCTTCGATTTCCATTTTAAAAATAACATCTGGCATTGGCATCTCACATTGGCCGCTGCATTTGGCAACTTGTAAAATTTGTTGTAGCCATAGTTACGTTGCTGGCTACGCTGCCATGGCATCCTAATGTAATAGCGGCCTAAATTACCACGGCGATTGCCTAGGCGTGAAGTACTTCTTTTTTCTCTTTTTTGCAGCGTTCGCCCGCCATGCCGCTTCAGCCGCTCTTATAGTGTAAGATCCGGTATAAGAAATATATACCCTCATCTGTTATTTGATGATGACAAAGACTATAAAGGGTCCGGCAAATAACTTTTTTTTTGAAAATGCTATAAAAAAAACTACTGAATATTTTTTAAAATTTCTTTTTTTATTTGAAAGTACAATCCTTCCGGTTAATGATGGAAAATAATTTCATTCAAATGGCTGCCTCGGCTGGCCATGCAGTAGCCTACACGATCGGTCCAATTTTGTCTGCGTCTTTGATGTCTGCGAAATGTCCAGTTGTTGAGAACGACGGTGAACTGATGTTGATGGCAATTCACGCACACTTTCGGCCACAGCAGCAATATTCTCGGGTGTACGCACTGTGTTTGGCTTTTCACGCGTTGGTTTATCGATGAGGATGCCAGTTTCTTTCACTTTTTTCACAAGGTAACGAACATACGGAGCTGACGGGACGGTGCTTCTCTTCTTCCAAAATTGGTACGCAATTTTCGCACACATTCTGCAACATCTATTTTTCCTATTCCTTGTGTAGTATTCTCTCAGTTAATGATCGATTTTTGTGATTAACAAATGAGGGAAGTTGGTCTCAAAAAGTTAATTACAATTTCTTTTATTTAACAGCTTCGGTACCCGATTTTGCTAGGCAACCCATGTGCGATTTATCAATGTATATTATCCTTACTAATATTATAAATGCGAAAGTAACTCTGTCTGTCTGTCTGTCTGTCTGTCTGTCTGTCTGTATGTTACGCTTTCACGCCTAAACCGCTGGACCGATTTTGATGAAATTTGCAACAGACATAGTTTAGACCTTGGAGACGGACATAGGCTATTTTTTTTTTGGAGAAAAAAGGGTTGAAGGAGGTGAAATGGGGTTCAATAAGTTGTAAGGGGATTTTTTTTCTTTACTCTTTTTCTATTGTATAAAAAGTAACTGACCGACAGACAACGCACAACCTAAACCGCTAGAGCTAAAGGGCTGAAATTTTTGTCAGTACATCCCTAGCGATTTTTCGAAATTCATCCCCTAAGGGGGTGAAATAGGGTTTACCCAAACCGCTAAGGCTATAGGGCTGTAATTTTGACAGTGCATCCCTATAATGGCGTGGTCTTCCACTATTAAACCGATTTTTCGAAATTCATCCCCTAAGGGAGTGAAATGGGGTTTACCCAAACCGCTGGAGCTATAGGGCTGAAATTTTGACAGTGCATCCCTATAATGGCGTGGACATCCACTAAGAAGCGATTTTACGAAATTCATCCTCTAAGGGGGTGAAATGGGGTTTACCCAAACCGCTGAAGCTACAGGGCTGAAATTTTGACAGTGCATCCCTTTAATGACGTGGACATCCACTAAGAAGCGATTTTTCGGAATTCATCCCCTAAGGGGGTGAAATGGGGTTTTTCCAAACCGCTATAGATATAGGGCTGAAATTTTGACAGTGCATCCCTATAATGGCGTGGACATCCACTATAGAGCGATTTTTCGAAATTCATCCCCTAAGGGGGTGAAATAGGGTTTACCCAAACCGCTGGAGCTACAGGGCTGAAATTTTGACAGTGCATCCCTTTAATGACGTGGACATCCACCAAGAAACGATTTTACGAAATTCATCCCCTAAGGGGGTGAAATGGGGTTTACCCAAACCGCTGGAGCTACAGGGCTGAAATTTTGACAGTGCATCCCTTTAATGACATGGACATCCACTAAGAAGCGATTTTTCGAAATTCATCCCCTAAGGGGGTGAAATAGGGTTTACCCAAACCGCTAAGGCTATAGGGCTGTAATTTTGACAGTGCATCCCTATAATGGCGTGGTCTTCCACTATTAAACCGATTTTTCGAAATTCATCCCCTAAGGGAGTGAAATGGGGTTTACCCAAACCGCTAGAGCTATAGGGCTGAAATTTTGACAGTGCATCCCTATAATGGCGTGGACATCCACTAAGAAGCGATTTTACGAAATTCATCCCCTAAGGGGGTGAAATGGGGTTTACCCAAACCGCTGGAGCTATAGGGCTGAAATTTTGACAGTGCATCCCTATAATGGCGTGGACATCCACTAAGAAGCGATTTTACGAAATTCATCCCCTAAGGGGGTGAAATGGGGTTTACCCAAACCGCTGGAGCTACAGGGCTGAAATTTTGACAGTGCATCCCTTTAATGACTAGGACATCCACTAAGAAGCGATTTTTCGGAATTCATTCCCTAAGGGGGTGAAATGGGGTTTTTCCAAACCGCTATAGATATAGGGCTGAAATTTTGACAGTGCATCCCTATAATGGCGTGGACATCCACTATAGAGCGATTTTTCGAAATTCATCCCCTAAGGGGGTGAAATAGGGTTTACCCAAACCGCTAAGGCTATAGGGCTGTAATTTTGACAGTGCATCCCTATAATGGCGAGGTCTTCCACTATTAAACCGATTTTTCGAAATTCATCCCCTAAGGGAGTGAAATGGGGTTTACCCAAACCGCTGGAGCTATAAGGCTGAAATTTTGACAGTGCATCCCTTTAATGACGTGGACATCCACTAAAAATCGATTTTTCGAAATTCATCCCCTAAGGGGGGGGGGGGGAATGGGGTTTACCCAAACCGCTGGAGCTATAGGGCGGAAATTTTGACAGTGCATCCCTATAATGACGTGGACATCCACTAAAAAGTGATTTTTCGAAATTCATCCCCTAAGGGGGTGAAATGGGGTTTTTCCAAACCGCTAAATTTATAGGGCTGAAATTCTGATAGTGCATCCCTATAATGGCGTGGACATCCACTATAAAGCGATTTTTCGAAATTCATCCCCGAAGGGGGTGAAATGGGGTTTTCCCAAACCGCTATAGATATAGGGCTGAAATTTTGACAGTGCATCCCTATAATGGCGTGGACATCCACTATAAAGCGATTTTTCGAAATTCATCCCCTAAGGGGGTGAAATGGGGTTTTTCCAAACCGCTATAGATATAGGGCTGAAATTTTGACAGTGCATCCCTATAATGGCGTGGACATCCACTATAAAGCGATTTTTCGAAATTCATCCCCGAAGGGGGTGAAATGGGGTTTTTCCAAACCGCTATAGCTATAGGGCTGAAATTTTGACAGTGCATCCCTATAATGGCGTGGATATCCTTACTAATATTATAAATGCGAAAGTAACTCTGTCTGTCTGTCTGTCTGTCTGTCTGTCTGTGTGTCTGTATGTTACGCTTTCACGCCTAAACCGCTGGACCGATTTTGATGAAATTTGCAACAGACATAGTTTAGACCTTGGAGACGGACATAGGCTATTTTTTTTTGGAGAAAAAAGGGTTGAAGGAGGTGAAATGGGGTTCAATAAGTTGTAAGGGGATTTTTTTTCTTTACTCTTTTTCTATTGTATAAAAAGTAACTGACCGACAGACAACGCACAACCTAAACCGCTAGAGCTAAAGGGCTGAAATTTTTGTCAGTACATCCCTAGCGATTTTTCGAAATTCATCCCCTAAGGGGGTGAAATAGGGTCAACTAAAAACCGCTGGAGCTATAAGGCTGAAATTTTGACAGTGCATCCCTATAATGACGTGGACATCAACTAAGAAGCGATTTTACGAAATTCATCCCCTAAGGGGGTGAAATGGGGTTTACCCAAACCGCTGGAGCTACAGGGCTGAAATTTTGACAGTGCATCCCTTTAATGACGTGGACATCCACTAAGAAGCGATTTTACGAAATTCATCCCCTAAGGGGGTGAAATGGGGTTCACCCAAACCGCTGGAGCTACAGGGCTGAAATTTTGACAGTGCATCCCTTTAATGACGTGGACATCCACTAAGAGCGATTTTTCGAAATTCATCCCCTAAGGGGGTGAAATAGGGTTTACCCAAACCGCTAAGGCTATAGGGCTGTAATTTTGACAGTGCATCCCTATAATGGCGTGGTCTTCCACTATTAAACCGATTTTTCGAAATTCATCCCCTAAGGGAGTGAAATGGGGTTTACCCAAACCGCTGGAGCTATAGGGCTGAAATTTTGACAGTGCATCCCTATAATGGCGTGGACATCCACTAAGAAGCGATTTTACGAAATTCATCCCCTAAGGGGGTGAAATGGGGTTTACCCAAACCGCTGGAGCTATAGGGCTGAAATTTTGACAGTGCATCCCTATAATGGCGTGGACATCCACTAAGAACCGATTTTACGAAATTCATCCCCTAAGGGGGTGAAATGGGGTTTACCCAAACCGCTGGAGCTACAGGGCTGAAATTTTGAAAGTGCATCCCTTTAATGACGTGGACATCCACTAAGAAGCGATTTCTCGGAATTCATCCCCTAAGGGGGTGAAATGGGGTTTTTCCAAACCGCTATAGATATAGGGCTGAAATTTTGACAGTGCATCCCTATAATGGCGTGGACATCCACTATAGAGCGATTTTTCGAAATTCATCCCCTAAGGGGGTGAAATAGGGTTTACCCAAACCGCTAAGGCTATAGGGCTGTAATTTTGACAGTGCATCCCTATAATGGCGTGGTCTTCCACTATTAAACCGATTTTTCGAAATTCATCCCCTAAGGGAGTGAAATGGGGTTTACCCAAACCGCTGGAGCTATAAGGCTGAAATTTTGACAGTGCATCCCTTTAATGACGTGGACATCCACTAAAAATCGATTTTTCGAAATTCATCCCCTAAGGGTGGGGGGGGAATGGGGTTTACCCAAACCGCTGGAGCTATAGGGCGGAAATTTTGACAGTGCATCCCTATAATGACGTGCACATCCACTAAGAAGTGATTTTTCGAAATTCATCCCCTAAGGGGGTGAAATGGGGTTTTTCCAAACCGCTAAATTTATAGGGCTGAAATTTTGACAGTGCATCCCTATAATGGCGTGGACATCCACTATAAAGCGATTTTTCGAAATTCATCCCCGAAGGGGGGGGGGGGAATGGGGTTTACCCAAACCGCTATAGCTATAGGGCGGAAATTTTGACAGTGCATCCCTATAATGACGTGGACATCCACTAAGAAGTGATTTTTCGAAATTCATCCCCTAAGGGGGTGAAATGGGGTTTTTCCAAACCGCTAAATTTATAGGGCTGAAATTTTGACAGTGCATCCCTATAATGGCGTGGACATCCACTATAGAGCGATTTTTCGAAATTCATCCCCTAAGGGTGGGGGGGGGGAATGGGGTTTACCCAAACCGCTGGAGCTATAAGGCTGAAATTTTGACAGTGCATCCCTTTAATGACGTGGACATCCACTAAAAATCGATTTTTCGAAATTCATCCCCTAAGGGGGGGGGGAATGGGGTTTACCCAAACCGCTGGAGCTATAGGGCGGAAATTTTGACAGTGCATCCCTATAATGACGTGGACATCCACTAAGAAGTGATTTTTCGAAATTCATCCCCTAAGGGGGTGAAATGGGGTTTTTCCAAACCGCTAAATTTATAGGGCTGAAATTTTGACAGTGCATCCCTATAATGGCGTGGACATCCACTATAAAGCGATTTTTCGAAATTCATCCCCGAAGGGGGTGAAATGGGGTTTTCCCAAACCGCTATAGATATATTGCTGAAATTTTGACAGTGCATCCCTATAATGGCGTGGACATCCACTATAAAGCGATTTTTCGAAATTCATCCCCTAAGGGGGTGAAATGGGGTTTTTCCAAACCGCTATAGATATAGGGCTGAAATTTTGACAGTGCATCTCTATAATGGCGTGGACATCCACTATAAAGCGATTTTTCGAAATTCATCCCCGAAGGGGGTGAAATGGGGTTTTTCCAAACCGCTATAGCTATAGGGCTGAAATTTTGACAGTGCATCCCTATAATGGCGTGGATATCCACTATAAAGCGACTTTTCGAAAGTCATCCCCTAAGGGGGTGAAATAGGGTTTACCCAAATCGCTGGAGCTGTAGGGCTGAAATTTTGACAGTGCATCCCTTTAATGACGTGGACATCCACTAAGAAGCGTTTTTTCGAAATTCATCCCCTAAGGGGGTGAAATGGGGTTAACCCACACCGCTGAAGCTGAAGGGCTTTAATTTTGAGCATGCATCCCTATAATGACGTGGACATCCACTTAGGAGCGATTTTCTAAATTTATCTCCTAAGGGGGTTAAATGGGGTCAACCCAAACCGCTGGAGCTGAAGGGCTTTAATTTTGACAGTGGATCTCTATAATGACGTGGACATTCACTAAGAAGCAATTTTTCGAAATTCATCCCTAAACGCAGTGAAATGGGGGACATAAACATGCCTATCTCTGCTTCAAAACTTGCAGATTTGTTGAGCAAAGGTGATATACGCAGTAATTTGTTTACCATATTTATTAAAAAATTGCACTATAATAAACCCTTTTAGGGATGACAGCTGACTTTTTTGTTTGTTTGTTTTTTTTTGAAGGAAAACATTGCACATAATAAACAGTTTTTATTTAAAGGCGTTGCAAGGCACGCGGGTTTTATGCTAGTCTAACATATAATCTTTGTCATCATCAAAAGCAGATGAGGGTATATACAATATTTCTTATACCGGATCTTAGACTATTATTTTTATTGAAATCGTAATAGTTATCGCCAAAAAATAATGGACTAAAGCAAGAATGTGAGGAAATGACAACAGCACATGAGTCGACTGTTTGGCAATCCTAGTTTCAAACTGGCTTCACCATTATCACGCTCACCAGCTTGCAGCCATAATGAAACTTTTGCCCACATGCAAGCGAAACTGATTTTTGATCAATCGATATTCTGTGCTCAAGAGAATTTTGTTGAATAAACTTTGACGCGTACAAATGCAACCACGCAACTGAAACTGCCCAGTGGAACCCGTAAGGATTTCCAGAAACGATGCTAGAACTACTTTTGTGGATTCATAACTAATTCCAACTCATTACCAAACAATGCAATTTCTCCATTACATTTTACATGGAGTGGCCTAGGAGGTGATGAATTAACTTTGTCCTTCCGTTCTCACATTTTACATAAAATGAAGCGCTTCCTTCATCACTTTACATTAGAAATGTGGTAAGGTAATATGTATGTGTTTTCCTATTAGAAAATTCGAATTTCAGTGGGAGGGATGGAATAAAATAATAGGAATTATACATGTTAGCAAAGACAATTATTTATTTCAAGTTAAAAATAAAATTTATAATTCAATAAATATATGTATAGTTCAAGTTACAAACAAATTGCATAATTTTAACAAATATTGCAATTCGATGCAGATTACAAAAACAAAAAATTAAAAGGAAAAAAATTCATAATAAATTATATGTTTTCATTTCTTTTGTATTTTTGCAACGCAGACAGATTTAACTCTAGGACCCTACACTGGGGTTCTTCAAACCCCACAAAGTTTTACCGGCCCTGGTGTTTCGGCTGTATTAGTGGTAGGGCCAAGCGATTTTTACCATTAGGAGGGGGACCAGTATAGAGAAGAGTGCTGCAGAGAAAATCTTTAGTTCTATTTTAGAAGTGACACAGTGAATATTTGTTTAAACGTTGCGGTTAGCGTAACCCCACTATTATTGCTATACTTGATTTCTTGATAATATTTTCATCGCTTGCAAAAATTCTGATCTCCTTCGAATTTTCGATTCATACATTTTTTACGTGTTATTTATACCTTTTTCTTTAGTACTCAAGCCTAAAGTTATTTAAAAAAAGCACGAAAAAAATTTAATAATTTTTTCCTTAAATTTTAATAAAAATTGCAAAAATAATTTTGTTCATGTTTTGCCAAATGTTATCAAAGTGTCCGATTATTCTTTTGACATGAAACTTGAATTTATTTTCTTATTTATTGTTTTTCTTAGTGTATAATTAAAATAAATTAATTTTTGATGAAAGTATATGAAAATAAAATGAAATTAGAAGAAAATGAGCTACGTGTTATTAATTTCAATCGATTATTTCGCCATGTTTTTATGAGATTTATTTAAAAATTGTCACTGTCCGATTATTCGTTTGAGCCACTGTATGTAGATTTCAGAGCTGATCAACGGGATATTTTTCTTCTACGTTGTACGAAATTGAGTCTGCAATGCATATTCCCAATGCGGACATAGAACATTTTTTTATTTATTTTATTAAGGAATGAGGGGGCAACCCATATGGTGAACACTGCGGCCAAGTTAGGCCTATTGTGTACGTACCCCACTAGCGGAACAGACTATCGGCCTTCCGAATGAAGGCAAGAAGGTCTTTAGTTGATGAAGACCGGACTTGGGCAGGGCTCAAGAACTCTCTGATAAACGTTCTTCTTCTAAGCCAGATAAGAGCAGGACATTCACAAAGAATATGTGTGGAAGTTTCATCGCCTTCCAAGCAGAGTCGGCACTCTGTCTCTTGAGACAGTCCTAGGTTGTGGAGGTGGTACCGCAGTCCTACATGGCCAGTGAGATAGCCCACCAGCAACCTTAGGTCCGCTCTGTTTAGAGTAATAGTGCCCCTTAAGGCAAAGGGTCTTATTAGATCTTTAGCCTGTCTAAGACCTGGGACTGACTCCCAATAGGCTAGGTTTATTTTCTTGATCCACTCTTCTATCAAGGACTTGGAGGTGGACCAAGAGATGCCACAGAAGGGTTCTGGGCCCTGGAACAACGTCTCAGACCCCTCCCACGCGAGGCTGTCTGCAGCCTCATTTCCCTCGATACCCCAGTGTCCGGGGACCCAGCATAGCGAGACCTCGTTTCTTCTGGTCAGGCTCTGGAGTACGTCAAAACGCCCTGCTACTATTTTGGAAGAAAACTTCCACGTTGAGAGTGCCTTGATGGCAGCTTGGCTGTCAGAAAAGATTTTAATGTTGGCGCCTTTCAGACCTTTCTCAAGGTTGAGCCTAGCGCAGGTCGCAATGGCATGTATTTCAGTCTGGAAAACATAGGGCCACTTACCCATTGCAATCGAGACCTTGGAGTTGGGTCCTGCGACACCAGCCTCTGTACCATGTTCCATCTTTGACCCGTCAGTAAACCAGTGGAGATGGTTTGGATCCCTAGGAAGAATAATTTCCTCCCACTCAGAGCGATCCGGGATAATTGCTTTGAATTTCCTTTGGAATCGCAGTTGACTAACCATATGGTCGGATACGCGGCAGATGGAAATGCTTGGGATATCTTTAAGGATATCCATGTGTCCTTTGACCGTATGGGACCAGTTGGATGAGATCTGAAGTCTCAAGGCACTGATGGCGGCGGATTTCCATACGAAGAGATGCAAAGGGGTCAATCCAATGATTGCTTCCATTGCAGCTGTGGGGCAGGTCCGCATAGCTCCGGTAATGGAGAGGCAAGCAAGCCGTTGCAGCTTGCTGCACTTGAGGATCGACGTAACCTGTTTAGTCTTGGGCCACCAAACTATAGCAGCATAAGTGACAACAGGTTTAACGATCGTATTGTACATCCAGTACATCATTTGTGGCGTAAGACCCCATGTCCTACCCAGAAGCCTTTTGCAGGCCCATATGGCCCTTGTGGCTTTGCTGATGACGTAGTCAAGTTGAGCGTTCCAGTTCAGTCTCTTGTCTAGCTTTACTCCCAAATATTTGACTGAGTCTGAGTACTCAACTGTGGTATCCCGAATACAGATAGGACCTAGGTCCAATTTGTAACGTTTGGAGAAAGGTACCAGGACAGCTTTATTTGGGTTAATTGCTAGGCCCTCCTTGGTACACCATCTTTGAACTTCTCGTAGTGCTGTTCTCATGACCTCTGTAATGGTCAAATCGAATTTCCCAGAGACAATGATGGCAAGATCATCTGCATAGCCGATGACATCGAAACCCGATTCAGATAGTTTAGTCAAAAGTTCATCCACAACTAGTGACCAAAGTAATGGGGATAAAACTCCACCTTGAGGGCACCCCTTAATAGCCTTAACACTAATGGTGGAGACACCTAGGGTAGAAGAAATGTCATGATCTGCAAGCATGGCATTTATCCACTCAATCGTGTGAGGATCCAGATTTCTGAGAGCCAGTGCTCTAGAGATGGAATCATAGCCTGTGTTATCGAAAGCACCTTCGATGTCAAGGAACGCGCATAAGGCAGTTTCCTTAGCGGGAAAGGCCTTTTCGATTTTACTGACCAGGTGGTGTAAAGCAACCTCTGTTGATTTACCTTTAGAGTAAGCGAACTGGGAGCTATGTAGAGGGAGGGAGAGCTCCAGTTTGCACCTAATATGAAGGTCTAGCAGCCTTTCCATTGTTTTCAAAAGAAAAGAGGTTAAGCTGATAGGTCTGTACGATTTAGGCAGCTCGAGGGGTCTGTTGCCCTGTTTCGGGATAAAAACCACCACGACTTTCCTCCAGATGGTTGGAATGTATCCCCAATTGAAGCTGGCTCTAAAGAGGCAGACCAGGTTGTTGAGGATCAGATCGAGGCCCTTCTGAAGAAGTGCCGGAAAGATTCCGTCTCCTCCGGGTGACTTATAGGGTTGAAAAGAGGCCACTGCCCATTTAACCTTGTCACAGTCGAAGATATTCCCTGGAAGACTGCGGGAATAGCGGTCTGGGATGGTCCTATGACTACACCCAGGATCCAATGGATAAGCGGTCTGGAGGATTGACCCTGGAAAGTGCTCTCTGAGCAGGCACCTTAAGGTGTCCTCATGGTTAGAGGTGTAGGAGCCATCCTCCTTTTTGAGAAGGCCCACTCCGTTGAAAGAGTCTTTGGAAAGTAGCTTTTGGAGTCTAGTCGCCTCTGGTAGAGTCTGAATGCTCTCACAGTGTTTCCGCCAGGCAATCCTTTTGGAACGTCTCAACTCCTTGTTATAGGCTGTTAGGGTGAACCTATATTCATCCCAATACCCGGTGTGTTTTGCTCTATTGAACAATCTCCTAACGTCTCTACGCATTGCAGCTAACCTGTCATTCCACCAGGGCACCTTTCGCGATGACTGAAGGGAAGAGACAGTGTTGCTGTCGTGGTAGGAAGAGATCAGCACGTCGGTAAGCTGCGTGGCCGCATTCTCCAGTTCATACACTGAGCTGATAGAAGCCGCAAGCTGCTCTGATTTCGAGGCCACAAGCCCCTGAAACTTAGACCAGTTGGTTTTCTTAGGAACCAAAGAAGAGGCGCGGATATGTGGAAGGCCCACAATGTCAAATCTAATGTGCAGATGATCCGACAGTGAGGCCTCGTCCAGAACACGCCAGTTTTTAATCCTGTCGGATAAAAGCCTGCTCGTGAAGGTGAGGTCCAGCACCTCCTTCCTACTAGCAGTGATAAAAGTGGGTTTGCATCCTCTATTTGCAATATCTATATTATTCGTAACGAGAAATTCTAGAAGACACTCACCCCTTTGGTTTACATCGGTACTCTCCCAGATGGAGTGGTGAGCATTTGCATCACAGCCGATGACGAATTGCCGGTTCGTCTTGCGACAGAACTCAATGAGATCTTGCACCTCCTGGGGTGGCACTACTGCTACATCCCCCGGAAAGTAAGCGGACGCAAGAACGATTTCTTGGAATCCGTTGGCGGTGGGAACCGCAACCGAGATCGCCACTAGATCTTTAGAAATAAAGTTAGTAATGGAGAGATAAGTGATACGATTGTCAATTAGGAGGGCAGCGCGAGCGATATGCGATATGCGATTTTCCCCTTTAGACTAATTAACTTAGTCATGGAAGCGGTATCCACTACCATGACCAAGTGAAGTGTGTTGTCATTTACCCGCCTCTGGACCACTTTCCACTTGTCAGCGGGAACCGAGTTTTGTGCAGCGATAGTAGCCAGCACTTTCTCGTTGCTTAAGGCACCACTCTGGGGGAAATAGCCACGAATAACGTGAGTTTGAGGGAAATTACCCTCTTCCACCAGAGTAATATCAAGAGCACTCTTGCTCTTGATGAAGGAGACGTTACTCCTCACCCATTCAGCTGTGTCAGGGTTGGAGCAGACTAACAGCAGCCAGCCTCTTCTTGGGAAACTACCCTCGAAAGACGGCTTGACTTCACCGCCCGCTTTTTCAATTACGACGTCAATGATCGCCTCCTGCAACTGTGCCATTTGCTCAGGTGTCAGAGGGCAGTTGACCATGTCTGTCGAGATGAGGCCAAGCTTTACAATGCTTACCACCTGGCTAAAGGTGGGGCGAGTGGGCCCCTTGGCCGTCTTGGTCCTCTTCTGTTCCGGACGTTCCGGAGTTTCCTCCTCTGAGCGAACTCTCTTCAGCTCAGTTTTTTTGGAGGGCTTTGTTAAAGCTTTTTCCAGGGCCATTTCCCTGGAGAGGCCTTTTGCCAGTGCTTCTTGGAAGCATTTCCTCTGGCGGTTGGAGAGTTTGACAAACCTGGGTTTGTCAAGCTCCATCTTACCCAAGTCTCGGCCAATGGTGGTAGCTCCGGAAATGACCGAACACACACTGACCGAGTCTGCGCTGCAGACGGATTCTGCGTCTGAAGACTCATCTTCAGCGACTGACGAACCGTCTGTAGAACCAGTGTGCCCAATGGCTCCACCGGTTGAGGTTGTTGGTTTTAAACTTGCGTGCCCAATGGCTCCGCTCGTTGAAGCCATTGGTTCACAGCTAGCGTGCCCAATGGCTCCGCTAGTAGAGGCAATTGCTATCTCTTGTGTCCCTAAAGACACTTGAGATGAGGCCATCGTCACAATTGACGAGGATGATGCTGTCGGAGCTGCATTGAGCTCATAATTTTTTATATTATTTATTTCCATGAATGGACCCACGAGAATTCGGGAAAGTAAGTCACCCATAGCGAGCCCGTATACTATGGGAAGGCTAATTGAAACTGGAGGACGCCAGGTATCCAGAGTTCGGATATTAGAGACCAAGCACCCCCTTGGCCACGAGTCTCTCGGCATATCCTGTTTCACCTTAGACTGGGGTGATTTTTTAAAGAGTGTTCTTCTCTCCGCCCGACTACCATTAGCCAGCACTCCTGGTAGAGACATGACCATGCCAGGAGTCTGTTTCCAGTCGCCCCACGTGGAGGGTGTAGTCGAGCTTCCAGCAGTATTTAGCACAGTTTCGGCACGGATCACAAAGCAGCGTGTTAGTCCCCCTGTGTAACTGTTGGCTGGCGACCGGACATAGAACATACTGGCTCATTAAAAAAAAAAATCCAAACTGCTTATTTTTTTTTTTTTTGCCTATGATAAACTTTCCGTTATCTTCAATCAATCCAAGAACATACTGGCTCATTAAAAAAAAATCCAAACTGCTTATTTTTTTTTGCCTATGATAAACTTTCCGTTATCTTCAATCAATAAAACTATTTGAATGGGTTGATTTGGATATATAGAACAGTAATAATTATGACTTTTTATGCTAAGGAAATATTTCTGAGAACTGCTTATGATTAAACCAGTTGCGGATTTTTTAAAACCATTGTAAACCTTGTCCGCAACTACATAAGTTTTCTTGTTGCAATTTGTTATGCAATTGTTGAAGAATTTGCGGCGGTTTTTTTACATATCGTTTAAAAAGCTGCA
The DNA here is from genome assembly GCA_949987705.1 of Thereva unica. NCBI lineage: Eukaryota > Metazoa > Arthropoda > Insecta > Diptera > Therevidae > Thereva > Thereva unica. The sequence goes on along the minus strand of OX465281.1, from coordinate 114,834,099 downwards.
TATAATTTTCAAAGGGGTATGCACTAAAGCTTGTCGCTATTTAAAATCTTTAACACATTCTGTTAAGTGTAACAAATTGTGAACGTTATACGTTACACTATTATCACCATAAAGTATGGGAAAATTTTCAACGAATGATTTTAAGAGCTCATTTGCAGTAGAAATATGTATTATTTTGAAAATTTCGAGGACATAAAAGCAATCTATTAGCGCAATGGAGTAATAAAAAGTGAGTATAAATCTTCATGAACTTGGTCTTAACTTCAATTCTTGCGTACAGTAAAAATTGCCTCAACTCCGTCGCTTTCCACTTTGCGAGATCCCCGAAACTTCTAGGCTGTCGTACAAATTCTTTTGGTATAAACTTCTTTAATGTCAACAAGTGATGGGATATAGATTCTTTTTTTCCTGTTGATATTGTATAAACTGTCTTGTTACTAATCAATCGGCAAAAATACTTTTCTTGTTATGCCTAAATCAACCAAGTGCATAATGTCCAATGGAAACTGAGATGCATGAATTCCAAGTAATTCCAAAGGAGTGGAATTCGTCCTATAGTAATTTTTATGTATGACTAAATGTCTTCTTTCAGCAAAATCTTCATTTGTTATGATTTCCCGGCATTGGGTTCTAAATGTTACAACCCCATTTATTTTAACACCTTGCTGTTTACACCTGATGCATCCATTTGAAGAAGTGTCGCCCATTGTGCCCGTCATAAACGCTTTTGCCGTAGCGTCACCAATAAAAGCCCGTATTTTAAAAGGTATTATTTTATCCCACGATTGATAACCATTTAATTCATTGACAAAGTCATGTAAATAATTTTCCAACATATCAAGTTTTCACCGGAATAAACTCCAATAACAAAAACTTTTATTGTTGGAATATTAAGAATTTTCCCGAGTATTGGCCACAAATTTAGTCTAGAACTTTTATAAATCGGTAACCCATCAACACCAACATCCAAAATAATTTCATCAAAACCGCAAATTATATCTGTAATTTTTTCAAGCTGAACTTTAATACCATAATGAAAGTACTTTCCCGGTGATATTGTTCTTTTCACAAATTTTTCAAACTGTTTTTACTTGGGTTGGAACATCTAAATTTTCCGAGTGAAGAATTTTCAATAAAGCGTCTACGCATTCCCTCCTAGAAGGACGGTATTTCATATAAAAATATTAAAGTTTTTCTTTTAATGATTTCTTTTTATTTTCGTTATCTACTTCAGGTACAAATTCAACAAATGCTGGTTCGAAATGGTTTTATACTTCAGGTACAAATTCCGGTTTGTAAAAGTTTTTAGAGGTTGAAGGTAATTTGTTCCTCATAGCCTCCCTTTCTTTCTTTATTAATCGCCTTAAATTACGTTTACTTATCCCTTTAACACTCATTCTTGTAAAACGTGAAAAATATCGTATGGTCAAATTTAAAAATTATAGCAACCTTGAAATTATACTTACTTTTCTTCACCAAATTTGTCTTCACCAAATTTTATCTTCACAAAATTTTTCTTCCCAAATCACTAAGTTTTCACTGTGAAATTTCGCATCACTATACCACCCGAATTTAACAACTTTGAATTTCACAATCTGCCGATTTGAGCCAATTAAAAGAAAGAAATCCATTTGAGGATCGTTTTTTCAATCTCATTAAGTCAAAAAAATCGAAAAATGAGATATGGGTATTAAACGATTCTTATTGAAAGCAGCTTTCTGTTGAGCATTAAAAATGTAAGAAGAAATTAGTAAAACTGAAGTTATTTTAAAAGAAAATTTTATTGTTTCTGCAAAACGCAACAAAAATTGACGTGGTATATCTATAATATAATCATGGTAAACCTCGTTGATTTATTTTTTAGAGAAAAGTAAAATAATTAAAAGCATACAACACATTTTTCCTAAAAGAGGACACAGTCATTGGCGTAACTAGGGGGGAGGGGGGAGCAGGGTGGGCCCGGCCCCCAGAATGGCCGTGGCCCCCCCCCAGGAAAAAGCCAATTGACCGCCTGGATGTCCAAAACTCGCCGCGCGCTCTATGGAAAACATGAAAAACTATTGCTCATGGTCGGAGATTTGATGAAGAAATTGTATCGAATTGTCAAGAAAAATACTATGATATGATGATATACGCTATATCGCAATTGGATTCCACACAACGTTGTAGAACCATTATGAATTTTTAAATTCCTTATACATTTATTGTAATTACATTGGTGGTAGATGATAAAATACCCAGTAGGACCGGTAAGCTTACAGAAGTACTGAAATCAGCACTTACTGGTAAGGGGTAGGCCTTACCACACCCTTTTACAGAAGTGCTTACTTTTACACACGATGTCATAGGGAGTAAGGCCTTACTTTAGTACTTACCTTAGAGTACTTATAGAACTGCTCATCTGTAAGGGGTATAGTAAGGCAGCAAATGGAACATTGCAAAAAGAGATGTATTCATGGACGCCTGTGAATATGTGATCCGGTGTCGAAATGCTTTTATTTTTTTCATCTTTTACAAATGGCTTTTTTTCAAGCCCGAGAGTGGCTTTACTTAAGCAGTCCCCCAACTAAATTCTCCACTTCTCCAAAGCTGCTTGTCCTCCGTATCGAATGAAAGCCGGGCTATTGAGTATGCTAATGTCGCATTTTATGTAGACGAATATAATTGCCCGTTTTCTTTTTTCTATAAAATTTATGAAAGCTCCAGGAAAGCTCCCTTTAGTCATCGGGCATATTCTCACTTGTTTGGGTATAATTCTGGACTACACCTTACCATCTGCCTTCTCTTGTAAAGGGGTTTGTAAGGGCTCATCTAGCACCAAGAAAATAAGGGGTACCCCCCAGTAGGACCGGTAAGCTTACAGAAGTACTGAAATCAGCACTTACTGGTAAGGGGTAGGCCTTACCACATCCTTTTACAGAAGTGCTTACTTTTACACACGATGTCATAGGAGGTAAGGCCTTACTTTAGTACTTACCTTAGAGTACTTATAGAACTGCTCATCTGTAAGGGGTATAGTAAGGCAGCAAATGGAACATTGCAAAAAGAGATATTCATGGGCGCCTATGGATATGTGATCCGGTGTCGAAACGCTTTTATTTTTTTCATCTTTTACAAATGCCTTTTTTCCAAGCCCGAGAGTGGCTTTTCCTAAGCAGTCCCCCAACTAAATTATCCACTTCTCCAAAGCTGCTTGTCCTCCGTATCGAATGAGAACCGGGCTATTGAGTATGCTAATGTCGCATTTTATGTCGACGAATATAATTGCCCGTTTTCTTTTTTTCTATAAAATTTATGAAAGCTCCAGGAAAGCTCCCTTGAGTCATCGGGCAGACTCTCACTTGTTTGGGTATAATTCTGGACTACACCTTACCATCTGCCTTCTCTTGTAATGGGGTTTGTAAGGGCTCATCTAGCACCAAGAAAATAAGGGGTACCCCTTACCAGATGAGTACTTATTTCAGTGCTCCATCGGCAAGGCCTTCCTGGAATTCCTACTGGGCCCTTACCCACAACCTTCTATACTACAAAGCCATGTACGGCAGTTGTGTGTGTATTATTTTGTGGTCCGGCTGAAACGTCAAACCTAACAAGGTTATGTACGAAAATACTCAAATCGAACGCGGTAAAATTATTTCGGCGCGAATAATTTTATGAAAATAATTACATATTGCTGTGAAAGAGAGAGAGAATTATTATTTTTTGTTTGTTCGGTGAACTAATTATGTTAAAAGAAAGTTATTTAGTTGATTGCCTGACAACAATTAAATTAAAACGTTGGCATGGAAGTAATACCCAAAAATTATGAATTTTAGTTAAATTTTAGTGTTTTTTAGTGCCATACAGTGGGCCAACAATAGTAATTGAATTTGCAGTGATTTTAAAGCGAATAGTATCTTCATTATGGTGTAATTATTTAAGATATAAGTGCAGAAAATGTGAAACAAAGTGCTAAGGTTATTGTTTTGTTTGACATTTGAATTGGGGCATATTTTGTGCATTTATGTATAAATATTTAATTTTGGATATAAAATCATTCTAGACTGTGGGTATAGCAGTAATCGGCAAAATGTGCAATGGCTTTATATCCAAGATAAAACCTTCATAAATGCATATACATATGCCCCAATTTAAATGGCAATCAAAACAATAACTTTAGGTCTTTCTTTAGCATTTTTCTGCACGTAATTTTTATTATTTACCAACAACATCATTATTATTTACTATCAACATTTTTTTCTAATGAAACATAGCCACCGCGAATGTAAACAAAGTGGCCACCTTTACAATTAACACATTTAATCACTCAATTTTTTTAAATTTCTTTAATCAAATCACATGAGGTTTACATGAATATAATAGTTTCCACTGTAAGACACTAAAAAACACTAAAATCGAAATAAACTTCTTAATTTCTAGGTATCACTTCCATGCCAACGTTTTAATTCAATTGTTGTCAGGCATATCGACTAAATACCTTTCTTTTAACATAATTATTTCACTAAACAATAACAAAAAATAATTCTAAAATCCACTTCTCCATACGATTTGACAGAAACTGAATATTGCACCCGGACCACCGAATTGCTTACATGTGTGTGTGAAGATGGCATGAGCATGGCTTTCTATATAGAAGGTTGTGCCTTACCAGATGAGTACTTATTTCAGTGCTCCATCGGTAAGGCCTTCCTAGAATTCCTACTGGGTATGCAACCTCTTAACTAACTGTGAAGTGAAGCCAGTTGACCTCGATTTTTTAATGTTTTTATTGCTTTTCCCAGGAAATTTGTTCGCTGGTCCCTAGTCCTCTTTACGATTTGACTGTTTTTGTTTTTCCGATGAAATTTGGCCCTCTGAGGCCTTTCAGAGTTGCATTATTTTTCTCGCTAAGTGACCCAATTTTTTACGAAAAATATATTAAAATGTTGGAGTTTCTTTCACTAACACATATTCAATTGCTCAATAGAATTTAAATCGCCTTATTTATTTCATGGCACTTTTTTCTCGTTCCACTAATGTATGTATGTATATATAATTTAACTATCCAATCATTGGCTTAGCTAGCGTTCGAAATTTTGTTTTTGTCAGTTCGTGTTCAAGTTTTCACCAGATCAGTCCTTGATAGTTTATAATATCCTGGTAGTGTCATTGTTACAGCAAATACCCTCCCTGGCTTCAAATTTACAGGTTAGTATACTATATTTGTTTAAAAAAATCAAATTACTAGATATTACACCGACTTTCTATTCGTTTTGGATATAATCTTCGCAACTAGTACTACACGATTTATTATATTTATTTATATTTCATACAAATAATAATATTTATTTATTGGAATATTTTTGGTAATATTCCGGCAGAAGAAAAAATAAATTTTGAAAACATGTCACGTTTTCCATACATTTTTTATTCCTGCATTTGAATTTTTCCTTCACTTCTAACCATAAAGATTAACCTACTAAATTCATTCTATAAATACAAGATAATGTACATATATTATACACAGGATGCACTCTTTCTACAATAAAAATTCCTCATTTTTAACAATAAGTACTGGAAAATTTAGTCATTGGTTTTTGTATTGCAAATATGCGGGGAATATTTTTCATAAAATATCCAACTTGAAATTAAAAATAACCGTGTTATAATTTTACGAATTAATATATCAAAGAAATTTTGAATTCAGTCAACTTTTACCGGAGCAATCGCGGTATACATATATGTAATGTTAGAGAAAACATGGATTTTCAGAGAAAGAAAAATCTTATTTTTTTTAACAAAGTACAGATTTAACAAAAACAATATAAGAAAAAAAAATAAAATAAATTTTGGGTGCGGGTACGGGTTCGGGTTCAATACCCTGAAATTTAGTGGGTTCAGGTTCGGGTTCGGGTTCGGGTTCAAGCTTTTTCCCAGCAAAAACAAAACAAAGAATAGAGGTGAAACCAAAAAAGATGACGCCGGAGCGCGCATCTGGGGAAATGAAAACTGCACACAAAAAGAAATTGCCCACATATGGATAAGAAACGTGCTTATGTACATATTTTCAAATTTCCCCTTCGAAATTTGTTGCGACTAGGCTAAGGGATGGGAATGGCATGCGGGGATTCTACTGCGCATGGATATCGATTCTTTTCTCGGCGTCATTTTTTTGGTTTCACCTCTAAAAATCTTGTTTGAAAGAAAAAGAAAATTCTGCGAAATCTGAAATTTAAATTTTTAAGCGCCGCACACTTAGATAATAATTGCCGTTAAAAATTGAACCTGAACCGAATTTTTGATTGGGTTCGGGTCCGGGTTCAAAAAATTTAAAAAAAAATCTTGAACCGGAACGGGTCCAGGGTTCGGGTTCGGTTCGGGTTCGAAACCCTGCAAAAATCAGTCTCACGACATTGAAGAAACTGAAATATCGAGTGCTTCAACGAGTGCGACGGAGGCAGATGCTACAGCACTAGCACAATCGTCAACTTCGACATCAGTTGGACGAAGTGAAGACCTCGTAGGCGAAGATGACAAAGCAGAAGGAGTAGTTGAATTATTATCTGTAGGAGGAGAATATCAAATGGATCTAGGAACTCTTGAATATGGCCCCGCTCAACCGAAGATTATTTTTCCAAAGAGTACGTTTGGAGATAGACAGAGATCATTTTCGTCCCAATTCTACGATACATATCAATGGCTCGAGTACAGCGCAAAATTAAATAAGACATTTTGCTTCGTTTGCAGACAATTTACATCATCTGTAAATGTAAGAGACCAGAATGAAAAGTTCGTCGCCAGTGGATTCAGCAACTGGAAAAAACTAAGTAAAGCATTGAAAAAACATGAGAACTCTTCGAATCATAGTCTGTGTATGCAAAAGTTTGTAGCTTACAAGCATTCTTTGGGGTCGGGAAATGTTCACGATAAGCTAATTGTTCAACATGAAGAAATGATAGTACAAAACCGGGACTATATGTTGAAATTAATTGACTTAATTTTGTACTTTTCACGTCAGGGACTTCCACTAAGAGGGCACCGCGAGGGCGAGGAAGTGTCATATAAAAACCGAGGTAATTTCTTAGAGTTGTGTGAAGTTGTGGTCAAATATGACAATAATTTTTCGAGCCATTTGGAACGGCGTATCAATTATTGCAGCCCCAAAGTGCAAAATGAAGTTATTCACATTGTTACTCAACTTGTGGTAGAAAAGATTGTCGATGAAGTTGGACGATGTAAGTTTTTTTCACTAATGGTTGATGAAGCTAAGTCTTACAAGCAGGAGCAACTATCAATAGTAATTAGATATGTAGCTGGCTTAGAAGTTGAAGAACGGTTTCTGGGTTTCCTTGATTGTTCCTCGTCAGATGCTGAAAGTTGGAAAAAACTCATTCAAGCATATTTGACTAAATGCGGTCTGAATGATTTTATAATAATCGGATAATCTTACGACGGAGCCAGCGTAATGTCTGGAAAACATCAAGGACTTCAGGCTAAAATAAGGGAAGAGCATCCTCAAGCTGTTTACATTCATTGCTTGGCACATAGAATGAAGTTGGCAGTTGTCGACAGTTGTGTCAGGGTGTCAGAAGCTACTGCATTTTTCAACACTCTGGAAGCAATATACACTCATTTTTCTCAACCTGGTAATCACTCTAATCTAATAAAAGCTCGTGATGCCTTGGGCATTAAAACTGGTGGCGAAATGGGAAGTTTGAGTAGAACTAGGTGGAGTTGTCGTTATGATAAATTCTTGCTAAACAATTTCCAAACCATTCGAAATGCGTTGGAGGAAGAAATTGAACAAGCGCGGGACAAGAAATCTGTAGAAGCACTAGGCATACTGGCTTCAATAACAAAGCCGCAATTCATCGTTTGTTTGTTCGTTTTTCATTCGGTGTTACTGATCGCAAACATACTGAGCAAATATTTCCAGAGTAAGGATGCAACACTTGGCCGGGCCAGTGATTTAATAAATAGTACTATTACTAGCTTTGAAGAAAAGAGGAACCAATTTGACAACCTGTGGAAGGACATAAATAGTTTCGCAGAGACACAAGAAATATGTTTAGAGCCTGCCAGTGTTTCTAAAAAGAGGAAGCAACCACAGCGATATAAAGATTACCTAGCTGAAGCAACCCTAGGCAAATCAACTTTGATGGAGATGCCACCAGAAACCAATGCTCTTGAATATTGGAAAGTAAACATTTACTACCAACTAATGGACAATATTATTAGCAATTTCAAAAGGCGATTCGAGAATCTTCCTCTTGCAAAGTCGGTTGATTCATTCTTAATGCTAGATTTAGACCAAGCGGATGAATTCGTAGCAAATTACAAGGATGCATTTAATATCGATATTTCTGCACTGAAGGCTGAAGTCTTAGTAACGCAAAATTTGTTCAAAACCCAAAATTTAGAAAGCAGTTTGAACAATCTGAAAAGTCAGGTGAAAAGCGATTTCACTCCGAACCTATACAAGCTACTGCAAGTTGCTGTAGGCCTTCCGGTGAGCTCAGCTGGTTGCGAAAGGCGTTTCTCTGCTATGAGACGCATAAAAACTTGGCTTAGGAACACGATGGTTCAAGACAGATTCTCAAATTTAGCCATACTTAATATTGAGAACCAGTTAGTTAAGAAAAAAGTGCTGGCTGAAGAAGTACTTCATTTGTTTGCAGAAAAAGATAGAAAATTAAAGTTAATTTAAAGAAGTAACCAGGTTTTTGTTTATTGTTTCATGTTCTTTTAAATAAAATTACTTAACAATTACGCATAAGTAAAGTGTTTTTATAAACCTTTCTCGCATAATAATAACTACTTTTTATAGTCTTATAAGGTGTCAACCACCATTTAAAAATTTCACACCCCTTTTATTGGACAAGAAATTATTATGATTAGTTAAATCTATATAAGAAATTACAGTGAAAAACAGTGTTTTTCAAGACACTTTCTTTTAAGCGTACATGAGACAAAATGGGATTTCCTATCTACTTTGCATTTCGAACGCTAAGCACCTGCCCCCCCCCCCCCAGATAAATTCGCTAGTTACGCCCATGGACACAGTTATATTCCACCAGAACGTGTTTTCGGCCGTGGCGGAAAGTGCTACAGAAAAAAAGAAGAAATTATTTTATCTACACAGTATAATGAAATTTTACAGAATTACGGCACAGTTTTGAAACTTTTTTTTTATGTGATAGTCTAAGCTTAGGTGTCATACTTTGTACTACTAGTCCGTCATGTCGTACACGTCATGGTGCAATGTCTAGTAGTAAGCTTAGCTCGACTGGACTGTATTTGATTATAAAAAAGAGTCAAAACGATTAATGAAGTCAAATCATCCTTTCAAAATAAGTTCTTCACGCATCTTAAATTACAATAAAGATCAATACCTTGTAAGGCAATCGTAGACTGGTGATCCCGTTGAAGTTGATCCGTTTAAAAGGAAACTTACTAGTGTTTTAAAGAATGTCAGCTTCTTTCAGATATACCATTAAAAAATATGGTCTCATCAAAGAAATCAGAAGATGTAGAAAAGGTTATGAGTTTTTTACTATTTCGCATGATGCACAAGATTTTTATTTGTTTACTTGAAGGAAACACTGAAGAAGCCGATGGAAACTTCGAAAGAATATGATGAAATCAAAGAATATACTTTAAAACCAAAAAAAGGCTAAAATATATGAGCAGCTACAGCAAACCGAGAGAAAATATAGCATTTGTCCTCGTTTTAAAAAAAAAACAGCATTTTTTCATAGCGATTTTTTTCTTTTTTCGTTTTGTTTTTTGAATAAGTTTTTATGTTTTTCAATGTTGTTTATTATTTTGAATTAAACAAGATATGAATTCGTTTGTAAATAGAACAACTCGACTGTGGAATAATCTCTCGCAGTCGGTATTTCCGAGCTCCTACAACATCCAAGAGTTCAAACGCAGGGTTCATCACCACCTTCTTCAATACCCCCCCCCCCGTACCTTTATAATCCTTAACTTATTCCCCCCACCCCTCCCCGTACTAAGCTCAGGGCAGGATTTATATATAGCGGGGCCCCAAGCACAACCTCGTGATGGGGCCCCCCAACAATGACTACCGCCCCCGCCCCCCACACACACAAAAGAAAAGTTCTTTAATGAGAAATCAATTAAGTAAAATGGAATAAAGCTCAGTGCAATTAGTCGAAAAAATGGCATGAAATTGCATCTCATGATGGTCAAATTTTTTTTTTGGAATTTGTTGGGGTACATCTGACAATGTCAAAACCAAGTTTGTGGGGTCGCAGTGTGATGGGAAAAGCCGCCATCTTGAAAAAGAGGTAGAGGTCGTTTATACCAAATAACTCGGTTGTGTGCAATGATAGTTGAAAATGATCAATACAAAGTCATTAGAGAATAAAATTATCTACAAAATGAGCCCTCAACGAGGTCTGTAAGTTAATTTGGCTCAAAGTTATGGCCGCTCAAAGTTCGAACTTGTTCGGGTGGTTGAGGTTGAATGCAGTTTTTTGCGATTAACTCGTAAGATATTAATTTGGGTGGGTTAATGCCGATTACAAAACTTATAGTGCTAGTGATTACCTTTAGAATAAGCCCCTAGTCATCGTTCTCGCTTGTATAGTTTGCGAGTAATCCAACGCCAAAGTTCGTACTGAACGTGCCTGAAATAACTGATAAGGCATTTTTTTTTTGAATATCTCCTTAACGGTTGCTCATATAATAATGTAGTAAGCAGTAGAAAGACGGGTTTTAAAATATCTTTCAAATGGGCTATTGCCCGCAACTCTATGTCGTTTCATGTCCGCGACATAACGGGTGAAAAGTCAACAGCGAAGGTTGTGACACTTCTCGACGAATAACTCGCTTCCAGCCAGTTTCGCGTGTCGGATGAATTAGAATTTTATGTAACGCCCTGAATTATCTATATTTTGGGTTATTTAACTACTTTGGAAAATTATGATAATGGGAAATAGTAGCTAAGAATCGTGAAAACTGAAGCACTCGCTTTCAATATATCATTTTTTTTCCGATAAATCTTTAATATAAACAATGCGTGAGTACTTCTTTTGTGGGAGAATACCTTCATCTTAAGCCCAATATTGAATGTTGGCGGTCAAGAAATTTTTCAGTAATTTCCCACTTTCTTTGTCTGTTCTTGCAATGCTCCTCTTAAAAATGATCGCACCACCTTTTCTTAAACAGCTTTCACTTGACCTTCACTGAAGTTTCTTTGCACACGTTATGTGTCCCGGATTCCAAAGACAGTCTCGTCAGAAAGTTTTACCTTACATTTCACATTTTGTTATTTTCCGCATATGAGGCAGTCTCATCAAAAACTTTACTTTTAGAACCTCGAAAATGATGATTCTTAGCTACTATTTTCCATTATTATAATTTTCCAAAGTAGTTAAATAACCCAAAATATAGATAATTCAGGGCGTTACATAAAATTCTAATTCATCCGACACGCGAAACTGGCTGGAAGCGAGTTATGCGTCGAGAAGTGACACAACCTTCGCACTTGAATTTTCACCCGCTATGTCGCGGACATGAAACGACATAGAGCTTAGGCCAATAGCCCATCTGAAAGATATTTTAATGCCCGTATTTCTGCTATTTACTACATTATCATATGAGCAACCGCTAACGCGAAAAATGCCGTTATCAGTTATTTCAGGCACGTGAAGTGCGAAATTTGGCGTTGGATTACTCGCATACTATACAAGCGAGAACGATGACTAAGGGCTTATTCTAAAGGTAATCACTAGCACTATAAGTTTGGTAATCGGCATTAACCCACCCAAATTAATATCTTACGAGTTAATCGCAAAAAACTGCATTTAACTTAAACCACCCGAACAAGTTCGACCTTTGAGCGGCCATAACTTTGAGCCAAATTAACTTACAGACCTCGTTGAGGGCTCATTCTGTAGATAATTTTATTCTCTAATGACTTTGTATTGATCATTTTCAACTATCATTACACACAACCGAGTTATTTGGTATAAACGACCTCTACCTCTTTTTCAAGATGGCGGCTTTTCCCATCACACTGCGACCCTACAAACTTGGTTTTAACATTGTCAGATGAACCCCAACAAATTCCAAAAAAAAAATTTTTGACCATCATGAAATGCAATTTGATTTACTAATTGCACTGGACTAATATAAATTTTATTTAAATCTTCCTTCTTACTAATATTATAAACGTGAATGTTTGTATGTATGTTTGTTACTCTTTCACGCAAAAACTACTGAATGGATTTTAATGAAACTTTACAATAATATAGCTCATATATCAGAATAACATATAGGCTATAATTTATAAAAAAATTCAACATGGCCGCCGAAAACTCAAAATGGCCACGCAAATTGTGTTCTGATTTCAATGAAAGTTGGTATATAGAGGTTTTTAAGGTCGCTAATAACGAATTTGTGGTCAAAACTTATAAATTCAAAATGGCCGTGCCAATATGGCCGACGAATTTGCCAATTGTGTTCCGATTCCAATGAAAATCGAAATCTGGCGGATTTTAAGGTTGCAAATAACGAATTTATGATCAAAACTTATAAATTGAAAATGGCGGACGAATTTTTCCAATTGTATTCCGATTCCAATGAAAGTGAATATCTAGGGGTTTCTAAGGTTGCAAATAACGAATTTATGATCAAAACTTATAAATTCAAAATGGCCGCGCCAATATGGCCGACGAATTTTTCCAATTGTATTCCGATTGCAATGAAAATCGGTATCTGGGGGCTTTTAGGGCAAACAACGAATTTATGATCAAAGCTTATAAATTCAAAATTGCGGGTCCAATATGACGCACGAATTTTCCCAAGCCACATTCTGAAATGTAGTAAATTTCTAAAATTCCCTCTAACCAGTATAGAAACAGTAAAAACGGTAGAAAGAGTCGAAGTTTGCAAATTTGTGCGCCCCTACATTGTCATCACGAGGTTAAACGATGTCATCTATCGCTTCCAAAAAGTTAGATCGGAAAAAACGGGACCTGGAGGAAGCTGTGTTCGGGACGACGAATACTGAGTAAGAAGGGAGCAGTGTAACGGCTAACCGAAAAGAGAAAGTTAAAATTCCAATTCACCGAGAAGTTACATGTTTAGATGCATCTACTTGAATACATAACGCTGTTCTAATTGAATCACCGATAAGATTGGGAAGAGGGAATTTTTTTTCTAGATTTATTGTTTTTTTTCCTACCGCGTACAACGCACACATAATTTTTTTTTTATTTAAAAGCCTTGCAACGCACACAGGTTTTTTGCTATAGGCTATCTTACTAATATTATAAACGCAAATGTTTGTATGGATGTTTGTTACTCTTTCACGCAAAAACTACTGAATAGATTTTAATGAAACTTTACAATAATACAGCTCATACTTCAGAATAACATATAGGCTATCTCGAAATCTTCGGGTAGCTGTAGTGTACTGATATAGAAAAATCCGAAACTTTTGTATGGGAGGTACTCTTCAAATTTCTGCTAAAGAAGTCACATCCATTTTGTTTTGGTTTTTTTCCGAAAAAATACGATTTCCAAAGTTTCAGATCGATCGGAGTTTATTTACGGATAGTTGCCGTACAATTTTCTTGAAAAAATCAGATTTATCGCGAAGGACGCGGTTCTCTGAACTTGGATTGAAGTAACTTCGGCTGCATGTGCCTGATTTTAGCAATGTATGCCTTAAATGAAAGGTGTCGAAACCAAAAAGACGACAAATTCAATAATCAGATGTTCGTCGCTTTTTCTTTTTGAGCTATGGTACCTGGAAATTTGCATAGATTTCAAGGTGCTTGATTTTTCAACATACAATAATTTTGTATGGGACATATTTTTTTTCATATTTCTTACGGAAAAATTACTCTTTATCATGCCGTTAAATGTTTGAAAAGTTCGCCCAATGTTGCCAAACGTTGCTTATTGAACGTATTAACTGTCTCCATTCATAGTGTGAAGTGTGACATCATCGGGAATTGCATCAACGCTACTTGATGGTGGATGTTTAGTGTATTGAGCACCCAAGTTCCTATTGGATTTGAACCAGAGAGAAACACCTACATGTAACATCAGTAAAAACTCCCGTATTGCCACATCCGTGCAAAATTATTATTTTGGAGCGAATGCACCATGGCCTATAAAAAATAGGTCGAAGCGCATGACAGGGCTTTTCAAGATTTCCGAGGAAAACCTAATCCATGGTAGGCGCTCTGACACTACTTGCTCAACTTTTCCTGGTATACTTCGATCAAAGCCTGCAAATGAGCTGAACGGATGCATGCTTGAAAGCATCACATCTATGGAACAGTATTGAAAAAACCAACTTTTGGTCGTTTCAAATAGCGAAATTTCAATCGATATTATTCGGAATCAAAAATACGAAAATGGCTCCTACTGTATATTAAAATTCTTATCACCTCAACTGCAAAATAAACGGAAGCTATAGCGCGTACCAAAAGAATTGGAAATATAAACATAGGCGGCGAACTGACAATTTCACACCCATTAAAATTTCGTGTATGGATAAAGTTCAAGCGGACGTGCATTGTAATTTCTTCTTCGAAATTCATTTACGGGCAAAAACACTCCCTCATAGCATCTGACCACGACAAGAGTGGCAGTGAGACCGCTGAATTGTGATTAGGGATATAAATGAGCAAGTGATTTGGGTTTTTAAACGAACGGAGTTACACTTTTCTTTACGAATGTACTTGCATCCCGGGATTTGAGACTCTCAGTGCCCATCGATTTTGAGATTCCCAATTGTTTTGGCGCACGCTATACTATTGGCTTATTTGTGCAGCGAGGCGCACCGGGTTCCAGCTAGTAAACTATATACAGTACAGTCGCGATAGTTTCAACTAATTAAAACCGGGGTGGTTTAAATTATCAAAATAGTTGAAATAATCAAGGCATTGTGTTTAATATTTCTGACTTATTTAAACATTCAATTTTAACAAAAGTAACAATAATTCAGTTTTTATTGAAAAATAGGAACAAAAATTATTTGATATATGGGGCATTTCACGTGAAGCGGACAACGAAAAAAATTTGAGATTCTGGAATTCATTCACTTTCGGCCTAACTGTACTTCTGGAAGGTGTGAATGTGAACACCTATTTTTTTTTTATTCTGTGGCTTAGTTGTCAAGTTATGGGCTTTTAAAGAATTTATGTAATGGAAGTACGGTTTTTTCGGAAGCGGTTTTTCGAATTTAACAAATTTTAGTAAAATATTAAACTGAAGTGATTTCTATAGGAAATTCACTGTTCTTTTTAATTATGAAATCAGATTTGAGATTTGATTTGTTTTTCTTGTAGAAAACCGGAAGTAAACATTTAAAATCAGTATTTTAATAACTTCGACCATTTTTTTTTTAATTATTTTAATTTTAAAAAATACCTTAAAGAATATAGATAATACACTGAAAGTTTCAAGATGAGATCTACTTTAGTTTAGGAGATAGATGAATTCAAGTACATCGATGTCGCACTGAGCGTGGTACCTGGTGCTTACTTACTTCGACTGGTTTGCGCGAAAACGCATTAAAACGCTGCGATATTAATATGCACTAACCCAGCGTTTTAATGCGTTTTCGCGCAAACCAGTCGAAGTAAGTAAGCACCAGGTACCACGCTCAGTGCGACATCGATGTACTTGAATTCATCTATCTCCTAAACTAAAGTAGATCTCATCTTGAAACTTTCAGTGTATTATCTATATTCTTTAAGGTATTTTTTAAAATTAAAATAATTAAAAAAAAAATGGTCGAAGTTATTAAAATACTGATTTTAAATGTTTACTTCCGGTTTTCTACAAGAAAAACAAATCAAATCTCAAATCTGATTTCATAATTAAAAAGAACAGTGAATTTCCTATAGAAATCACTTCAGTTTAACATTTTACTAAAATTTGTTAAATTCGAAAAACCGCTTCCGAAAAAACCGTACTTCCATTACATAAATTCTTTACATTTTTTTCGTTGTCCGCTTCACGTGAAATGCCCCATATATGTCATTTGAAGTGACATTTATAATTTATTTTTTTTTAAAAAATGTATTAATTTTTAGTTGCTTTAAACTATGCTCGGCTTGCTTGTTTATTGCCATATTTCGGAGTTCTCGCAGTGTTTCGATTTTATCCGGTGGAGCTGAGTTTTGGTTAGCCCATTGCAAGCCTTTATTAAAAATTTGTATGGCTTCTTCGTCTTTGACAGCTGGTGTATTATCCATAATTTCATCTGTTATGGAATCATCTTCTAAATACACTACTTCGCTCTCCAGTAACCAATTTCTAACTTCATTTTCGTCGAAAATTTCTCCTGGAGTTATTCGACTTAAAAGGTCATTAATGAACACTATATTGCTCCGTGCTGACTGCATTTGTAATTCTATGGTTTGCAAAGGTATATCATCTTCAGAAGTAAAGCCATCTTCCCTGCTCAATATGTTTTTCCAACAATTTATGGTTTTAGAGCCCACACACATATCTGCATAGTTCCGTTAACTTTTGAAGCCAAAAT
This sequence comes from Thereva unica, assembly GCA_949987705.1. Lineage (NCBI taxonomy): Eukaryota > Metazoa > Arthropoda > Insecta > Diptera > Therevidae > Thereva > Thereva unica. Next base: position 114,817,583 of record OX465281.1, on the reverse strand, counting down.
ATTTTTAAGTTGAAATTACTGAGGTAACACTCTGACCATCAATTGAAATTACAGAGTATATAATACAATAATTCTGAGGGTGAAATAATCAAAGGTTGAAACGACCACATGTTGAAACTATCGCGACTGTACTGTATTTCAATATCTTTGGGGGTCAAGTTCCGAGTTCTCTCTCTCCTCTCACGTTTATCTAAAGACGAACCAAACAAAATATAAGAGGCGCGGGGCCCCCTGAGGGTAGGGGCCTCAAGCAATTGCTTGTTTTGCTTGTTGGTAAATCCGGCACTGACTAAGCTTACTGCTAGACATTGCACCATGACGTGACAAATGACATGACGGACTAGTAGTACAAAGGGTGACTCCTGAGCTTAGCACTAACACATAAAAAACTAGTTGGGATGTGGGTTCGACCCTCTCGGTCCACACGATCAACTTCCCAGTATGATGGATGTTGAATATTATGATTGGATATTTTAATAATAAATGAACAATAGGCAATTGTAGAATATATGTATAATACCGAGAATTTGTCACAATTGCTTATCGCAAAGCACAAGAGGTTAAGGAAACCTTTTTCAAGATTGTAGAAAGCTTAGCAAAGTTCAATCTACGAGTAAATGACACAAAAACAAAATATATGATCGTATCAAAACAAGGACATCGGCTAGGACGAAGTATCAGCCTTGGCGATCATATTGTGGAAATTGTAGAAAACTTTATCTACTTAGGGACAATGCTTTCTGCACAAAACCATATAAAGGATGACATCCATAGACGCATCGTAGCGGCAAATAAAACCTATTTCGCACTAGTCCCGGTCTTTAAAAACAAAGAAATTTCAAGACAATGCAAAATCAGACTATACAAAACGTTAATCCGCCCAGTTCTATGCTATGGGTCTGAGGCTTGGACATTGACCCAACAAACAGAAAACCAGCTTAAAATCTTCGAAAGGAAGATCTTAAGAAGAATATTTGGTGCTGTAAGGGTTAACCAAAACGAATGGCGCATTAGCCCTAACTATAATGGTCTTAAGACGGCTTAAGATGCCTCTTCAAATTCTTTTAAAACTGGCTAATTTTATGTCAGAGCATAATGAATCTTAATCTTTATGGCTAAGCTAATAAATCATTACGTTTGGACAACAAATTAGCCAATTTTAAGAAAATTTGACGAGGCATCTTAAGCCGTCTTAAGATCATTATAGTTAGGGCTAATAGGACAAAAGAGAAACTTCAACAAATGTATGACGAAATAAACATATCTACATACATAAGATTGAACAGGCTGCGATGGCTTGGACACGTTCTACGGGCTCCAGAAGAAAGAATGCTAGCCAGGGGCCGGTTCATGTAGCTCGAACGACGAAAATCGCTCGAAACGAATTTGAATACGACAAAATTTGTCTCGAAAAAATTGAGCGTTCACGTAGCTCGAAAGAAAATTTAAGGAAACCATATTACTGAAACACGATTCATAACTTTCGTTACTACTTTCGTTCACTTCAGTCAGTTACCTGCAAGCAGCTGCAAGTGCAAGTAAAGTTAATGCAAGTGAAGTTGCTTGTGAAAATCATTGTTTTGAATTACAGATTTATCTTTATTTAAACTTGGTACAATATAATAAAACAATTTTCATTGATTTATTTACCAAGGTTTTAAATTTTAAATAGTTTGTGTGGTGTTATTTGTTTTAGTGATTTTGTGTTAATTTGTGTTAATTTCGGAGTAACTAAAATGGAAAACAAGGAAAATAATCCCGCCTTTCCTAAAAAGTGCTGCAATCCGTTTGGTGACGAAAAACACACGGAAAAAGTGAGAAATACAAGAAATGCTACCGAATGGATGTGCTCGCTTAATTTAGGTATACAATTAGGGATGAAGGTATGTGATAAGTGTAGAAAAAAACTTTATGAAGTTAAGCGTATTGATTTTGTTGAAAGTGATTATCGTGACGTTCCTGGGTGTAGCACAAGTCATGAAACATATATTGATAAAGATGCATCTCTCGATCACCTCAACAAATCTTTGCAGCTGATGGGTGAATCGCCTATCAAAAAGAAAAGGATGCAGGTTGAGAGTTATACAAAAAACAAGCTTAATAAAATTAAAACAATAATTGAAAAACATATTCTGCCTTCAACAGAACAAGATTGTGATATTGAAAATGATAAAAGCAAAACAGAATCTGAAATGTTAAACCAGTTAAAAGAAAAGTTTTCACAAACTACAAAGCACAGTGAGCAAATCACAGTTTTAACACTGCTACCTAAAAGTTGGAGTGTTAAGAATATTGAAGAACAATTTGGTGTGTCCAATTACATGGCTCGGGCTGTAAAGCGGTTAGTGAGAGAAAGTGGTATTCTATCAACTCCGAATCCAAAGCCAGGGAAAGCATTAAATGAGGCAACAGCCAGTTTAGTGAAAGGATTCTTTAATGCTGATGAAGTTAGTAGGATGATGCCAGGAATAAAAGATTTTGTAACCATAAGAGATAAGGATTTGAAACTTCAAATTCAAAAGCGTTTGGTATTGGCAAATCTGTCAGAGCTCTATCAATTATTTAAAGAAAAGTACCCTACTCATAAAATAGGAATTTCCAAATTTTGTCAGTTGAGGCCAAAAAATTGCATTTTAGCTGGTGGGAGTGGCACACATACTGTGTGCGTCTGTACGATACACCAGAATGTGAAACTGATGATGACCGGAGCAGGACTTAAAAGTATCATGTGGGATGGATATGACACACCATTGATTTCATATCATAGCTGCCTAGCAAAAGTAATGTGCAATCCCCCTTCACAAAATTGTTACATGAATGAGTGCAAAGAGTGCCCTGGTGTTGAGCGATTAAGTGAAGCATTGTTGAGTAACTTTGAAGAAAAACTTATTGATGAAGTGACATATAAGCAGTGGATTACTGTTGATAGATGTCAAATGGAATCTATAACCAAAGACAGCGAAGATTTTGTCGAAGAGTTCTTGGAAATGATTTTAAAGCTTAAAACTCATTCATTCATTACCAACAGGCAAAAGGAGTGTTACACAGAAAAGAAGGAAAACGCAGCACCAGGTGAGTTAATCATTAATTGCGATTTTGCAGAAAATTATTCGTTTTTAATCCAAGATGAAGTTCAGTCGTTCCATTGGACGACAAACCAAGCCACTCAGCATCCTTTTATTGTGTATTACAAGTGGAAAAACAAAATCAAACATTTACAGTATGTTTTTATATCTGACTGCCTAAAACATAATACTGTGGCATTTCATGCATTCCAGAATAAGTTGATTTCAATATTAAAAAGCACCATACCATTTAATATTAAGAAGATCACATACTTCTCCGATGGCAGTGCTGCTCAATACAAAAATAAGAAACATTTTCACAATCTTTGTCTTCACAATGCCGATTTCGGAATTGAAGCAGAATGGCAGTTCTTCGCAACAGCCCATGGAAAAAGTGCTTGTGATGGCCTTGGTGGCACTGTTAAACGTCTTGCTGCTAAATCCAGTCTACAAAGACCTTACAATAACCAGATATTAACACCTCAGCAGTTATACGAATTTGCTGTTGATACCATATATCTGGAATAGATTTTGTATACTGTTCGACAAAAGAATATGAAGATATGGAGAAAAAAATTGCATCGCGCTTTAATGAATCTGCAGCAATTGCTGGCACCCAAAAATTTCACTCCTACAGTCCCATTTCAGAAAATCTAATTAATGTAAAATTTTATCAATCTAGTCCGGAACAGTTCACTAAAAATGTTACATTACAACATTGAATCGGGTTTTGTAACCCTTTCTTACGATCAATCTCGGTGGCTTGTATGTAATCTTGAAAAGAATAACGACACATATGAGTGTATAGTTAGTTTCTTACATCTAAAAGGACAGGTATTTTCATACCTAAACTACAATTAAATCATGTAGTACCCACCCCTAGTGGGTGGTGGGGTGGGGTGTTTCAAATTTAGTAATAAGGGTTGTCCTAAGGGTAGTTTCTGATCAAGTTAGAGGGTTGATTTTATTTTTATTGAATTCGCCATACCCAAATTAGTAAAAGGCGATATTATTAGCGGTTTGTATCAGCTCTTCCGCAGCTAATTTTTTTTTTTTATATTGGGTTCATTGAACTTTCAGTTTTTCAAGTACCCAAAAAAATTAATTTCTATATGATCCCAATGCCGTCCCATCCTAAATTTTGGCTTTATATGTACGTTAAGAGTGTGTTCACAAAATATAATTTTTTCAAAAATTAGAAAAAACATTATTTTGAGATATACCAAAAATAAAATTTTGAAAGTGTCCGAAAAAGTTTTATTCTTATTAATAATACTATGTTGTATATCAAATTAAAGCCTTATTAAAACAGAAGAAATTGGCACTAATTTCAGCTTTCTATGTCAAGTAGTTTTTTAACTAGAGCAATTTGAAGATTTCAAAATTTTTCTAAATTTTGAGTTTTTCGGTTTTTTGAAAATTTATATGTAACAAAAAAACTAGAAGTCAAAAAAATCTGAAAATTTGGTTTTTTCTTAGTTACCACCAGAGGAACACATATAAAAAAAATTAGGTGAATCGAAGTCCATGAGGTCCAAAATTAATTAAAAATTGGTTGATTTGATATGGAATGACCCTCATGTAATATTTTTTTGTTAGCAAAGTAACGGTTTCCCTGCAGAAAGGCACATGTCCTACGAATATTCATATTTTTTAACCATTCGTTAATGTGGATTTTCAAAAGGGCACGTATTTCATACAAAAAAGTTTTTAATCAACAATGGAAGTTCATTGCACCTCACCTGGGGCTCTAATTACATCGATTTGTATGTGAAATCATAAACTGCACTAAAAATGCACTAAAATTTACCTCACTTTTGCTTCCCACGGCCCCAAAACAAGCCGTGGGGCACTATGACCCCTTAAAATTTGCGTAACAGACCCTACTATTAGGAAAAAATACCAGAAAAATCTCCCCTTGCCTCTAAGGGGGCCAGGGAGCTCCCTAAAAGGCTAAAAACAAAAAAACATGTCCAGTTGGGTTCCTGCAAAAGGGCACATGTCCATTCAAGGGTTTGACAAAACGGTACATGTCCAGTTCTGTCCCCGCAAAAGGGCACATGTCCATTTTTGTTTTAATTTTTTCTCTTAAAGTATTAAACATATTTAAAAAAATTTTTTTCCGTCTGAATGAGTTCAAATAGTAGCACAACCTACCATACTCATAAATAATTAATGTGATCAGTTCAGAGGCAGAAACAGTTTTTTGCGATTTCTGAACAATTTGCAAGACTGGACATGTGCCGTTTTGTTCGCCCACTCCTCAAATAAATACTTTAAATTATTTCCGCGAAATTTCTTAATGATTTATAAAGCCGCCGAAGAGCCATAAAAAATCAAGAAAATGATTTTTTGCACTTTTAATTAAGTAAATGTTTATGTTCTCCTGAGTCTCATTATTAAATAATATAATTTAGTGAGAAATATAATCAAAACATGTTACACCGAAGTAACAAAAAAAATTGTATTTCACCATTTTGCGGCCGGGGATTGAACTTGGTTCCCCGAGGATAGGACTCCAGCGCCTTACCTCTAGGCTACCGATATATGGACTTTATTAGAAATCTCTTTTTTGTTGTTTAAATATACATCTGGTTGAAATTTCCAGACCATTTTCTCAGTTTTTGGTCTTTTGACCAAGAGCTACATTTTGAGATATGGTCGAAGTCTGTAGCGGCAGTACTTTCAGAGATGAAAGACGGACAGAGCCTCTGTATAAGCTTTTTTTTTTGAAAAAGCTAAAATGAGTATCTCAAACCAAGAAATTTTTTTTCTTACTTCTAGTCAACTTTTGTCTTCATTCAAGACAATAAAACCAAGACTTTTTATTTTCGTTATATCCAAAACATTATATGCTTGGATTCAAGAAAAAGTCTCTTAAGGCAAGAATTTTTTTTATCAGTGCCCGCTAGCAGTGAAACTATTTCGGCAAAATGCAAAAATTCACGACTTTGAATTCGATTTTTTCACTTTTTTTAAGTTTAAAAAATTTTCTTCTCCACCATCCTAAAAGAAACTGCATATTAAAAAATGGAAAAACCTCATGCGATGCACAAAAATTAAAAGGCAATTAATTTTCAAATTTGAAGTCAATTTTTGGGACTTGAATAAAATATTTTGACCTGAAATTGTAACCAGTTATTGTATAAGTTGACTGAAAAAATCCGAAGAAGCTAATATTTAGCAGTTTTTTAAGTTTTTTTTTTGACGTTAGGTGTACAGATAAAAATTTAATATTGTAACCGCTGATAGCCAAAATCATAACGAACAGCTTCTATTTTTTTGCATTTTGCGACACTACACATTTCGAGATATATGTATCTATATTTAGAAAGAACGACCAAAATGATGAAATTTTCACAAATTGGCCGATAACTTCCAAAGCGGCAGTTGCTAGAGGTAAAAAATTGTCCATTTCGTACAGTATTCGATGTAACTAGCATGCTCCAAACATTTTTAATTTCCCAGTAGGGAATCCAATCCCGCAAACGCGGGATCCTGCAAGTGCGGGATCCCGCACAATTTTTGCGGATCAGTAATGCGGGACTAGACATGCGGGATCCGCGGGATTTGCGGGATTTGGGCAGTAGAAACACCTGTTATAAAAACCAAGGCTTAATAGAGAAATACGAACAATATTGCAAAGTATTAATAAAAATACGAACCCAAGCCGACTGATTGCAATTCCAGTTGCACCCGCAACCGTTTCGCGATCTTACCCGTGAACAGAAGTAGCAATTAATACACGGGTCGATAGAAACGAAACCGATTTGAAACTAGCCTGAACTGCTCACGTGTGCCTGTTTTTGCTCGCCAGAAGTGATTTCAGTTGCGTGGTTGCATTTCATTTGAACTACTTGACATTTTGCCACAACCTCGTGTTTAAAAACTATGTCCGGTTCTGTGCCGATTGAAATCAGTTGGGCTTGTGTGTGGAGAAAGGTTTCATTTTAGTTTCAAGCTGATTGTGAACATGTTTATTGTGAAACCAGTTTGAAATTGGTATTGCAAATCTGCCGGCTCGTGTACGGAGGGACTTACATTCCACAAAATATTTAAACTCGTAAGGTGACGATATGCAATACAGCAATAGCACAAAATCGTCTAAGTATATTTATGTGCGTGTATCCGAACGAAATCAGTTACTGAGTTTCCATTCAGAGTTTACCCTGGGTTAAGTCAGAGTAAGCGCCCATGGAAACGCGGGTTGAGTAAGGTTTCGTTAAATCCAAGAAAACTCCATGAAACAAGCCGGATTGCCGCTGGGTTTTGCATAGATTTTTGTTTAAGTGTGTTTCCTGCACATATACCAATGGAGGCACGACGCAAAATTATTTATTTGTCATGGAAACAGCATCGGGTTAACTTGAAGGAAAACGCTTTCTGTAAACTCAACGAATACTCTACCGCGGTTCATGGAAACAAAGTAAATGTCAAGTTACCTTACGGCTACTACAGGGAGCTCCCCACGTGCATATGAGCGTAAGGGGATTATCCGAGCAGCTAATTGTATTGTTTATCAAACGCACTAGTGAGTCAGTCAAACAAGGTATTCTTGCCAATTCTAAACAACGTTAGAATTGATTCCGCTGGAATTGACTCCGTTGGAATTTTCTAAAACGGTTGCACAAACACATGAACATAGCTACCTAGAACAAATGTAATTATGTTTTTTGCAGTCCCGCAAATCCCGCGGATCCGCGGGATTGTTAACCTCGATCCCGCAGGCTTGCGGGATTTAGATTTTGATGCGGGATTGGATTCCCTACTTCCCAGTATAGGACGTTATTGTAATCGGTCCTAAAATCGAAATCGAAATTTTCGACATATTTTCATCTTTCAAGGTCCCAGGAGCATTTGAAGCTAAAAATTGGGAGGAAGTATGTGTGTGTGTGCGTACGTATGTGGTAACCAAAATATGATGTGAAAAGAGTTTCATAAAATTCGGTCGAGCCGTTTTTTTGTTTAAGCGGCGTAAGTGATTTTTGTACCTGCACGATATCGCCGAACCACGAAAGATATTGACTTACTTGAGATGCCGTTCGAAGCGTATTAGCGACAATATAATCTGAAGATTTTTATAATATTCTTACATTGTGCAATGGATCTACACAGCGATCGTTCGCCCAATTCTCCTTTACGGAGTTTTAGTGTGGTGGCCAACTCTGAGTAAATCCACCGTGTTAAACAAATTACAGAGAGTACAAAGATGCGCGGAGTTATGCATAACAGGAACACTTCGCTCCACTCCTACAGAGGCCTTAAATGTTATGTCATACCTCCCTCCTTTAAATCTCGTGGCAAGGGAAAGCGCAACCATTGCAGCCCTTAGATTAAAAGAATCCGGTTTCTGGACTGGAATCAGGGGAGGGCACACGAAGGTACTGAACTCAGTTACTATCCCCACAAAAACCGACTTCTGCATTCCCGAAATTACCTTCACGAGGAATTACGGAGTCCACATCCCTTCACGTCGTGAATGGATAAATAGACCACATAGGTTTCAGGACGCCATAAACGTTTTTGCTGATGGCTCTAAGCTCGAGGGTCGAGTGGGAGGAGGGGTATTTTCCCCAGAACTTGGGATTGAAATCTCCTTCCGACTTCCCGATCACTGCAGTGTATATCAAGCGGAGATTCTAGCCATACAAGAAGCTGTTCTGCAAATTAACCAGCAAGGCGATGGGAACCGGACTGTCTACATCTTCTCAGATAGTCAGGCAGCTCTGAAAGCCCTGCGCTCCTGCACAAACAGCTCTAGAACTACCTCTGAATGTCGCAGATCTCTTAACGAGATTGCTCAGCAGTTCAGGACCCTCCTCGTTTGGGTGCCCGGTCACCGAAATATAGAGGGAAATTGTAAAGCTGACGAACTGGCTAGGAGAGGCACGACCGCTACTCTCCTTCCAGAAAAGGAAAGAGTTGGTATGCCTTGGGCCTCCTTTAAACTCCGATGCAAGCAACACACAATCACACAAGCGAAAAAGCATTGGAGGGATCTTAATAAATGCACTTTGGCCAAATTAACCTGGCCCTCCTATGATCTCAGACGAACTACCTTATTACTGAGCCTTGGGAAACAAGAACTCTCAGTTATAGTTATACCTTTATAATATTCGGACGAGCCGTTTTTTGGTTTAAACGACCTAAGAGATTTTTGTACTTCCACAATATCGTGCGAACCATAAAAGATGTCGGCTTAGTTGAGGTGCGTTCAAAGAGAATTAAAGAAAATATGATCTGAAAAGATTTTCATCGAAGGGTTTTTTTGTTTAAACGACGGACGTGATTTTTGTACCTGCACGATACCGCTTGAACCAAAAACTAGATCGACTTCTTCGAGGTGCCGAAAGAAGAATATTAACGAAAAAATTCCCTGTGCTTTTTTTTGTTTAAATGAAAAAACTTTGGATAAGTGTCAGAAAGACATTAAATTGTTAAGTTTTTCTAATATCTCATACACTCTATGGAATAAGACCGGTTCTAAACGAAGTGATCTTTTTTGGATTCATCACAGCGATAGCTTTCCGATAGCTTTGGAGGCGAACGGCTAACAAAGACCCCGGAAAGTGGTGGCACCCGATTTGTCACTACTGTCAAGACCCGAGAAAAGTCACTGCAGACGAACACCTAGCAGACCTGTTAGCAAGTCCTAATCTCACCTCCCCGCGGTGCCCCCTGGGGTAGTTCTTCGGAAGGAGCTAACGGGAGATGGGCGAATGGCGAGCTCCCTGCGCCACAAAACAGTTTTAAGTCGGTTGGGCTGAGGGTTAGCAACCCGCTCCCATAAAAAACACCATTGCTACGAATCGGCAAACAATGCCTCGGCACCGGATGGACAACAGGACGACGACTTTTGCTTTTCGAACAAGGACACGAATCAGATCATGAAATGTGAGAACACTGCTTCCTGAGGGACGGCTGGATGAAGTCCTCAACGAGATGAATCGATATAAAATCAAGATCATGGGACTGAGCGAGACCAGATGGCCCGATGCGGGGGAACATATCTGCCCAAACGGTGAGTCCTTCATATATTCTGGTAGAAACGAAACTGAAAGCCGTAGGAGTGGCGTTGGCGTAATACTCACCAAAGAAGCCAGGTCCAGCCGCATTATCTGGTCACCAGTTTCTGAGAGGATTATTACCGTGCGCCTGCGTACCAGACTAAGAAGTACTACGGTAATCCAATGCTATGCTCCAACTGAGGACGCAGAAGATGACATCAAGGACGAGTTCTATATGCGACTGAATGAGGGTTTCCGCTCTATTCCAAGAGGATACATCATTGTTTTAATGGGTGACTTAAACGCACAGATCGGCCGTGACAACACCGGCCTTGAACACACAATTGGAAACCAAGCCCAAAGACTTGTTACCAATAACAATGGTGACCTTTTCGTTGACTTTTGTAGTTCCCACCAACTCATGGTAGGTGGAACTTACTTTTGTCACAAGAAGATACACAAAGAGACCTGGGTATCGCCCTATGGTAGAACGAGAAATCAGATAGATCACGTGGCTGTCAGCCGCAGATGGAGAACTATTCTTGAGGATGTCAGGAGCTTCAGGGGAGTGGATACTGGAAGCGACCACTCTTTGGTTGTATAGCAACCATTCGCCTTAAAATCGCCGCAATCAGAAACGTGCAACATGATGCTAGAACCCGTAGACGGTTTAACGTAGACCTTCTGGGGGAGAGCGTTAAAAAGCGGGAATTTGCTGGAAACCTACAACAAATATTAAACCAGCACGTTTCTGACGACGCAAATATTGAAGAATTGTGGAGTACGACAAAGGGCGCGATATTGACGGCTGCGGAAACGAGCATCGGTTATGTCCTATTACATCGGGAGGTTAAGAGAAGTGTCCGGCGTGATAAAAGGCAGCAGATAAATGAGCTCGCAGAAAAAGCGGAAACGCGGCAAACACAGGCAACAGTAAGGTGCTGTACCAAATCACTAAACAGCTCTCGGGAAAGTACTGTACTAAAAAACATGCCGTTAAGAGTGCGGATGGAAGGCTGCTGTGCAGCGACGAGGAGCAACTCCAAAGGTGGAGAGATTACTTCTTCGCCGCCCTGAAAGGCACACTTGCACAGGAACCTCAGGAAAACAGCAACAATGCACAGCCAATAAGAATCACCACCCGGGCCCTATCCAAGACAGAAATAGTAACCGCAATTCATGCGAAGGCCAATGGTAAAGCAGCTGGGAAAGATGACATCCCGCCAGAATTGTTGAAAGCCGACTCAAGCCTCATAGCAGATGCCCTTCAGCCAATCCTAGATATAGCATGGAACACCTGCACCTTTCCGAAGGATTGGACGGAAGGTATCATAGTCAAAATACCAAAAAAGGGGGGCCTAACAATATGCGACAACTGGAGAGGCATCTGTTTATTATCTACAGTGGGAAAAATTTTGTCTCATATATTACTATCTAGGATAAGTGAGGCAGTTGACCGAACGCTTAGGAGGCAGCAGGCCGGATTCAGGAAGGGCCGCTCCTGTATTGATCATATTAACACCTTGATCATATTAACACTGTCCCGCATATGGAGATCAACGATGATCTCCACTAACACCAAATTGCAGCTGTTCAACTTTCGCTTTACAAACATCACGAAGTTTTCAAACCTTGGATCAGCACTTTTTGACGGGGAATTGTTTTCTACGCGTGATACAGTTTCAGGAAATTGCCGTTCATCCCGGAATTTCCAGTAGTTACTGAAAAATTTGTTCTTTTTGGTCAAGTCTGACAAGTGCTATCTCCGGAAAGCTTTGAAGCTTCGAAATGAAGTCATTCTCTTTATCCAGTTTATTTAAAGACGTTGAAACGCGTGCGAGTTTTTGCTAGTTAATTTATAACAACTGAATTATTGAATTTCCAAACTTTACTTATTTTAAAATAACTAATTTCGCGGTTCGCATACTTTTTTTGGGAGTTTCAGCTGGTGTAATTGGTAGTCCTATATTTCTTAGTGGTGAATTTCTTAGTTTCCTGCTAAGTCTTCCGCAATATGGGCTTGGTTATCGCGCACAGAATTCGAAATATGGGGTTAGTTATGCCTTTCCAGAATAAGAAAATGCTTCTCTCTTCAAACCTTTAATGTATTTGTTTGGTTGCACTTAACACCAACTAAGCAGTCCCTGCTCGAGCGCCAAACGAAGCAATAAGATTTAAGACTTTATTTTTTAAAATCAAATAATACCAAATCTACTTTCTTTAACATAAGAATGGTCTACGCCCTAAACTTAGCTAAAATTAAGAATTCTCACCAATCAAAATGTGAGTTTGCCGTTTCCATAGTTTGCCAGACAGTAATATGATCTTATTAGTCGAAGTCTTTCGTCTGCGGTGTTCTTCTTCTTCTTTGATCCGTTAGCTAGCGGTCCGAGCGAGAGGTCCCCGGAACGGATACGCTGCTGCCGGCGCCGTTTTCCAAAAAGCGGTTTCTTGCTTAGTTTGTTCGGTTAACCGATTCTGGTCAATTCGGCAGGTCGACCACCCTCCTTCCCGGACTTGGGACCAGGCGACGGCGGAGTTCCCGTCTGCGGTGTTAAGTTATTTTACAAAGAGAAATTAACTTGTTAAGCATTTCCTACTTTCTGACTACACATACACAAACACAGAGTTTCAAATGAGCGAGTACATTTTTCAACCTTAATTTCCACTTTGATGAATTCACTTGTGAACACCACTATGCACGATAGGTCAAATGTAACCAAACGACAAAAAAGGAGTTATGAGCAGTAAGAACTTAATCTTTCCATCGAAAGTTAACAGTAAATTAGAGGAGTTGTTAATCTACTGACTATACTATCCACTACTCACTCACTATATATGTATGTATATTATTTATGAGTTTATTTCATACTCAATTATTAAATTAGAATTGCCCATTGCTTTAGCCATGACATTGACTTTCTTGTCGAAGGTAGATTTTAAATTATCGTTTTAAAAAAATGTTCAAATCTAATCATTTTATTGATTGATTTTATTAATTTATGATAATGTGGAAAAAATATTTCTTTCATGCTTGCAAATCCTAAAACACAATTAACTAACCTGTCCTGAAATTAACCACAATATCTATTAGAAAAATCGTATCGCTAAGGCAGTTGAAAGCTATCCATCTGGTGCTCAAATCGTCGTTAAAAAATGAAATTGCAACTGGCAGGATTATAAGGTTGGCGACCAGCAGCAGCAGCATACACAAATCCCAATAAAATCTAAAAAGCAAAATGTATAAAAAAAATTGCACGTATCTTCGCATTAAAAAATGCGCCTACATTTATCATACACTCACCGAAAAGAACTGCAAGGATGAATTACCCAATGGCCTGAAGTTTTTTGACGAATACGTTCTTTAACTAGCGCTTTCCTGCTGCCAAACAATTTCATAGCCAGCCGATTGTCCGTTGGCTGGAACCATGATTGCAACTGGTTTTTTAGGAAATTCGCAGTTATTTTTTCCGTAACCGCGGTCATCGAAGGAATAGCCTCCTCCTTTGGTGTTCCATATAATGATATGTCATCAAAATGCACCTGTTAAAAAAACACAATACATTTTAATACACCACAAAAAGTATTTCCTTTAATATTTTATTTAATTCTTGTGGGCTCTTAATATAGTAAACCTTTGTCCTTGCCATTTCGTTTTCTGGATCACATATTAGCATTGCCCCATCATCTATTGCAGTTACCAACGAATCGGTGCATGTGTTTTCTATTGATATTCTAAGGTCACTTTCGTCGAAATTTGAACAATAACAACATCGAATTGATTCAGAACTTGTTGCTACAAATTGTCTAAAATTAAAAATTAATATATTTGATATAAGAAACATATGTATGTACATTACTCGACGCATTTAAGAAATCTTATACTCTTTCGATATCAGCTGGGTCTATTCGGGGCTCCCCACAATAATTAAGATTTTCTATGAATGATTTTAATATAAATAAATTTATTTAAATTCAACAGCATACATGTTTAAAATACCTAATTGTTTGGGTTTTTTTATATAATATACACATATGTGTTAGCCGTTCAGGTAGAAAGTCCACAAAAAATCTGTAGTCATCGCGATTTTTTTTACAAGGACACGTGAACTGAGCATATGTGCAAAATTTGAGGTTTAACGGTTATATTTTTCACATTTTTTAGCCTATTATATGACTTCCGCCATTTTGAATTTGGAATGACGCCACATAAGTAAGTACATTCTACCTGTCATGCGCTTTCATTTTATACCCATGTCGAGAGGTTGGGAACATAATTGTCAAAATCCATCGCCATCTTGTTTTTTTACCAAATGTCGGATTGCATTGACACATGAACTATGCATATGTGCAAAATTTCAAATTGATCGGTTATATGTTAGCATGTCAAAATTCAGTTGCAGTATTTGAACTAAGCAAAATAACAATCATAGCAATAATGCTCAGGACATCGTAAGAAATTCTTACTTATACATGCAAGTGCCAAACTTTATGAGAGCTTTCTTTGTGATGAGTCTGACAAAATTTTCTCTGCGAAAACTTTCGGCGAGGCGAATTTTTGGAGTGGGCGGTTCCTGGAATTGTCGTTCTGACGACATTTTGCTCTCCATACATGCAAGTCTTTTTTGCCCTTTAATCGAAAGTTTTTTTGATAAAAACGATGAAAACAACTGTGTCCGACAAGAATCTCGCGAATTCCGGCGAGTCCGACGTCCCCAAAATGTCAAAATGAAGCAATGTTGTTCTCGATACATGCAAGTCTAATTTTTTGAACACTGGTTCTTTATTACGAATATAATAAGGTGACCACCTTGTCCGACAAAAATCACGCGACAAAATTCGAGTCCGACACCTCCAAAATGTCAAAATTATGAAATTTTGTTCTCGATACATGCATGTCTGATTTTCGATTTTTTCACTTTGAAATTAATTGTTTATTAGGAAAAAAAATATGTCCGACAAAACTTGTGCGACAAACTCATTAAAAATTGAGAAAACTAATAAAAAAATTCAATTAAATATCAAATTTGAAACTTATGGCTGGGTAACGATCTCGCACGTAAAAAGACTTGCATGTATGGAGAGCAAAATGTCGTCAGAACGACAATTCCAGGAACCGCCCACTCCAAAAATTCGCCTCGCCGAAAGTTTTCGCAGAGAAAATTTTGTCGGACTCATCTCAAAGAAGGCTCTCATAAAGTTTGGCACTTGCATGTATAAGTAAGAATTTCTTACGATGTCCTGAGCATTACAAGTTAAATAAAGGCTTTTAAAAAACATTACACTGATAGAAAAATTGTCTTGATTCCAGCAATTCGATAGTCTTCGTTTCGTTGTCTTGAGTAGAAAAATTTTTCAGTCTTAACATGAGAACGCTGTCTCAGAGTAAGACACTAGAAATTCTTGAGCCAATTGTATTTCTTCCCTCAATACTTATATTTTTCGAGCAGATACATATGTTTTTCACGAAATAAGACTGTTGAAATTTTTACTCAAGAAACTAAATATTTTTAATCAAAACAAAATTTCGTGGGTTTAAAAGCAGAAATCACTAAGTCAAAAACCATAGTTTTTAGTAAATCGATATTTAAGATGTTTGTGTCTCTGAAAATTTTGTAATAGTAATCGGCTCAGTAAACATTGTTTTTTAGATTTCTTAGTTTAGTTTACAAAAGCATTGAAATAATTATTTAATTCTAATACTGGATTTTTAGTTTAAAATAAAAAAAACGCAACGACTTAATGAGTTTTGGCAGAAATGATTTTGTAGTTTTGTGTCATTATGGACAAGGTAAATCCGAAACTAACCCCCTAAAAACCTTAACAATATTAGTTTGCGGGCTATAAGGTATTGCCAGTATAAAGTTGGCATTATAAGACTTACTTTAGTATAAAAACTGAAAACTTGAAAAATTGTACTTAGTGAATTCTGCTTGTAAACCAACGATTTGTATTAATTCAAGGCAAGATGAAGTTTTAATTCGAGGAAAATCACTATATTGCGTAGTCAATTTGAAACTAGCATATGATCATTAGAAAAAATATGGCTCCTTATTCAAAAGAGCTGTCAAGAAAATTAATTTGCTTGTTTCAAGAATTTGATATTCTTTGACTAAGAAGTTGAGTTGCTTAAATTAAAATAGAATATATAATTATATAGAAAATTTTTGTTGTTAATATAGCACGTTTTTATAACGAACTAAAAAGTAAAAAATAATTTCTCCTAGCCCCATACAGATTTAGAACCTCAAACATATTCCTAACATTAAACAGATAGTTATAAAAATGTGTGATTGTGAATTTGTAATAGCTTAAAAATATTTGTAAGGTTTTAAACGAAAAAACGTGGTGCGCATACATGATTGATGCGAATAATTTCTCAACCCAGCTACTCTATACTCCTTACTATTGTCTAAAGCGCGTGGGGCGCACCATGGTTTGAAAATATGAAAATCATGAAAATATCTAATAGGGTTACTAAAATACAGGGTAATATGTAAACCTCTAACAAACAAAAAATATGAGTGTGCTTAAAACCACACTTTAGAAGTAAAACTTTTGTGCCAATAGAGATAGTGGAAAGTCTGTCAGATATATAGTATGCTTTGGGAAAAGTCAGGCGAAAGACAGATGCAGGAAGTATAGTGACGAGCCTACTGACGGACTTAATACAAATACCTACTATTTTAAAATATCAATATTTATCAATTCCTATTTACATTAAAACCTAAAAACGAAGAAACGGTTTTATGATAACTGAAATATTTTTGATTGAAACTGGTCTAAAACTCGCGTAAAAACTGCATCAAGTGAGGTTCTATATGTCGTGGTACTTTTGTCTGTTTAGACGCTTCGCTCCCATGTATGCTCCTCGCGCAATTTGTGGATACGGGTGGGTACCTCTTATCATTTCCGATGAATAATTAATATGGAAATCGTCACTCAAAATCTAGGGGATACTGTTGAAGCTCCGCCCTACTAAATTTTAGCCTACGGAAGTGGAGATGTTCATGTATGAATTCCGTTATTTAATTTTATACGGCAATACATAAATGACCACCATAAAATTTATTTCTCTATTTTCTGCAGTGCAGGTGTTATCTGCGCTAAGACTTATGAGATGCGACAGCGAAGAAAACCCTCAGAGACGCTCGGAGTTTAGGGGTGCAAAACTGGATGACATCGGCTCATAATCGGGACCGGTGGAAAGTACAGTTGCGAGAGGCCAGGACCAGACCCGGTTTTAGAGCTGTTAAATAAGAAGATCTGCCTACACACATTTCATGGTATTTTATCGTGACATAGCGTTTTTATATTGCTGGATGAAATGTTAAAACTTAAGCGAAGTTCTCATCATATTCTTAATTTTTCATACAAATTTTCTGACAAAAATACTGCATTCATTTGTAACTTCCCAGTAGGAGGAAGGTATTGTAATCGGTCCGAAAATCGAAATCGAAAATTTCAACGTATTTTCATCTTTCAAGGTCCCAGGAGCATTTTAAGCAAAAAATTGAGAGGAAGTATATGTGTGTGTGTGTGCGTACGGATGTGGTCATTTTTTCCTGCACGACATCGCGCGAACCAAAACTGATATCGACTTCGTTGAGGTGTTGTTCGAAGCGTATTAGCCGAAATATGATCTGAAAAGATTTTCATGAAATTCGGTCCAGCCGTTTTTTTGTTTAAGCGACGTAAGTGATTTTTGTACCTGCACGATATAGCACGAACCAACCTTGATACCGACGAGCTTTTTCAAAAAAAAAAAAAAAAACTTATACAGAGGCTTTGTCCGTCTGTCCGTCTGAAGCCTACTTTCATCTCTGAAAGTACTGCCGCTACAGACTTGGGCCATATCTCAAAATGTAGCTCTTGGTCAAAAGACCAAAAACTGAGAAAATGGTCTGGAAATTTCAACCAGAAGTATATTTAAACAACAAAAAAGAGCCTTTAAAGAAAATATTTTGACTAATTTTTGTGTTCTAAGGCTTATAACTTCTTAATTATTCATTTTACCACAAAATTTCTAAGCAATAAATTGTAGATTATGTTAATGATTATGTAATTCTAAACAAAAAGTGTGCAAATTTCCGGTAAGATGTGCCGTTTCGGAAATATAGTGGAAAAACCATTTGCATACGTTTTCCAAGATGTTGGCCAAATGGGGGGGGGGGTTAGAATCCCGAAAACTCAAACTTAAGCTCACCCTGACCCCCCTACATATTCCAAAAATAAAACCTTGTCCTGCATTTTTGCAATGTTAAAGTACCATTTCCATGGACTATAAAGGGCTAGGGAAAGTCCCTCGTCTGTGGGGCTGCGAGTTCGATCCTTCGACTCGCGGTGCTTTTTTTTCGTCATAATAATTTTTTTAAATTTCCTTCGGGGATTTTGTCTTATATGAAACAAGTTTTTGACATGAATACGTCTCTAAATTTGCTTCCAGAACAAAAACCGATGATAACGAAATTATGACATATATAGTTTTTATTTGCTGCTCAAAAACTATTGTTTATCCTTACTAATATTATAAATGCGAAAGTAACTCTGTCTGTCTGTCTGTATGTATGTTACGCTTTCACGCCTAAACCGCTGGACCGATCTTGATGAAATTTGCAACAGACATAGTTTAGACCTTGGAGACGGACATAGGCTACTTTTTTTTTGAGAAAAAAGGGTTGAAGGAGGTGTAATGGGGTTCAATAAGTTGTAAGGGGATTTTTTTTTCTTTACTCTTTTTCTATTGTATAAAAAGTAACTGACTGACAGACAACGCACAACCTAAACCGCTAGAGCTAAAGGGCTGAAATTTTTGACAGTGCATCCCTAGCGATTTTTCGAAATTCCTCCCCTAAGGGGGTGAAATAGGGTCGACTCAAAACCGCTGGAGCTATAAGGCTGAAATTTGGACAGTGCATCCCTATAATAGCGTGCTGTAGCTATAGGGCTGAAATTTTGACAGTGCATCCCTTTAATGACGTGGACATCCACTAAGAAGCGATTTTTCGAAATTCCTCCCCTAAGGGGGTGAAATGGGGTTTTTCCAAACCGCTATAGCTATAGGGCTGAAATTTTCACAGTGCATCCCTATAATGGCGTGGTCTTCCACTATA
Organism: Thereva unica; assembly: GCA_949987705.1. Classification (NCBI taxonomy): domain Eukaryota; kingdom Metazoa; phylum Arthropoda; class Insecta; order Diptera; family Therevidae; genus Thereva; species Thereva unica. The sequence goes on along the minus strand of OX465281.1, from coordinate 114,798,398 downwards.
AAGCGATTTTTCGAAATTCATCCCCTAAGGGAGTGAAATAGGGTTTACCCAAACCGGTAAAGCTATAGGGCTGTAATTTTGACAGTGCATCCCTATAATGGCGTGGTCTTCCACTATTAAAGCGATTTTTGGAAATTCATCCCCTAAGGGAGTGAAATGGGGTTTACCCAAACAGCTGGAGCTCTAGGGCTGAAATTTTGACAGTGCATCCCTTTAATGACGTGGACATCCACTAAGAAGCGATTTTTCGAAATTCCTCCTCCCCTAAGGGGGTGAAATGGGGTTTTTCCAAACCGCTATAGCTATAGGGCTGAAATTTTCACAGTGCATCCCTATAATGGCGTGGTCTTCCACTATAAAGCGATTTTTCGAAATTCAACCCCTAAGGGAGTGAAATAGGGGTTACCCAAACCGGTAAAACTATAGGGCTGTAATTTTGACAGTGCATCCCTATAATGGCGTGGTCTTCCACTATTAAAGCGATTTTTGGAAATTCATCCAATAAGGGAGTGAAATGGGGTTTACCCAAACAGCTGGAGCTCTCGGGCTGAAATTTTGACAGTGCATCCCTTTAATGATGTGGACATCCACTAAGAAGCGATTTTTAGAAATTCATCCCCTAAGGGGGTGAAATGGGGTTTTTCCAAACCGCTAAATTTATAGGGCTGAAATTTTGAGAGTCCATCCCTATAATGGCGTGGACGTCCACTATAAAGCGATTTTTCGTAATTCATCCCCTAAGGGGGTGAAATGGGGTTTTTCCGAACCGCTATAGATATAGGGCTGAAATTTTGACAGTGCATCCCTATAATGGCGTGGACATCCACTATAAAGCGATTTTTCGAAATTTATCCCCTAAGGGGGTGAAATACGGTTTACCCAAACCGCTGGAGCTATAGGGCTGAAATTTTGACAGTGCATCCCTTTAATGACGTTGACATCCACTAAGAAGCGATTTTTCGAAATTCATCCCCTAAGGGGGTGAAATGGGGTAAACCCACACCGCTGAAGCTGAAGGGCTTTAATTTTGACCGTGCATCCCTATAATGACGTGGACATCCACTTAGGAGCGATTTTTTGAAATACGGTTTACCCAAACCGCTGGAGCTATAGGGCTGAAATTTCGACAGTGCATCCCTATAATGGCGTGGTCTTCCACTATTAAAGCGATTTTTGGAAATTCATCTCCTAAGGGAGTGAAATGGAGTTTACCCAAACAGCTGGAGCTCTAGGGCTGAAATTTTGACAGTGCATCCCTTTAATGACGTGGACATCCACTAAGAAGCGATTTTTCGAAATTCATCCCCTAAGGGGGTGAAATGGGGTTAACCCACACCGCTGAAGCTGAAGGGCTTTAATTTTGACCGTGCATCCCTATAATGACGTGGACATCCACTTAGGAGCGATTTTTTGAAATACGGTTTACCCAAACCGCTGGAGCTATAGGGCTGAAATTTCGACAGTGCATCCCTATATTGACGTGGACATCCACTAAGAGGCGATTACTCGAAATTCATCCCCTAAGGGGGTGAAATGAGGTTAATCCAAACCTCTGAAGCTGAAGGGCTGAAATTTTGACAGTGCATCACTCTTGCACCCACGTAAATAGGCCAACAAACTTAACGAACGTTTGTCAAACCCTAAAATGTCACTTCTCTTGATGACATATACATGCCAATCTCTGCTTCAAAACTTGCAGATTTGTTGAGCAGAGGTGATATACGCAGCAATTTGTTTACCATATTTATTAAAAAAATGCACTATAATAAACCCTTTTAGGGATAATAACAGCTGACTTTTTTGTTTGTTTTTTTTTTTTTTTTAAGGAAAACATTGCACATAATAAACAGTTTTTATTTAAAGGCGTTGCAAGGCACGCGGGTTTTATGCTAGTATTGAATAAAGAAATATACCATGACGTGGGTGAAGAATCAAAGAATTTTATTGTTTACATTTGATTTCCTTTTTTTTAAGCTATGATGATTATGTATATTGTAGTGTTTGTTAAATACTTTGTTAAGTTTTAGATTACGCAGTCTCACAACTTATAACCTACATAAGCCTTTAACAAAAACTTTTCAATATTAATTATATACATATAGCGTTGGTCAGTGTGATACTTATGAATCTCCATGGCCAAACTAGGGTGCGGTAAGCCGAATTTTTAAATAAGACATGTATGTTTAAGTAAAATAATACAACTAATTCTGTTGTGCAAAGTGCATCACATTAGATTTTCCTCCAATCCAAAGAAAAATGTTTAGATTCGGCACAACATCCCATTAGTTTTGTGTAAGCGACGTTAGTGATTTTTGTACATGCACGATATAGCACGAACCAACCATGATACCGACTTTTTTGAGGTGCCGATCGTAGCGTATTACCGAAAGTACACTTTGAAAAGATTTTCATAAAATTCGATCGAGCGGTATCTATGTTTAAAGGGCGTAAGTGATTTTTGTACATGCTCGATAGAACGCAAACCAAAAATGATATTGACTTCATTGAGGTGCCGATCGAAGCGTTGGAATGACACCCGTTCAAAATGAAGTTCACTTTTATGGATTCAGCCGAGCAATACCTTCCCAAAGAGTCATCACTCGTCAAAATCCGAGTTTTCTTTAAAAACCATTCAACAAATACGTTATCCATTACAAATATGACGAAATTTTCAAACTTTAGTTCAGAACTGTTTGAACGGCGGATTGCTTTCCATGTCCTACAGTTTTGGGAATTGAGTTCATCGCGGGATTTCCATTGATTACAGTTTGGCCTTTTCGGGCAAGTTTGACAAATCCGTTACATTGATTAATTTTGGTACTATCTCCTGAAATCGTTCGAATTGAAAATGAAGTTTTTACCATTGAAGTTTATCATCATCGCGTCAACACGCTCAAAATGAATTCGCTTTATAGTGTAGCGAACGAAGTGCCAGGGACATGTTTGTTTGCTACTGTTCAACAAAAAAAAACGTTCTTTAGAAAAGCCTTGCGGATTTACCATTCTTATCGTTATATCAAAGAGCTTCCTTCCATCATACTGGGAAGTTGATCGTGTGGACCGAAACGGTCGAACCCACATCCCAACTACAGTCTTCGCCCGAACATAGCGCCTGGGCGTTCTGTGCGAGTAGTACGCCTAGTGAGCGTTTTATTCGAACATAACGCTTAGGCGTTGTATTGCAAAAAATTGAAACAGAATTTACGGAAACATTTTCGCTTTTTGGGTAAAATTTTTACAGAAAAAATCATGTTTTATATAACCATAATTTTTCGACATGTGAAAAAGTCCTAAAAATGTTTCAAATAAATACAATTTTAACACCAAAATTTACTAATATCGTCAAAAGTAAAGGCCGCACATAGGGGTATTTTACCAATCTAGCCGGTCAAATATCAATTTGTAAAATTTTATTGCGGGCAGAAATAAATTGATTATTTTTGGATAGAGAACAATAGGCAGCCGTTCAGCGTTGCCAACCCAAATTTAGAAAAATGTGTAGACTTGAGTTGAAAACTACGTAGATCTCATAAAAACCGGGCATTAAAAGTTCGTAGATCTACGTACTAATTTCGTATACGTAATGCCAATACCGATATCAGACTGATATGTCTAGAAGAATTGTCTGTAGAAGCAATTTGGAAACTAGCATTTGTTCTTATAAAATTACCCGTAGATAAGTATCGGCATGACCTTATGGTAATGGGTTGAGACAGGTAAACCTGACGGAAATCAGAAATTTTTAAAAAAAAAAGTGAAAAAAGCATTCAAAATAATCTCTGTATTTTGCATTTGCAAAAATTTCCGAACATGAATAAAGTACCTACAGAATTTCTAGTGTGAAGAAGCAAAACAACTTACAGATTCGGAAAGAAATCTATAAAGTTGTTACATGTTTTGTTTAAATTTGTAGGTACATATTGGTATTAAATAATTTTAATTGACCTTCTTGGCTCTGAATTTCTTTTAATGCGCTTTTCAGACTAATATTTCAATATTTGCTTAAATTATATGAAAAGAATTTTTAATAAATCGTTAAATTCTGACTTGCAAACAATAATTTTTCTTTTGTAAAATTTAATTTAAAATACGTAGATTTAAAGTCGATGCTCGTAGGTTTGCTGGAAAGGCCTAAAATACGTAGATCTACACAAAAAGAAATAGAGTTGGCAAACGCTGCAGCCGTTACCGGTGTATTTTCGGTTGCACCCGTGCGCTTGTTTTAGTCGGAACTTTGTCATCGCTTGAAGTGTTCGTATTTTTTTCGACTTTCTAAGTGCGGCAGTATCACTTATTTATTGTAATGGATTTGGATAAAGCAGGTACGAACACACAATTTGAAACTTTTCGTTGTGTTTTTTAATGATAAGACATGCTTTATTGCTCTTTGAAAAAAACCTTTTTAAATTGTTTGAATTAATCTGCAAGATTTGCTTACTGCTACAATATTATGTACATACTTAAAGGATGTTTTATGTGACCCCAGAACAGATTAATGCGACCCCTTAGAACTAATTAGCAAGTGGGGCTTCGATGAATCACACCAGGCAGAATTTAAAGATGGAAAATAAAGCCACAGATTCTCATATTTTTCAAAGTAGTTTTGTACCACTTCGACTAATATATGGTTCAAAAAAAAAAACAGATAACACTATGGAAAAATCCAACCCCATCATCACCACGATATTGTCGACCTATTCGAATCAGATTCGTAAACGCAATGTGGATATAACCCAAGAAGAAATTGTGAAAAATGCCATCAACATTTTACAAAATACAACATTTTTACTGGAAGGAAAGTTTATTCCGTAAAGCATACAATGATACTTTCAATGACAGACGCAAAAGTGTGTAATGCCACTACACAAATTACGTCAACAATGAGATGCTACATAAATATCAAAAGAGTTATTGCCGGGGGGGATACACTTTCTTTTGGATTATCTAGTTTGCACGCCAGAATTCCTCTGCTTGAGATCATGCTGCACCTGTCATCTAAACCCACAGTGGAAAAGTGGCAATTAAGATATCTTCTGCTGACAAAGATATGTAAAGGAGAAAAAAAAAGCTATCCAATAAAAATTTAAAAGTGAAACAGGGCTAATAGTGGATGTACCGAAACTGGATTTGGAAACACAATGATGGACATTATTAATAGGCTTTTACTCAGTTCTGATTCACTGATGGACTATGGAAATGGTACTTTAACATTGCAAAAATGCAGGACAAGGTTTTATTTTTGGGTTGTGTAGGGGCTAGGATATCTCCAACCAATTTTTGTAAGGTGAACTGTTACGGAGATATAGTGGAAATCCCATTTGCACCACCTTTTCGAAGATGGTGGCTAAATGGGGGGGGAGGGGGCTGGGAGCCTCAAAACTCAAATTTAAACTCACATCGAACCCTCCTACACAACCCAAAACTAAAATCTTGTCCTGCATTTTGGCAATGTTAAAGTACCATTTCCATGGACTATTACTGGCATGAGACCAACTCCCAAAAAAAAGACATTTCACGAAAGATGCAGTTGCTTTGATGATTCCCGCTGTACTTGACTTTGAAAATGATTCAGAATCAGATTTGGAAAGGGTCTTTGAAACCTCAGAGAGCGAACAGAACGATGAAGAAACATATCACTCATCATCATCTTAGTGCAAAACTAGTGGGATGTTGTGCCTAGAGACTAGCCACTAATTACGCTTTTTCATGGTATTCTTTCTGTGGAATAACACTTCAGATTGGATGACAATATATTAAGTGGAGATTGATCCGCACTCACTTCCAACCCGCCGGATCTGGCCTCGGCCAATAATTCGAATGTGTCAAATTGAAAAAAAAAAAAAAAAAAAAAATAGTTGGGATGTGGGTTCGACCCTTTCGGTCCACACGATCAACTTCCCAGTATGATGGATGTTGAATATTATGATTGGATATTTTAATAATAAATGAACAATAGGCAATCTTACTAATATTATAAACGTGAATGTTTGTATGTATGTTTGTTACTCTTTCACGCAAAAACTACTGAATGGATTTTAATGAAACTTTACAATAATGTAGCTCACATATCAGAATAACATATAGGCTATAATTTATAAAAAAATTCAACATGGCCGCCGAAAACTCAAAATGGCCACGCAAATTGTGTTCCGATTTCAATGAAAGTTGGTATATAGAGGTTTTTAAGGTCGCTAATAACGAATTTGTGGTCAAAACTAATAAATTCAAAATGGCCGTGCCAATATGGCCGACGAATTTGCCAATTGTGTTCCGATTCCAATGAAAATTGAAATCTGGCGGATTTTAAGGTTGCAAATAACGAATTTATGATCAAAACTTATAAATTCAAAATGGCGGACGAATTTTTCCAATTGTATTCCGATTCCAATGAAAGTGAATATCTAGGGGTTTCTAAGGTTGCAAATAACGAATTTATGATCAAAACTTATAAATTCAAAATGGCCGCGCCAATATGGCCGACGAATTTTTCCAATTGTACTCCGATTGCAATGAAAATCGGTATCTGGGGGCTTTTAGGGCAAACAACGAATTTATGATCAAAGCTTATAAATTCAAAATTGCGGGTCCAATATGACGCACGAATTTTCCCAAGCCACATTCTGAAATGTAGTAAATTTCTAAAATTCCCTCTAACCACTATAGAAACAGTAAAAACGGTAGAAAGAGTCGAAGTTTGCAAATTTGTGCGCCCCTACATTGTCATCACGAGGTTAAACGATGTCATCTATCGCTTCCAAAAAGTTCGATCGGAAAAAACGGGACCTGGAGGAAGCTGTGTTCGGGACGAATACTGAGTAAGAAGGGAGCAGTGTAACGGCTAACCGAAAAGAGAAAGTTAAAATTCCAATTCACCGAGAAGTTACATGTTTAGATGCATCTACTTGAATACATAACGCTGTTCTAATTGAATCACCGATAAGATTGGGAAGAGGGAATTTTTTTCCAGATTTATTGTTTTTTTCCTACCGCGTACAACGCACACATAATTTTTTTTTATTTAAAAGCCTTGCAACTCACACAGGTTTTTTGCTATTGGCTATCTTACTAATATTATAAACGCGAATGTTTGTATGGATGTTTGTTACTCTTTCACGCAAAAACTACTGAATAGATTTTAATGAAACTTTACAATAATATAGCTCATACTTCAGAATAACATATAGGCTATCTCGAATCCTTCGGGTAGCTGTAGTGTACTGATATAGAAAAATCCGAAACTTTTGTATGGGAGGTACTCTTCAAATTTCTGCTAAAGAAGTCAGATCCATTTTGTTTTGGTTTTTTTCCGAAAAAAAATACGATTTCCAAAGTTTCAGATCGATCGGAGTTTATTTACGGATAGTTGCCGTACAATTTTGTTGAAAAAATCAGATTTATCGCGAAGGACGCGGTTCTCTGAACTTGGATTGAAGTAACTTCGGCTGCATGTGCCTGATTTTAGCAATGTATGGCTTAAATGAAAGGTCTCGAAACCAAAAAGACGACAAATTCAATAATCAGATGTTCGTCGCTTTTTCTTTTTAAGCTATGGTACCTGGAAATTTGCATAGATTTCAAGGTGCTTGATTTTTCAACATACAATAATTTTGCATGGGACATATTTTTTTTTCATATTTCTTACGGAAAAATTACTCTTTATAATGCCGTTAAATATTTGAAAAGTTCGCCCAATGTTGCCAAACGTTGCTTATTGAACGTATTAACTGTCTCCATTCATAGTGTGAAGTGTGACATCATCGGGAATTGCATCAACGCTACTTGATGGTGGATGTTTAGTGTATTGAGCACCCAAGTTCCTATTGAATTTGAACCAGAGAGAAACACCTACATGTAACATCAGTAAAAACTCCCGTATTGCCACATCCGTGCAAAATTATTATTTTGGAGCGAATGCACCATGGCCTATAAAAAATAGGTCGAAGCGCATGACAGAGCTTTTCAAGATTTCCGAGGAAAACCTAATCCATGGTAGGCGCTCTGACACTACTTGCTCAACTTTGCCTGGTATACTTCGATCAAAGCCTGCAAATGAGCTGAACGGATGCATGCTTGAAAGCATCACATCTATGGAACAGTATTGAAAAAACCAACTTTTGGTCGTTTCAAATAGGTAGCGAAATTTCAATCGATAGCATCGATATTATTCGGAATCAAAAATACGAAAATGGCTCCTACTGTATATTAAAATTCTTATCACCTCAACTGCAAAATAAACGGAAGCTATAGCGCGTACCAAAAGAATTGGAAATATAAACACAGGCGGCGAACTGACAATTTCACACCCATTAAAATTTCGTGTATGGATAAAGTTCAAGCGGACGTGCATTGTAATTTCTTCTTCGAAATTCATTTACGGGCAAAAACACTCCCTCATAGCATCTGACCACGACAAGAGTGGCAGTGAGACCCCTGAATTGTGATTAGGGATATAAATGAGCAAGTGATTTGGGTTTTTAAACGAACGGAGTTACACTTTTCTTTACGAATGTACTTGCATCCCGGGATTTGAGACTCTCAGTGCCAATCGATTTTGAAATTCCCAATTGTTTTGGCGCACGCCATACTATTGGCTTATTTGTGCAGCGAGGCGCACCGGGTTCCAGCTAGTATAGAATATATGCATAAAACCGAGAATTTGTCACAATTGTTTATCAATATTTTCGCTAAAATGTCAAACTAAATGTGCGCACTTACAAGATTAGGATGACGAAAATGTATATAAAATTGATGTATTAATGTTTTTCGGCACCTCAATGAAGTCGATATAGTTTTTAGTAAGCGCGGTATCGTGCAGGTACAAAAATCACTTAAGTCATTTAAACCAAAAACCCGATGGACCGAATATTATAAAAACCTTTTCAGATTATATTGTCGCTAATACGCTTCGAACGGCACCTCAAGTAAGTCAATATCTTTCCTGGTTCGGGCGATATCGTGCAGGTACAAAAATCACTTACGTCGCTTAAACAAAAAAACGGCTGGACCGAATTCAATGAAATTCTTTTCAGATCATATTTCGGTTAATACGCTTCGAACAACACCTCAACGAAGTCGATATCAGTTTTGGTTCGCGCGATATCGTGTAGGAAAAAATGACCACATCCGTACGCACATACACAAACACATACTTCCTCCCAATTTTTTGCTTAAAATGCTCCTGGGACCTTGAAAGATGAAAATACGTTGAAATTTTCGATTTCGATTTTCGGACCGATTACAATAACTTCCTATACTGGGAAGTTAAAAAAAAAGACAAAAAAAAGCACATCACACATGTAAACACTAGGGGAGACCGGGGATGGTTGGAACACTTTTTGTTTTTTACCAAAAAAGTGAATGAAAACTTAAGACTTGAGATGAAAGTTTAATAAATACTGTAAAATTAGCATTTTTTCTAAATAATGATGTCGTATTAACTTCATAAATTTAAGTTAATTAGGAATAATTAGCATTTTTCTTTACTGTTCACTAAGTATCAACTTACCCCACGAGGGGGGTATGTTGAAACAATTGGTGGGGTAAGTTGTAACATATTTAACAAGGGGGAATTGAAAAATAACATTACCTCATTGCAAATTAGTTTTTTTAATTAAAACTTAACAGATTTATTCAAACCTCTCTTAAAGTTTTTTTTTTATACAGTTTTATACATTATACAGTTAACAAAAATCGCAAACAAAAGGGTCGGCGGTAATGTCAGCACACTCCTCATGTGCCCAATTTTGCAGGCAGTGCATTGGACCCAATACTCTCCTGATTTGCTTTTTGAAAATAGCTCATCGCAAACAAGGCATCTGCAATCATCATTATAATTTTCTTTAAATATTTTTGACGCCCCCATTTTTTTTGGTGTTTTATTTTAGATTGGCTTTTTTACTGCTCCTCTTCAAGAGCTTGCTTTTCTGGTGTATCCGTTAGGACAGCGGACTTTCTTTTCTTCCGGCCTCGATTGCTTGGTTTTCTCTGATGGGCTTTTACGAATGGACAAGGCAGAAGACAATATTGTCTTCAAATGGTAATCAACTGCTGCCTCAAGTGCATCTATTGAAACTTCACCTCTGTTTGTTTTTTTTATAGATTCTCATTGTTGCAAAAGTTCTACAATATTCAAAAACCGATTTAAGAACTTAAAATATTTTAAATATATTTTTAAAGTTATTAAAATAACAGGCGAAAAACTGTTTCAATTTGCCCCAAAAGATTTGTACCAACTTGCCCCACTGGGACTTTTGGAGCAAATTTGTTAATTTATCAATAAATTGCAGCCCAAAACAAATTTTATAATATATTTTTAATAGCTAATTACATATACTCACGAATGAATCCAAAATTGGGCCTAAAAACCGCACATCTCACTTTTAAACCAGGTTTTTACTATCACAACAAAAGTTACAACTGCTCCCGCCAAACAAATAAACGCCAATATCTTTGACATCGAATAACTGTTAGAAATGAAACTTCGTGTAAACTATTATAATCGTATAATACTTCATATAAATTCATAACAACGTTTCCAGACCAAAAAATATTTACAAAAAGTCAAATGTTTCAATATGCCCCGTGTTCCAACTATCCCCGGTCTCCCCTATAGAAAACGAATCTAAACATTTTTCTTTGGATTGGAGGAAAATCTAATGTGATGCACTTTGCACAACAGAATTAGTTGTATTATTTTACTTAAACATACATGTCTTATTTAAAAATTCGGCTTACCGCACCCTAGTTTGGCCATGGAGATTCATAAGTATCACACTGACCAACGCTATATATAATTAATCTTGAAAAGTTTTTGTTAAAGGCTTATGTAGGTTATAAGTTGTGAGACTGCGTAATCTAAAACTTAACAAAGTATTTAACAAACACTACAATATAATCATCATAGCTTAAAAAAAAGGAAATCAAATGTAAACAATAAAATTCTTTGATTCTTCACCCACGTCATGGTATATTTCTTTATTCAATACTAGCATAAAACCCGCGTGCCTTGCAACGCCTTTAAATAAAAACTGTTTATTATGTGTAGGGCTGCCATCACCGAAATTGCTGAGCCCGGACAAAAACTTTAAAAAACCCGGACATTTGGGTTAAATCAAGTTTTTTCCCCGGACATCCTTGAAAAACAAATTTTACAAGAAAAATAAAATTTTAATTTTTTTATTCTTTTAAACAGACGATTTATTTAGCAATGTTTGACAAAATCGACCTAAGCAAAACCAATGAAATATACTTCAATGCATTATACACTATTTTAGTAACAAAAATAATTAGGTACATTTTTCTTGCATCAATTTAAGCCACTATATATTTATTGTAAATTAAATGAAAGTAACTAATTTTACTTTAAACGAATTAGTCTCTTTTTATTTATTTTGGTATTTCTCAGTTGTACCAATTTTTCCTAAAATATCTTTTTTTTCCAACAGGAATCGGTAAAAGTCTGAACAACTCAGATCCTTGAAATTATATTTAATTTTGATCAGAGAAGAAACCGTGTGTTGGTTTAGTGAATTTCTTTCTTTGGTCCATTGCTGCGTGGCTAGCGACAATACTCGCTCTACGTTCGCATTATGAGCTGGAACACAAAAATAATACTGTGCAATTTTAAGTAGTTCACAATATAAATGTGCATTAGGCGTTTTAAAAAATTTCAGCCACAGCTGGTTTGCACTTAAAATCTTAACTTCGTCTCTAGGGCTCAAGCTAAAGGCTTTTAAATTCACCCATTCGTCAATCAACTTCGTATCATCAATTTCAATGTTAATTTCCTTGAGGAATAAAACTGTTTTTTCGACGTCAGACCATGAAGTACTTTCAGTAATGTCTGGCAAAATCATCCAGTCAAATTTGTCAAAGTGCTTCAATGGTTCTTCCCATTTATGTAAGTAGGATTTCATTTCTTTGTAAAAGTCTATACAACGGTTTTTGAACTCGACTTTCACGTTTTCATCTTGTAGGTTCAAAATACTTCGCACCTTAATCGGCACAAAGTTTTCGTTTATTCTATCTTCTAACGTTTTTTCAGAGACGTTTATATATTCCTTATTTCAATAACGGAGTTATCATTTTTTTTTTCCACCTTTTCGATTTTCGCATGGAAAAGGTGCATCACTAAATGAACAAGAAACAAGTATGCTTCTGACAATGGGTCTTCGAAAAACTTTTTGATTAAAATGGGTGGCTTATCCAAGCTTTCAAAATAGTTTTTCAATGCATCGTACATCTTCAAAAACCGCTCGATTGCTGGAAAAAGGCTTAGCCATCGCGTCTTTGAATGGAACAAAAGGCGCTTATATTCCAATTCATTGGCTGCGCAGAATTCCTTAAGAGCTTCTGTACGAACTGTATAGATGGAGCAAAAGTTGTAAATTTTCAATATAATCATCTCTACGTCAATAGGAAGTAGATCGCATCCATGGTGCACAGCGTTGTGTAGTATGTGGGCAGTACATCCTATGCCAACAATATTTGGATTTAGTTGAGCTTTAAGCTTATAGAAGACATTATTTGTCCCTGCTTTACTGTTCCCGCCAAAGTTTGTGTTGCAATTGTCGCGGAAAATGCTACACACTTTGATAGGAGATCATGCTGCCGAAGTTGTTTCAGAATAATCTCAACAACCGTGTCAGATGTCTCATTTTTAGTACTTTCGATTTCAAGAAGCTTTGATGTAATGTCGTTTCGTTGTTTATCGAAATATTGAATGATGATCGGGAATAATTTAGTGCTTCCATGATTAGTACCATCGGTAGATACCCTTGTGAATAAAACTTCTTTTAAATCGTTTTTTAGTTCGGCAATCGATAAAGGGCCCAACACGTTGTTAACTATAGCCGTAGCTTTTGTGCGATTACATGTCATTTTTTTTTGCCGTATTTGACTCCGAAAACATTACTTGGTTAAGGGAATTACTACAATCCAAGGAATTGAATGACATGTGGTGTTTAACTGTGTGGTAAGCCATTGCACCTTCGGCTGCTCGAATAAAGTTTTCTTCTAAGCTAGGTTCAGTTTTGGCAAAGAATGCCGTGATGTTTGAGCTACTAGCTTGGCCTTTCGAATTTGCTTTGTGTTTTTGTGTGTTTAGGTGATCATTAATATCGGAAATTCCCTTATTAGCGATAGAAATGTTCGTAGAACAAATGGTGCACAGTACTTCCCCTTTTTAGCATAGGAAATTTGTTTTGTAAATCGCTATTAAACGTACGTTTACGTTTAGGCATTTTGCTCTGAAAAAAAAATAGGTAAAACTTTGAGTCGTTTGGACTAATAAAAACCCGCCTAGAACTCCCCACACCTTCCCTGAAAAACTACCGAACATCTTGAATAGCCGGTATATTGAAAAACATTTTCACTTTAAAACAATGTTCTAGTTTACGGAGCACGATTTTAAGTTATTATATGTGTAAAAAAGAAGTTTCGACGGGTGTGCACCGTCTTTGTCTGTACAGGCACTAGAGTTTCCGGGCTATAAAAAATGATATTAGTGTAAGCAGAGGTATTCTTATTGATAGTGAAATTAAGAAAAAAAAATTATTCCCATTTAACATCAAAGTATTAACGTGATTAAATGTTTATCAAAGAGTCGATACCCTAAAGTCTGGCGTCCAGTGGCGTAAATAACACCCCCGCAAGCCCCGCAATGCGGGGGGGCGCCAGCCAGTCATAGGCGCTCGCAGGCGCTGATAGACTCAGGGCTGATATGCAATCTTCAGTCAATCATTGTATTGAGTGCCGAAAAAAATTGTCCTTTAAAACCGCTGTTGAAAATAGCATCAAAAGTTTTCATGATTAATGATTTTTCCATAGACTACAGATAAATGTGACCCCAAAGGAAGTCCTCAGGGATTTCCCCATTCATCGTGGCTTCCGGTGGTTGGGTTTTATTTGTATTGTCCCCTATCCCATGAAACCTCAAATTCCAACCAGGCGTCACATAGTAGGCGCAAGCGCCTACTGTTAATTTGGAAAAATTTGATTGTAAAGCATAACTCGAGAAAGCCAGTCAGATCCAGTTTTCCAACTGATTCCGTTCAAAACCGTCGCGTATAGTAACACGTATCCCAATTTATTTAACGTTTTTTTAATTATATTTCGAAGAAAAACTGGGTTCTTACACGCTCATTTTAAAATGAGTGAAGTGAAGAAGAAAAAATCGGGTTGGGAAAATCTTGAACTCTTGTAACAGGTAGCACGCACGTTGATTTTTTCTCTCTCCGTAAATTAAGGCTGCTTTCGGTATCGTCAAATGATCGTCAATTAACTGCGTTGGCTGCAAAAATGACTGATGCCGTCTGCAGAAGTGACTAGTTTTACTGCGAATTTAATGATTTCGACCACCTGACATTAAAATGATTGCAAGATGGCAGTGCGAATGTGCATTGCCGTACGTTTGACAATAATCAATTTGCATTTCCGAACTCTTCATTATCATCAATTGCAATACCGAACGAATGACTATCGTCTACTGCTCTGCAAATGATGTTTCCGAACGCAGGCTAATATTAACTTAATTAGGGCAAGTTGCAGTGTTTGATTTTAAGCGGTGGAAAGTTATTAAGTGGCAGAACATGTAACATGAATAAAAGATTAATTTCAAAAAACCTCTTTTTTAAAACATCCCTGAAAAATAAGGAGTGTTGTGAAAAGGCGCCGTTATGGATTCTGCGGGGGCCTGCTTGCTTAGTTACGCTAGTGCTGGCGTCCAATCATAAAATCCGTCATCATCATCATCGAAATTTTCCTATACCATTCAGTTCACCAAATTAATTGTTCATCAACAAGGTGGCAATGTTCATCAACAAGGTGGCAATGTCATTGGGCGAATTTCCAAGATTGCATTGAATTTATTTGTGCAGTCTTAATGCTGATGTAGACAATATCTTTATGCGCCAGGCTTTCCCGAACCAATGACGAACGAAAATACCAAGTTCACTAAAAACGATTTTCGGCAATAAGAAGAAAAGGATACTTACAATTCTCTTGCTTACACTGAGCCTGCAAACACCTTATTGACTTAAAAGTATGTCCACTTCTATTTTTTTAAACTGCAATGATGAACACAAAGACCCTTGCAAAGTTATTAGATAGAGTCTAAGTACATTTATTTAAGGAATATTGGAGAAAGCCGGTCTATTTATTATGAACACGCCAGGCGCGAAAAATGTATTTTCTATTCAGCTTTTCGAAAAAGTAGGAGCTCGAGAAAGAGCTTAACTATTGTAAAGCGGCCTACAGACGACAAACTTGGTTGACAACCAAGTTGGCATCATGAAATGTACAGACACTCCAACTCGATTACCAACATTCGTGCAAACATCATTTCCGTTTAAAATGCAAGGTGTTAACTTGGAAGTTAATTTAGCATTTTAATTCGATATTTTTTTTTATAAATGAGTGTTTAATTATTTACATATGTATATAATTATTGACGAGTGCTTAGAAGATGAAATAAGTAGTTAAAAAAAGAGAATATGGTGTAAAAACTGTTTTATGAAGAGACTGCATTTTTCCCATATAAATCTGATGACTGAACTTTCGATAAGTGCACCAGAAGACTTAAAATACTTTTTGCGTAGGTGACAATGCGTTTCCCTTCGAAAAAACTTTGATGAAGCCATAGTCTATCAAACGAAGAACTTGTATTTATAGACTACATATCTCGTGCACGAAGGATTGTTGAGAATGCTTTGTACTCGAGTTTTATTAAACAAGATAAATCTTAGTCCACAGAAGACTACAATAATAGCATTAGCTGTTTGTTATCTGCATAACTTTTTTTTTAATTCTGTCCGAAAGTAGCTGCGAATGTTGTTTATTTTGTTTTTTACACTTTCTAAACTTCGAACCAACCGAATTCTTTATATTTTTCAAGAAGTTTTTCCCAAGCCACCTTTTCTAAATATTTGTCTTTAAAAACATTCGATTTTACTTTCCATAGCTCCGGTAATTATATACATACTAGCTGGAACCCGGTGCGCCTCGCTGCACAAATAAGCCAATAGTATGGCGTGCGCCAAAACAATTGGGAATTTCAAAATCGATGGGCACTGAGAGTCTCAAATCCCGGGATGCAAGTACATTCGTAAAGAAAAGTGTAACTCCGTTCGTTTAAAAACCCAAATCACTTGCTCATTTATATCCCTAATCACAATTCAGGGGTCTCACTGCCACTCTTGTCGTGGTCAGATGCTATGAGGGAGTGTTTTTGCCCGTAAATGAATTTCGAAGAAGAAATCATAATGCACGTCCGCTTGAACTTTATCCATACACGAAATTTTAATGGGTGTGAAATTGTCAGTTCGCCGCCTGTGTTTATATTTCCAATTCTTTTGGTACGCGCTATAGCTTTCGTTTATTTTGCAGTTGAGGTGATAAGAATTTTAATATACAGTAGGAGCCATTTTCGTATTTTTGATTCCGAATAATATCGATGCTATCGATTGAAATTTCGCTACCTATTTGAAACGACCAAAAGTTGGTTTTTTCAATACTGTTCCATAGATGTGATGCTTTCAAGCATGCATCTGTTCAGCTCATTTGCAGGCTTTGATCGAAGTATACCAGGCAAAGTTGAGCAAGTAGTGTCAGAGCGCCTACCATGGATTAGGTTTTCCTCGGAAATCTTGAAAAGCTCTGTCATGCGCTTCGACCTATTTTTTATAGGCCATGGTGCATTCGCTCCAAAATAATAATTTTGCACGGATGTGGCAATACGGGAGTTTTTACTGATGTTACATGTAGGTGTTTCTCTCTGGTTCAAATTCAATAGGAACTTGGGTGCTCAATACACTAAACATCCACCATCAAGTAGCGTTGATGCAATTCCCGATGATGTCACACTTCACACTATGAATGGAGACAGTTAATACGTTCAATAAGCAACGTTTGGCAACATTGGGCGAACTTTTCAAATATTTAACGGCATTATAAAGAGTAATTTTTCCGTAAGAAATATGAAAAAAAAAATATGTCCCATGCAAAATTATTGTATGTTGAAAAATCAAGCACCTTGAAATCTATGCAAATTTCCAGGTACCATAGCTTAAAAAGAAAAAGCGACGAACATCTGATTATTGAATTTGTCGTCTTTTTGGTTTCGAGACCTTTCATTTAAGCCATACATTGCTAAAATCAGGCACATGCAGCCGAAGTTACTTCAATCCAAGTTCAGAGAACCGCGTCCTTCGCGATAAATCTGATTTTTTCAACAAAATTGTACGGCAACTATCCGTAAATAAACTCCGATCGATCTGAAACTTTGGAAATCGTATTTTTTTTCGGAAAAAAACCAAAACAAAATGGATCTGACTTCTTTAGCAGAAATTTGAAGAGTACCTCCCATACAAAAGTTTCGGATTTTTCTATATCAGTACACTACAGCTACCCGAAGGATTCGAGATAGCCTATATGTTATTCTGAAGTATGAGCTATATTATTGTAAAGTTTCATTAAAATCTATTCAGTAGTTTTTGCGTGAAAGAGTAACAAACATCCATACAAACATTCGCGTTTATAATATTAGTAAGATAGCCAATAGCAAAAAACCTGTGTGAGTTGCAAGGCTTTTAAATAAAAAAAAATTATGTGTGCGTTGTACGCGGTAGGAAAAAAACAATAAATCTGGAAAAAAATTCCCTCTTCCCAATCTTATCGGTGATTCAATTAGAACAGCGTTATGTATTCAAGTAGATGCATCTAAACATGTAACTTCTCGGTGAATTGGAATTTTAACTTTCTCTTTTCGGTTAGCCGTTACACTGCTCCCTTCTTACTCAGTATTCGTCCCGAATACAGCTTCCTCCAGGTCCCGTTTTTTCCGATCGAACTTTTTGGAAGCGATAGATGACATCGTTTAACCTCGTGATGACAATGTAGGGGCGCACAAATTTGCAAACTTCGACTCTTTCTACCGTTTTTACTGTTTCTATACTGGTTAGAGGGAATTTTAGAAATTTACTACATTTCAGAATGTGGCTTGGGAAAATTCGTGCGTCATATTGGACCCGCAATTTTGAATTTATAAGCTTTGATCATAAATTCGTTGTTTGCCCTAAAAGCCCCCAGATACCGATTTTCATTGCAATCGGAGTACAATTGGAAAAATTCGTCGGCCATATTGGCGCGGCCATTTTGAATTTATAAGTTTTGATCATAAATTCGTTATTTGCAACCTTAGAAACCCCTAGATATTCACTTTCATTGGAATCGGAATACAATTGGAAAAATTCGTCCGCCATTTTGAATTTATAAGTTTTGATCATAAATTCGTTATTTGCAACCTTAAAATCCGCCAGATTTCAATTTTCATTGGAATCGGAACACAATTGGCAAATTCGTCGGCCATATTGGCACGGCCATTTTGAATTTATTAGTTTTGACCACAAATTCGTTATTAGCGACCTTAAAAACCTCTATATACCAACTTTCATTGAAATCGGAACACAATTTGCGTGGCCATTTTGAGTTTTCGGCGGCCATGTTGAATTTTTTTATAAATTATAGCCTATATGTTATTCTGATATGTGAGCTACATTATTGTAAAGTTTCATTAAAATCCATTCAGTAGTTTTTGCGTGAAAGAGTAACAAACATACATACAAACATTCACGTTTATAATATTAGTAAGATTTGGAGAAACTCTCTCCAAAATTCGTTATTTTCTGTAATTTTCACTTTACAATTCTCAATGAATCCACGAAGTGCACAGTACAAGAAATTATTTCAAATAATGTTCGCCTGCTAAGTTCGCAACACTTCTACAAACATACAACATGGTTGCCAACTACTACTGAAAATCAAAAATTTTTGATTTCATTCCAACCGCTTGACCAAATTCAATTTAAAGTTGCCAACCAATCCACACACTTTCAATTCTAACACTAACATCAAATTTTGCCAACCAGGTTGGCAACCAAGTTGGTCGTGTGTAGGCCGCTTAATAAAATATAAGAGGCGTGAAACGTACGTAAGCACTCGCGACTTTACTTGAAATGATATACATATCTACCGCAGCAGTCAACGACTAGATTAATTTCTTTTCTCATTTCGGATCGGTGTATGTTTTTACGATTTCTTGGAAATGTTTGAAATTTCGGCTTCTGATTGAGTCGTTAAGTATTTTGACTTGCCAGTGGAACTTTTTTTCACACAAAACGGAGGCTCCCGGACGCCCTTCAAACTAGGACAAATATGGGGAAACCCGGACGGATGGCCCCCTACCCCTGACACAAAAAATGTCCGGCTTTTACCCGGACACTTTTCAAAACCCCGCCCGGACGGCCCCCGGACGCCCTCAAAACTAGGACAAATCCGGGGAAACCCGGACGTATGGCAGCCCTAATTATGTGCAATGTTTTCCTTTAAAAAAAAAATTGGCAGTTATAGGGACTGCCGATAGAAGTGAAAACTTAGAACTTAGATGTTGAAATTCGATTCTTTTGAAGTAATACAAAATTCTATATTTCTTGAAAGGACTAAATCTTTTTGATTGCAGTATTTTCATTAGGACATTAACCAACTTATTAAAATATGTAGCACAAGTAACTGCGTCTTCATTAATAAGTGTACTTTTTCTATAAAATTTAATGCTGCTGCATCTTCAACCGATATCTCAGAATTATTTTTTAAATTATGTAATAATTGTAGCAATTTTGACCATCCTATTTCATTAGCGCTTATTGTAAAAAAATACAATCGGGTTATGGTAACTAAAGTAAGAAATGAAAATGTTTGATTCAAATTTATCTAAGTATCGCGTAAAAACCGCATCGATCGTCGTTTTATATTTGGTAGTACTAAGTTTCCGATCATTGGACATATTTAAATTAAGTGTTGCATTTAATAATTCAATTAATGGTAGATTTTTATCATCAGCAAAGTTAATATTGAAGTCTCCACTTAAAATCATCGGTACATTATCATATTTTTCGCCGAATCTTTTTTCGAGAATTTCAGAACCTTCTTTTGTATAAATCATCAAATTTTCGAATAAAAATTGTTGTATCTGTCTCATAGATTTTCCAAGCGAAATATAAACGGCAACCATTAATATGTATTGCCCATTCTCGGAACTGCAGCGAGCAACGCATATTTCGCATATATCAGAAACATTAACACCAATGCTTCTAGTGAATTTAGTATGTATGTCCATATATGAAGTAATGAAGTGTGACGTATCTTGAGTATTGTGATAAATAGCTACTCCTGCTGCTGGAACTTCGGGTCTTTTATAACTTACAACAAAGTTCAAATTCGGAACATCAAGTGGTTCTTCGTTTTTCATACGAGTTTCTGACAAAAGCAGAACATTTGACTTTTTTACGATAGCATCATTTTTTAGATCAGCTGCATGCGCATGCAAACTTTGACAATTGAATGAAAATATCGATAATCCTTTCTTGTTGAAGATGAATTCTAGAAAAGTTTTGGTGACCGTTTGTAGTGTATTGTTTTGTAACCTTTTCAATTCTAACGTTAGATCCTCTCGATGACTTGTTGATCTTTTATGATGTTTATCTGTTTCTGAAGCATTTAGAGGTGTTCCTGTTCTACCAATCCAAAATTTCCAGCTGCTGCTAATATTTTTTGTTATCGTCTGAAGACATCTTCAGCATCAAGGATCCAAACAAATTTGGAAAACAGATCACATCAGTCAAAATGACTTGTTTTATATTTTCATTTTCGATACTTAATTGAATAATAGTAGGCGGTCAGATTTATTTTTTTATTCGAAATCAAAAAGTTTTTGATTATAATCGATTGAGCGCGTGCGCCAGTCATGAGCATGTCGGTGACGCGAACCCATAACATTTTCCCTTATCAAAAAGTGCCCAACGCGGCTAAAGAAGTTTTCACTTCAAAAAAAAACAAACAAAAAAGTCAGCTGTTATTATCCCTAAAAGGGTTTATTATAGTGCATTTTTTTAATAAATATGGTAAACAAATTGCTGCGTATATCACCTCTGCTCAACAAATCTGCAAGTTTTGAAGCAGAGATTGACATGTATATGTCATCAAGAGTAGTGACATTTTAGGGTTTGACAAACGTTCGTTAAGTTTGTTGGCCTATTTACGTGGGTGCAAGAAATTATGAAGCAATCACAAATGAATATTAAATAAAGTGAATTTCAAGTCATTCATTTCTACGTGATTATAGGGATGCACTGTCAAAATTTCAGCCCTTCAGCTTCAGAGCTTTGGATTAACCCCATTTCACCCCCTTAGGGGATGAATTTCGAGTAATCGCCTCTTAGTGGATGTCCACGTCATTATAGGGATGCACTGTCGAAATTTCAGCCCTACAGCTCCAGTAGTTTGGTAACCCCATTTCACTGCGTTACGGGATGAATTTCGAAAAATCGCTTCTTAGTGAATGTCCACGTCATTATAGAGATGCACTGTCAAAATTAAAGCCCTTCAGCTCCAGCGATTTGGGTTAACCCCATTTAATCCCCTTAGGGGATAAATTTCAAAAAATCGCTCCTAAGTGGATGTCCACGTCATTATAGGGGATGCACGGTCAAAATTAAAGCCCTTATTGGATCTTTAATTACGTAAGGCGTCTCATTGTATTCTGCTCGTCATGACCTTTTATTTGATACCCATGTCGAGGGGGTTCTAAAAAAAATATAGTCTGCCATATTCTGATGGCGGCCATATTGGATCTACGATGTTATGAACCGAACTACCTTGCATTATTATCAAATCTGAGGGTTTCGGCAGAATTTGAGGCCAATAGAAACTTGGGAAATAATCATAAAAGTTGAAGTTTAATAAAAGTTATAAATTGTTCATGTACTTTCTTCTTCTTTTCCGCCATTGTATATCCGCCATTTCGAAAATCACAAAACACCATACGCCATAAAAAACTAGAAGGTGTAACAAAAGTTTTAAGTCCAAATACATATAATTATCTTAAAAAATAAAGTATGAGGGGGGATATATATATATATATATATATATATATATATACATATATATATATATATATATATATATATATATATAATATATATATATATATATATATATATATATTATATAATATCTATAAAAATCTCGTGTCACAGTGTTTGTTACCGTACTCCTCCGAAACGGGTAGACCAATTTGCATGAAATTTTTAAATTTTTTGTGTATATTTGGTAGGTCTGAGAATAGGTCGTACGCTATTTTTTATACCTTTAACCAAAAAACAGCTGCAAAATCCAAACAAAAATGGTAATTTTAGGAATTTTCACTTCATTTTAGTTGCAATAGCTTCACGGCCTACCTATTGTTTGACAAATGTAAAATTGTCATTAAATTGAATCATTACATTTAATGAAAATTTCAAATTTACGCAGCTGTCAAACAATAGGTAGGCCATAACGCCATTGAAACTAAAATGATCCATTGCGGCCGTCTCAAGAGGGCGGTGTACCACTTTCTTCACAACCACCTCGACATGGGTATCAAATGAAAGGGTATGATAAGTAGAATACAATAAGCAATGCAGTATACAAAATATATCTTTAGATCCATAGCGGCCGTCTCAAGAGGTCGGGGTACCACTTTCTTCACAACCACCTCGACATGGGTATCAAATGAAAGGGTATGATAAGTAGAATACAATAAGCAATGTAGTATACAAAATATATCTTTAGATCCATGGCGGCCGTCTCAAGAGGCCGGATTACCACTTTCTTCACAACCACCTCAACATGGGTATCAAATGAAAGGGTATGTTAAGTAGAATATAATAAGCAATGTAGTATACAAAATATATCTTTAGATCCATGGCGGCCGTCTCAAGAGGCCAGATTACCACTTTCTTCACAACCACCTCAACATGGGTATCAAATGAAAGGGTATGATAAGTAGAATACAATAAGCAATGCAGTATACAAAATATATCTTTACATCCATAGCGGCCGTCTCAAGAGGTCGGGGTACCACTTTCTTCACAACCACCTCGACATGGGTATCAAATGAAAGGGTATGATAAGTAGAATACAATAAGCAATGTAGTATACAAAATATATCTTTAGATCCATGGCGGCCGTCTCAAGAGGCCGGATTACCACTTTCTTCACAACCACCTCAACATGGGTATCAAATGAAAGGGTATGTTAAGTAGAATATAATAAGCAATGTAGTATACAAAATATATCTTTAGATCCATGGCGGCCGTCTCAAGAGGCCGGATTACCACTTCCTTCACAACCACCTCAACATGGGTATCAAATGAAAGGGTATGTTAAGGAGAATACAATAAGCTATGTTGTATACAAAATACATCTTTAGATCCATGGCGGCCGTCTCAAGAGGGCGGGGTACCACTTTCTTCACAACCACCTCGACATGGGTATCAAATGAAAGGGTATGATAAGTAGAATACAATAAGCAATGTAGTATACAAAATATATCTTTAGATACATGGCGGCCGTCTCAAGAGGCCGAATTACCACTTTCTTCACAACCACCTCGACATGGGTATCAAATGAAAGGGTATGATAAGTAGAATACAATAAGCAATGAAGTATACAAAATATATCTTTAGATCCATGGCGGCCGTCTCAAGAGGCCGGATTACCACTTTCTTCACAACCACCTCAACATGGGTATCAAATGAAAGGGTATGTTAAGTAGAATATAATAAGCAATGTAGTATACAAAATATATCTTTAGATCCATGGCGGCCGTCTCAAGAGGCCGGATTACCACTTTCTTCACAACCACCTCAACATGGGTATCAAATGAAAGGGTATGATAAGTAGAATACAATAAGCAATGCAGTATACAAAATATATCTTTAGATCCATAGCGGCCGTCTCAAGAGGTCGGGGTACCACTTTCTTCACAACCACCTCGACATGGGTATCAAATGAAAGGGTATGATAAGTAGAATACAATAAGCAATGTAGTATACAAAATATATCTTTAGATCCTTGGCGGCCGTCTCAAGAGGCCGGATTACCACTTTCTTCACAACCACCCTCAACATGGGTATCAAATGAAAGGGTATGATAAGTAGAATACAGTAGGTTCATTTTTTGAATATCTGACCACAGATTCGTAATCAGCCGCCAAAAATAACCCTTTATACAAGTTTTTGGTGAAAATTGATGACGTTTCAACTATATCCAGGGCAAAGAATTCAATAAATATCGTAAAAAATTAAAGATTATAAACAAATACTCATAACTTTGGAAATCCTTAAGGGCCCCATCGAGATTTTTGATAGAGGTGTTAGAGTGACTTCTCCCGAACATTTTGACACCAAAAACGTCCATTTTCGAGATGGGGTATTTGAGAAATTGAATTTTAAAGTTTTTTTACTATTTTTTGACCTTTTGACCTTGAATTCGAAAATATGTTTATGTTTTTCAGCAAATTTGTTTGTAAAACAACCCCTCCGACCTGAAAACATGTAAAACCTATCAAAAACGTCGACCCCAACGAAAGATATAGAGCCAAAATCGAGAAAGAAAGTCAAAATTCATAAAAATCCCTAAAAAACGCATTTAATTTTTATTGTCAATATATTGTCGAAAAAAATTCTAAAAAAAATTTTTTTTGTAGCCTTAAATAGTTGCCCAAAGTCCCTGAAAAAATTTCAGCTAAAACGGAGGGGGGGTCGAAAAATTTTGTCCGATTTGATGTGGAATGTCCCATATATATATATATATATATATAATTATATATATATATATATATATATATATATATATATATATATATATATATATATAGGTATATTATATATATATATATATATATATATATATATATATATATATATATATATATATATATATATATATGGGGGGCAAACGGCTAACAAAGACCTCGGAAAGTGGTGGTACCCGATTTGCCACCTCTGCCAAAACCCGAGAAAAGTCGCTGCAGACAAACACCTAGCAGACCCTGTTAGCAAGTCCTAATCCCACCTCCACGCGGTGCCCCCTGGTGGTACTTCTTCGGAAGGAGCTAACGGGAGAAGGGCGAATGGCGAACTCTCTGCGCCACAAAACAGAGTTTTAAGTCGGTTGGGCTGAGGGGAATGGCGAACTCTCTGCGCCACAAAACAGAGTTTTAAGTCGGTTGGGCTGAGGGTTAGCAACCCGCTCCCATAAAAAACACCATTGCTACGAATCGGCAAACAATGCCTCGGAACCGGATGGACAACACGACGACGACCTTTGCTTTTCGAACAAGGACACGAATCGGATCATGGAATGTGAGAACACTGCTGGCTGAGGGACGGCTGGATGAAGTCCTCAACGAGATGAATCGATATAAAATCAAGATCATGGGACTTAGCGAGACCAGATGGCCCGATGCGGGGGAACATATCTGCCCAAATGGTGAGTCCTTTTTATATTCTGGGAGAAACGAAACTGAAAGCCGTAGGAGTGGCGTTGGTGTAATACTCACCAAAGAAGCCAGGTCCAGCCTCATTAGCTGGTCACCAGTTTCTGAAAGGATTATTACCGTGCGCCTGCGTACCAGACTAAGAAGTACTACGGTAGTCCAATGCTATGCTCCAACTGAGGACGCTGAAGATGACATCAAAGACGAGTTCTATTTGCGGCTGAATGAGGTTTTTCGCTCTATTCCAAGGGGAGACTTCATTGTATTAATGGGTGACTTAAACGCACAGATCGGCCGTGACAATACCGGCCTTGAACAAACAATTGGAAATCAAGGTCTAAGCCAAGTTACCAATAACAATGGTGAGCTTTTCGTTGACTTCTGTAGCTCCCACCAACTTATGGTAGGTGGAACTTACTTTTGTCACAAGAAGATACACAAAGAGACCTGGGTATCGCCCGATGGTAGGACGAGAAATCAGATAGATCATGTGGCCGTCAGCCGCAGATGGAGAACTATCCTTGAGGATGTCAGGAGTTTCAGGGGAGCAGACACTGGAAGCGACCACCATTTGGTTGTAGCAACTATTCGACTTAAAATCGCCGCAATCAGAAACGTACAACGCGATGCTATAAACCGTAGACGATTCAACGTAGATCTTCTGCGGGAGAGCGTTAAAAAGCGGGAATTTGCTGGAAATCTACAACTAATACTAAACCAGCACAACGTTTCTGACGACACAAATATTGAAGAGCTGTGGAGTAGAACAAAGGGCGCAATATTGACGGCTGCGGAAACAAGCATCGGTTATGTCCAAAGAAACCAGCAACACTGGATCTCGGACACAACCTGGCAAAAAATAGAACGCAGGAGAGCCCTCAAAAATAAAGTAAACTCTACAAGCGACCCTGAAATACGTTATCAACTGGAACGGGAATACTCCCAATTACACCGGGAGGTAAAGAGAAGTGTCCGGCGTGATAAAAGGCAGCAGATAAATGAGCTCGCAGAAAAAGCGGAAAACGCGGCAAACACAGGCAACAGTAAGGTGCTGTACCAAATCACTAAACAGCTCTCGGGAAAGCACTCTACTAAAAAGCATGCCGTTAAGAGTGCGGATGGAAGGCTGCTGTGCAGCGACGAGGAGCAGCTCCAAAGATGGAGAGATTACTTCTTCGCCGCCCTGAATGGTTCATTTACACAGGAACCTCAGGAAACCAGCAACAATGCACAGCCAATTCGAATCACCACCCGGGCCCCATCCAAGACGGAAATAGTAACCGCAATTCATGCGATGGCCAATGGTAAAGCAGCTGGGAAAGATGGCATCCCGCCAGAATTGTTGAAAGCCGACTCAAGCCTCATAGCAGATGCGCTTCAGCCAATCCTACAAATAGCATGGAACACCTGTACCTTTCCGGAGGATTGGACGGAAGGTATCATAGTCAAAATACCAAAAAAGGGGGACCTAACAATATGCGACAACTGGAGAGGCATCTGTTTACTATCTACTGTGGGCAAAATTTTGTCCCATATATTACTATCTAGGATAAGTGAGGCAGTAGACCGAACGCTTAGGAGGCAGCAGGCCGGATTCAGGAAGGGCCGCTCATGTATTGATCATATCAACACCTTACGAATAATAGTGGAGCAGTCTACTGAATTCCGATCCCCCCTTTACCTTGCTTTCGTAGATTATGAGAAAGCGTTCGACTCGGTCAATAGGAGCTTTATATGGCAGGCACTACGGCGACGTGGACTGCCTGATAAAATAATAGAATTGATAAAAGCCCTATATAACAATTCCAAATGCAGAGTTCTCCATAATGGAAAATTATCCGACAGCTTCGAGGTGAGCTCAGGAGTACGACAAGGATGCCTACTCTCGCCTTTACTATTTCTTATAGTAATAAATGACATCCTTGTCGGCGCTCTAGATAGTAGAACAGGCGGCATACAATGGGGTTTGTTAGACCGCCTTAAGGATCTCGACTACGCCGATGATATCTGTTTGCTGGCCCACAGACACCAGGACCTCAAAAACATGTTAAACAATTTAGCAACAGAAAGTAGTCCAGCAGGCTTAAGGCTAAATCCGACTAAAACTAAAGAAATGCGGATAAATGCAAACACCAACGAACGAACAGCGCTGAATAACCGTGACGTGGAACTGGTAAATAAATTCTGCTACCTCGGTAGCATTATTACCGAAAATGGCGGGGCAGAAGAAGACGTCAGTTCCAGAATAAATAAAGCACGAGGCGCTTATGCATGCCTGTCCCACATATGGAGATCAACGGTGATTTCCACTAACACCAAATTGCGGCTGTTCAACTGCAACGTTAAGGCAGTTCTTTTGTATGGTTGCGAAACATGGAAAGTCACCCAATTCATCACAGGGCGCCTACAAGTCTTCATCAACAGATGCCTTCGTCGTATCCTAAAAATCCGCTGGCAAGATAGAATTTCAAACGAAGAACTATGGCGCCGTGCCGGCCAAGAAAGGATAGACGATCAAATCAGGCGAAGGAAATGGAATTGGGTTGGCCACACCTTGCGACGCGAAAACGAAAATGTAGCCAAACAGGCCCTTGACTGGAATCCGCAAGGTTCCCGTCGAGTAGGAAGACCTAGAACAACGTGGAGGAGAACCCTACTAGAAGAAGCCGCAACAACTGGGAGATCCTGGTCGGAGCTAAGAGCTGTCGCGCAAAACAGAGTCCGCTGGAGGGCAACTGTTTCCGCCCTATGTCCCATGAGGGATTAAAGGAGTATAAAGAAGATATATATATATATATATATATATATATATATATATATATATATATATATATATATATATATATATATATATACACATATATATATATATATATATATATATATATACACACATATATATATATATATATATATATATATATATTGAAATTGGAGTCTGACATAAAGCCAACTGGGCATTGTAACTGAAAATCATAAACAACATATTGGCCGTTGAAAAACGTATTACTAGGAACAGCGACGTTTTTAAATATGTAGGAGCGTATTTCAACTGACTTTTGGAGGCCACTGTATATATATATATATATATATATATATATATATATATATATATATATATAAAGGCCTTGATATGTTAAAGGCCTTAAAAAACAAAATTTATTCAAAAATACCTCCCAGAAGCTAAAATAAATCTACTTGAAATACCAAAACTAGGTAGCCTGCAATATTTTCAGACATTTTGCGCAATACATGGGAAATCGCCTACTGCACGATGTGCCGTACAAAATTGTATTAATATATATTTACATATACATGTTAGTGAATATAATTTTTTAATAAAAGAATAATAACATTGTTTTTATTTATTTATTTATAAGCATTCAAAATTAATTATATCAAAAACAAGCTTTGCAATACAATACAACGCAATTTCATAAAAAAGTCGAGAGTAATTTAGGTGTACGTAAGAAGCTCGAGTTGAAATAAATATTCTTAAATTGGCAGTTATAGGGACTGCCGATAGAAGTGAAAACTTAGAAATTCGATTTTTTTGAAGTAATACAAAATTCTATATTTCTTGAAAGGACTAAATCTTTTTGATTGCAATATTTTCATTAGGACATTAACCAACTTATTACAATATGTAGCACAAGTAACTGCGTCTTCATTAATAAGTGTACTTTTTTCTATAAAATTTAAAGCTGCTGCATCTTCAACCGATATCTCAGAATTATTTTTTAAATTATGTAATAATTGTAGCAATTTTGACCATCCTATTTCATTAGCACTTATTGTAAAAAAGATACAATCGTTATGGTAACTAAAGTAAGAAATGAAAATGTTTGATTCAAATTTATCTAAGTATCGCGTAAAAACCGCATCGATCGTCGTTTTATATTTGGTAGTACTAAGTTTCCGATCATTGGACATATTTAAATTAAGTGTTGCATTTAATAATTCAATTAATGGTAGATTTTTATCATCTGCAAAGTTAATATTGAAGTCTCCACTTAAAATCATCGGTACATTATCATATTTTTCGCCGAATCTTTTTTCGAGAATTTCAGAACCTTCTTTTGTATAAATCATCAAATTTTCGAATAAAAATTGTTGTATCTGTCTCATAGATTTTCCAAGCGAAATATAAACGGCAACCATTAATATGTATTGCCCATTCTCGGAACTGCAGCGAGCAACGCATATTTCGCATATATCAGAAACATTAACACCAATGCTTCTAGTGAATTTAGTATGTATGTCCATATATGAAGTAATGAAGTGTGACGTATCTTGAGTATTGTGATAAATAGCTACTCCTGCTGCTGGAACTTCGGGTCTTTTATAACTTACAACAAAGTTGAAATTCGGAACATCAAGGGGTTCTTCGTTTTTCATACGAGTTTCTGACAAAAGCAGAACATTTGACTTTTTTTTCTTTTGTTATCGTCTGAAGACATCTTCAGGATCAAGGATCCAAACAAATTTGGAAAACAGATATTTAACACATCAGTCAAAATGACTGGTTTTATATTTTCATTTTCGATACTTAATTGAATATAGTAGGCGGTCAGATTTATTTTTTTATTCAAAATCAAAAAGTTTTTGATTATAATCGATTGAGCGCGTGCGCCAGTCATGAGCATGTCGGTGACGCGAACCCATAACATTTTCCCCTATCAAAAAGTGCCCAACGCGGCTAAAGAAGTTTTCACTTCAAAAACATCTTCGCATGATAGTGTTAATACATTTTTCTTTTTAAATTTTTCAGTATATTTCCTATAATATTCATTTAAACACTCTGTAGCGTTGTTGTTGTGGAACATGACGATATTGAAAAATTTCATCATACCAAATAATTTATGAAGCTCTACTTGACTTAGTATAATACTGCTGTTGTTGTTAACGGGGATATTGTGCTCATTTTTTAGCTCAACCTGATTTATTGGAAGCGTATTTTCCATTGTGGTTTTCAAATCGGTAAGATAGGTGTAAATCGCTGTCCATTCGGGATCTATGTCTATGTGCCCCTTAATCCCTCGTGGGACATAGGGCGGAAACAGTTGCCCTCCAGCGGACTCTGTTTTGCGCGACAGCTCTTAGCTCTGACCAGGATCTCCCAGTAGTTGCGGCCTCTGCTAGTAGGGTTCTCCTCCACGTTGTTCTAGGTCTTCCAACTCGACGGGATCCTTGCGGGTTCCAGTCAAGGGCCTGTTTGGCTAGATTTTCGTTATCGCGTCACAAGGTGTGGCCAACCCAATTCCATTTCCTTCGCCTGATTTGGTCGTCTATCCTTTCTTGGCCGGCACGGCGCCATAGCTCTTCATTTGAAATTCTATGTTGCCAGCGGATTTTTAGGATACGACGTAGGCATCTGTTTATGAAGACTTGTAGGCGCCCTGTGATGAATTGGGTGACTTTCCATGTTTCGCAACCGTATAAAAGAACTGCCTTAACGTTGGAGTTGAACAGCCGCAATTTGGTGTTGGTTGAGATCTCCGTTGATCTCCATATGCGGAACAAGCATGCATATGCGCTTCGTGCTTTATTTATTCTGGAACTGACGTCTTCTTCTACACCACCATTTTCGGTAATAATACTACCGAGGTAACAGAATTTATCTACCAGTTCCACGTCACGGTTATTCAGCGCAGTTCGTTCAAGTGTGTTTGCTTTTATCCGCATTTCTTTGGTTTTATTCGGATTCAGCCTTAAGCCTGCTGGACTACTTTCTGTTGCCAAATTGTTTAACATGTTTTTTAGCTCCTGATGTCTGTGGGCCAGCACACAGATATCATCTGCGTAGTCGAGGTCCTTAAGGCGATCTAGCAAACCCCACTGTATGCCGCCTGTTCTACTATCTAGAGCGCCAACAATAATGTCATTTATTACTATAAGAAATAGTAATGGGGATAGTAAGCATCCTTGTCGTACTCCTGAACTCACCTCAAAGCTGTCGGATAATTTTCCGTTATGGAGAACTCTGCATTTGGAATTGTTGTATAGGGCTTTTATCAATTCTATTATCTTATCCGGCAGTCCACGTCGCCGTAATGCCTGCCATATAAAGCTCCTATTAACCGAGTCGAACGCTTTCTCATAATCTACGAAAGCAAGGTAAAGGGGGGATCGGAATTCAGTAGACTGTTCCACTATTATTCTTAAGGTGTTGATGTGATCTATACATGAACGGCCCTTCCTGAATCCGGCCTGCTGCCTTCTAAGCGTTTGATCTACTGCCTCTCTTATTCTTAATAGTATAGTGTGGGACAAGATTTTACCCACAGTAGATAATAGACAGATGCCTCTCCAGTTGTCGCATATTGTTAGATCCCCCTTTTTGGGTATTTTGACTATGATACCTTCCGTCCAATCCTCCGGAAAGGTACAGGTGCTCCATGCTAATTCGAGGATTGGCTGAAGCGCATCTGCTATGAGGTTTGAGTCGGCTTTCAACAATTCTGGCGGGATGCCATCTTTTCCAGCTGCTTTACCATTGGCCATAGCATGAATTGCGGTTACTATTTCCGTCTTGGATGGGGCCCGGGTGTTGATTCTTATCGGCTGTGCATTGTTGCTGTTTTCCTGAGGTTCCTGTGTGAGTGAGCCATTCAGGGCGGCGAAGAAATAATCTCTCCATTTTTGGAGCTGCTCCTCGTCGCTGCACAGCAGCCTTCCATCCGCACTCTTAACGGCATGCTTTTTAGTAGAGTGCTTTCCCGAGAGCTGTTTAGTAATTTGGTACAGCACTTTACTGTTGCCTGTGTTTGCCGCATTTTCCGCTTTTTCTGCGAGCTCGTTTATCTGCTGCCTTTTATCACGCCGGACACTTCTTTTTACCTCTCGGTGTAATTGAGAGTACTCCCGTTCAAGTTGGTGACGCCTATCCGGGTCGCTTGTAGAGTTTATGTTATTTTTGAGGGCCCTCCTGCGTTCTATTTTTTGCCAGGTGCTGTCCGAGATCCAATGTTGCATGTTTCTCTGGACATAACCGATGCTCGTTTCCGCAGCCGTCAATATAGCGCCCTTTGTTGTACTCCACAGGTCTTCAATATTTGTGTCGTCAGAAACGGTTTGCTGGTTTAATATTTGTTGCAGGTTTCCAGCAAATTCTCGCTTTTTAGCGCTCTCCCGCAAGAGGTCAACGTTAAACCGTCTACGGTTTATAGATTCACGTTGAAAGTTTCTGATTGCTGCGATTCTAAGGCGAATAGTTGCTACTACCAAATGGTGGTCGCTTCCAGTGTCCGCTCCCCTGAAGCTCCTGACATCTTCCAGAATGGTTCTCCATCTGCGGCTGACGGCCACATGATCTATCTGATTTCTCGTTCTACCGTCGGGCGATACCCAGGTCTCCATTCGGGATAAGATACTGATATTGGGAAGAGTCCGTGACGATGAAATACTATTTTTGCCCCGAACGATGCTGGATCAAAGCCTAGTATTATTTTCCGGTTATGGCAGTCATCCAGATGGTATGTGTAGTTTAATAAAAGATTTTCACCTGCAACTTCTGCCTCACATTAGGACAGCTTCTTTTTTCCGTTAACACCAACTTTCCTTTGTCTCTTAAGCCGGCTCGACACGATGCGGTGAACACCTTCCAACGTTGGACGCTTGATGGTAGGACGCATCGTGTGGCCGATACTCGAGCTACGAGTGTCCAATGTCAACCGTCCAACGTTCGCGTTTGGACACGTTCGGGCTGTTGTCGGTATTTGGGACAAGTCAAACACTTTTTTTCCCACTCGGCCCCACAGTTGGAAGACATTTGGCACACTGCTACACGATTCGGTCATCAGTTCATTCTGTGATTTGGGTTTTGACAGGTATGTATGTTTATTATTATGTATGTATGTGTATTATTATTAGTTAATAATTGATTATTTATATTATTAATAATTATTATTAAAGAAATTATTATCATTAAAGAGTAATGACATGACTTGGCGAACGTTTGAATCAATTGTATTGGATCAAACGCTCGCTCCACCGTGTAGCAGGACATTTGCCATACTAATCGTCGAGTCCATTTGACTCAATCATTCGAGCCAACATTAGAATCAAGCGTTCACCGCATCGTGTAGAGCCGGCTTTACGTGATGACTCCATGTCACTCAAATTAAGCTTGCGCACTGAAGAGCGATATTTTGTGTTCAGGGTTTTATAATGCTGATCTCAGGTTTGCAGGATTGGTTACAAAAATTTCCACCACCCTGTGCAAAATTCTTTAGGTATAAATTAATTATTTTGTTGTCATTCAAATCTAAGTCGCTCGAGGAGAACTGTTTTAAAAAGGTCTTCAGACCCCTCTCCCTGCATCGGGAATATAGAAACACGCAGCAATAATGTCCACAAGTTGATGAATATTGTCCTTGAAATCGTTTGTTATTATTAACTTCCCAGTATAGGAAGTTATTGTAATCGGTCCGAAAATCGAAATCGAAAATTTCAACGTATTTTCATCTTTCAAGGTCCCAGGAGCATTTTAAGCAAAAAATTGGGAGGAAGTATGTGTGTGTGTGTGTGTGTGTATGTGCGTACGGATGTGGTCATTTTTTCCTGCACGATATCGCGCGAACCAAAACTGATATCGACATCGTTGAGGTGTCGTTCGAAACGTATTAACCGAAATATGATCTGAAAAGATTTTCATGAAATTCGGTCGAGCCGTTTTTTTGTTTAAGCGACGTAAGTGATTTTTGTACCTGAACGATATCGCCCGAACCACGAAAGATATTGACTTACTTGAGGTGCCGTTCGAAGCGTATTAGCGAC
Organism: Thereva unica; assembly: GCA_949987705.1. Taxonomy (NCBI): domain Eukaryota; kingdom Metazoa; phylum Arthropoda; class Insecta; order Diptera; family Therevidae; genus Thereva; species Thereva unica. The sequence goes on along the minus strand of OX465281.1, from coordinate 114,764,248 downwards.
AATATAATCTGAAAAGATATTTATAATATTCGGTCCAGCGGTTTTTTGGTTTAAATGACTTAAGTGATTTTTGCACCTGCACGATATCGCGCGAACTATAAAAGATATCGACTTAGTTGACGTGCCGTTCGAGGAGTATTAACCAAAATATGATCTGAAAAGATTTTCATAAAATTCGGTCGAGCCGTTTTTTTAACTTCCCAGTATAGGAAGTTATTGTAATCGGTCCGAAAATCGAAATCGAAAATTTCAACGTATTTTCATCTTTCAAGGTCCCAGGAGCATTTTAAGCAAAAAATTGGGAGGAAGTATGTGTGTGTGTGTGTGTGTGTATGTGCGTACGGATGTGGTCATTTTTTCCTGCACGATTTCGCGCGAACCAAAACTGATATCGGCTTCGTTGAGGTGTTGTTCGAAGCGTATTAACCGAAATATGATCTGAAAAGATTTTCATGAAAATCGGTCCAGCCGTTTTTTTGTTTGAGCGACGTAAGTGATTTTTGTACCTGCACGATATCGCCCGAACCACGAAAGATATTGACTTACTTGAGGTGCCGTTCGAAGCGTATTAGCGACAATATTATCTGAAAAGATTTTTATAATATTCGGTCCAGCGGTTTTTTGGTTTAAATGACTTAAGTGATTTTTGTACCTGCACGATATCGCGCGAACTATAAAAGATATCGGCTTAGTTGACGTGTCGTTCGAAGAGTATTAACCAAAATATGATCTGAAAAGATTTTCATAAAATTCGGTCGAGCCGTTTTTTTGTTTAAGCGGCGTAAGTGATTTTTGTACCTGCACGATATGGCCCGAACCACAAAAGATGTTGACTTACTTGAGGTGCCGTTCGAAGCGTATTAGCGACAATATAATCTGAAAATATTTTTATAATATTCGGTCCAGCGGGTTTTTGGTTTAACTGACTTAAGTGATTTTTGTACCTGCACGATACCGCGCTTACTAAAAACTATATCGACTTGTAAGTGCGCACATTAAGTTTGACATTTTAGCGAAAATATTGATAAACAATTGTGACAAATTCTCAGTATTATGCATATATTCTATATTGCCTATTGTTCATTTATTATTAAAATATCCAATCATAATATTCAACATCCATCATACTGGGAAGTTGATCGTGTGGACCGAAAGGGTCGAACCCACATCCCAACTAGTTTGTTTAAGCGTCGTGAGTGATTTTTGTACCTGCACGATATCGCCCGAACCACGAAAGATATTGACTTACTTGAGGTGCCGTTCGAAGAGTATTAGCGGCAATATAATCTGAAAAGATTTTTATAATATTCGGTCCAGCGGTTTTTTGGTTTAAATGACTTAAGTGATTTTTGTTCCTGCACGATATCGCCCGAACCACGAAAGATATTGACTTACTTGAGGTGCCGTTCGAAGCGTATTAGCGACCATATAATCTGAAAAGATTTTTATAATATTCGGTCCAGCGGTTTTTTGGTTTAAATGACTTAAGTGATTTTTGTACCTGCACAATACCGCGCGAACTAAAAACTATATCGACTTCATTGGGGTTCCGAAAAACATTAATACATCAATTTTATATACATTTTCTTCATCCTAATCTTGTAAGTGCGCACATTAAGTTTGACATTTTAGCGAAAATATTGATAAACAATTGTGACAAATTCTCGGTATTATACATATATTCTACAATTGCGTATTGTTCATTTATTATTAAAATATCCAATCATAATATTCAACATCCATCATACTGGGAAGTTGATCGTGTGGACCGAAAGGGTCGAACCCACATCCCAACTAGTTTAAAAACGAAATTGAATTATCTAATAAAAATTTTTTAAAGTAGAAATTGATGGGGTATCTTCCAAATGAGTCAAAGTACTCAGCCGGGCCTTGTTTCGGGAAATAAAATGCAACCCAATGAGTTCCGCCTTTATGGGCAGGATCCGTATTAGCTATGACGCATGCTGGTTTTTTATTTTTTGTGGTAAATGATTGCATGGAAAGACTCCTCTAAAAAACTTGTTTGTTACGCGATTGTTTGTCAATGCAGTTGCAAGCTCAATCGTGTTCATTTCACAGGTAAATGCTGCTTCAATAACCCTGGTGAGTAATGTAACATAGTTATTTAAAAACTCCTTAGTTGATGCCCCGCGAACAAAAATTGTACTAAATTTCGCCAGCGTTTTTATAAGATCTTCGTCTAGACGTTTAAGTTCAAGGTTGCCAAATTTACTTAATTGGTGCTGTTGTTCAACGCATCCTGTTGTACTAGCTGAAGGATATTTCGATGGGTCTTACGAAAAACATATTGTTTCAAAATGTTGCTGAAAAAGATATTGTTTCAATTTATTGCTGAAAAAGATATTGTTTCGGTTTCTCGCTGAAAAAGTTATTGTCTCGGTTTCTCGGTGAAGAACATATTGTTTCGTTTTCTTGCTGATATGTTTTGCAGCCAGAAAACGAAACAATATGTTCTTCACCGAGAAACCGAAACAATAACTTTTTCAGTGAAAAACCGAAACAATATCTTTTTCAGCAATAAATTGAAACAATATCTTTTTCAGCAACATTTTGAAACTAGTTGGGAGGTGGGTTCGACCCTTTCGGTCCACACGATCAACTTCCCAGTATGATGGATGTTGAATATTATGATTGGATATTTTAATAATAAATGAACAATAGGCAATATAGAATATATGCATAATACCGAAAATTTGTCACAATTGTTAACTTCCCAGTATAGGAAGTTATTGTAATCGGTCCGAAAATCGAAATCGAAAATTTCAACGTATTTTCATCTTTCAAGGTCCCAGGAGCATTTTAAGCAAAAAATTGAGAGGAAGTATGTGTGTGTGTGTGTGTGTATGTGCGTACGGATGTGGTCATTTTTTCCTGCACGATATCGCGCGAACCAAAACTGATATCGACTTCGTTGAGGTGTTGTTCGAAGCGTATTAACCGAAATATGATCTGAAAAGATTTTCATGAAAATCGGTCCAGCCGTTTTTTTGTTTGAGCGACGTAAGTGATTTTTGTACCTGTACGATATCGCCCGAACCACGAAAGATATTGACTTACTTGAGGTGCCGTTCGAAGCGTATTAGCAACAATATTATCTGAAAAGATGTTTATAATATTCGGTCCAGCGGTTTTTTGGTTTAAATTACTTAAGTGATTTTTGTACCTGCACGATATCGCGCGAACTATAAAAGATATCGGCTTAGTTGACGTGCCGTTCGAAGAGTATTAACCAAAATATTATCTGAAAAGATTTTCATAAAATTCGGTCGAGCCGTTTTTTTGTTTAAGTGGCGTAAGTGATTTTTGTACCTGCACGATATGGCCCGAACCACAAAAGATGTTGACTTACCTGAGGTGCCGTTCGAAGCGTATTAGCGACATATAATCTGAAAATATTTTTATAATATTCGGTCCAGCGGGTTTTTGGTTTAACTGACTTAAGTGATTTTTGTACCTGCACGATACCGCGCGAACTAAAAACTATATCGACTTCATTGAGGTGCCGAAAAACATTCATACATCAATTTTATATACATTTTCGTCATCCTAATCTTGTAAGTGCGCACATTAAGGTTGACATTTTAGCGAAAATATTGATAAACAATTGTGACAAATTCTCAGTATTATGCATATATTCTATATTGCCTATTGTTCATTTATTATTAAAATATCCAATCATAATATTCAACATCCATCATACTGGGAAGTTAATCGTGTGGACCGAAAGGGTCGAACCCACATCCCTACTAGTTTATAAATATTTTCGCTAAAATGTCAAACTAAATGTGCGCACTTACAAGATTAGGATGACGAAAATGTATATAAAATTGATGTATTAATGTTTTTCGGCACCTCAATGAAGTCGATATAGTTTTTAGTTCGCGCGGTATCGTACAGGTACAAACATCACTTAAGTCAGTTAAACCAAAAACCCGCTGGACCGAATATTATAAAAATATTTTCAGATAATATTGTCGCTAATACGCTTCCAACGGCACCTCAAGTAAGTCAATATCTTTCGTGGTTCGGGCGATATCGTGCAGGTACAAAAATCACTTACGTCGCTCAAACAAAAAAAACGGCTGGACCGAATTTCATGAAAATCTTTTCAGATCATATTTCGGTTAATACGCTTCGAACAACACCTCAACGAAGCCGATATCAGTTTTGGTTCGCGCGATATCGTGCAGGAAAAAATGACCACATCCGTACGCACATACACACACACACACACACATACTTCCTCCCAATTTTTTGCTTAAAAGGCTCCTGGGACCTTGAAAGATGAAAATACGTTGAAATTTTCGATTTCGATTTTCGGACCGATTACAATAACTTCCTATACTGGGAAGTTAACAATATCTTTTTCGTAAGACCCATCGATTTAAACACAATTTCCTTTGTAAATATTATATTCTGCTCTGTGAATCCAGTTAAAGAGACTTTTTTAAAGAAAGTCAATTCACCCCCGGATGAGTATTCGGCATTTATCAAACAGGTCATTGTAACGGTAATAAAGCAAACCTCGAAATAACACATGACACAGTTACATATAACTCCCCTTTATATATGTAGGTTTAAAAGTTGGTGTAAACATTTCGATCTTTGTCTATTTCAATGTTCCCATCATACTCTGCATATACCACACATGTCACACTATTATTTAAGGCGTCTCTAAACTTTCCTTCGACTCGTACTGTTCCCTGATTTAGTAAATTGCCGCAGGTTGTGTTATATGAATTGTCTGTTGTTAAATCGAAAGCGAGAAGAAAACATCTCTTGTCAAATAATTTCTTGGATATTTGATGACCATTATCGAAGTAATGAATACCTGTTCCTCTGAATAACGTGGTGTATCCGCGTGTACTAATAGGATTATCCCTTGAGTAGTCAAATTGGAGATGGTATCTGCACGCCATTCACTGATAAATTGAATCTGGTAATGTTGTTATGTTTAAAGTTGAAGGGGTTCTTTGTTCTTCTGCCAGTGTAAGCATCATTGTCCACCATACCAAAAATTATTAAGTTCGGTAACTGTCCGATGACGATATTATCCAGTGAAAGTGTGAATGTGTTTGCTGGAATAGTGTAACTTTTAACTTCAACTCGCTTGTATCGGTATATGACTTTTGATCGCTGTAAAACTGTCTCATGTGCTAATAAAATATTCGGATTAACTGTCACGTGATTCATGTACATGGTTGCATCTAAGATTTTTAATTGTGGTGAGTCGGTACCGTCCTTGGATAAAATATAAAATTCTGGTTTTTCAAGCGATAAAACTACACGTAAATCAACACAGTTTAATAGCAACTTATCCTGATTAAGCAAAGTCAGTATGGATTTTCCCCATCAATTCAACTACATTACTTTTATTGAACAGTTTCTGACGATCTAAATAGCCTTGATGTAATTCAGCGACGGGTTTATCGATATCTGCAATTTCCGCGTCATCTTTGTCAAGATACCAGCCAACCGACTCCAAATGGGTAGATGCCGCATCTTTGCCGTAATTTTTACGGAGTAATAAATTTTCAATATAAGCGCGATAATTGTAATTGTGGTCGGTTTGAGCAATTGGGTTTCCATTCAAATATAAAGGGCACTGGCGAAATATGGAGTGTAAAATATTGTTTACTAGCATAAAACCCGCGTGCCTTGCAACGCCTTTAAATAAAAACTGTTTATTACGTGCAATGTTTTCCTTAAAAAAAAATAAAAATTCAGCTGTTATTATCCCTATAAAAGGGATTATTAAAGTGCATTTTTTTTAATAAATATGGTAAACAAATTGCTGCGTGTATCACCTCTGCTCAACAAATCTGCAAGTTTTGAAGCAGAGATTGGCATCAAGGGAAGTGGCATTTTAGGGTTTGACGAACGTTCGTTAAGTTTGTTCGCCTATTTACGTGGGTGCAAGAAATTATGCAGCAATCACAAATGAATCGTTACTAATATTAAAAATGCGAAAGTAACTCTGTCTGTCTGGCTGTCTGTCTGTCTGTATGTTACGCTCTAGCCCTTTAGCTCTAGCGGTTTAGGTTGTGCGTTGTCTGTCAGTCAGTTACTTTTTATACAATAGAAAAAAAGTAAAGAAAAAAAATCCCCTTACAACTTATTGAACACCATTTCACACCCTTCAACCCTTTTTTCTCGAAAAAAAAAAAGTAGCCTATGTCCGTCTCCAAGGTCTAAACTATGTCTGTTGCAAATTTCATCAAAATCGGTTCGGCGGTTTAGGCGTGAAAGCGTAACATACAGACAGACAGACAGAGTTACTTTCGCATTTATAATATTAGTAAGGATTAAACCTGGAGCATCACCATCATCTGGATATAGTTCTTCTTTTCCATCTTTTATTTTAATTAATTGCAATTTTAAGCGAAGATAGATGCTAGATAAATCACGGTATGTATCTCCATGACCCAAAGTTACAAACTCTAGAACGGAGGAGTTGTCGAGCGAGGCTATTGGCTTATATGCAACTTCTTCTGTTTTCAAAATATTGCTCTGAACTGGCGGGGTTGAAAAAAGATCTAATTCCGATTTCATGCATTCGTTGTTAAAAGATTATGATTATTTATCAAATATGTCCAGTATAAGTTTACGTATCTTTCGTTTTGTTTTCAAAACTCTTGCTTTTATTCCTTTTCTTTGATTTTTAGTTTTACAATTTCTCGACCGTTTAGGTGTTTTTTCACGTCTTTTGCGTTTAACAGCTGGTTTTAAATGTAGAGTTGTAAACGGATTGGGTCTTTTTATACCTGCACCCTTCATTCCGTCAAACAGTTTATTTATACCTTTCTGAGCTAAATCTTGAACAACAACTCGACCTTGTTCTTTTAAAATATCTTTAACTGATTTGCTGCTGATTTTTTTATCCTGTAATATAGCTTGTCCTGTTTTTACAACCTGTTGTGCCAATGTTTTTAATCCTGATGTAGCTATGGGTTTTAAGTGTCGAAATAATGCACTAAATAAGCTACTGATGCCTCTTCCACGTTGATAAATAACTGGACCACGATATAATTCTCCAATATCTGACAGGCCGCCGCCGCTTTGTATTAAATAATAACGTGTATAATAGGTATCCATCTCGTAATTCTATTTATACTATGCAAGAACAGCCTGTTGTGCAAATATTTATAGTTTTTATTGTCTTTTAAAATGTAGCATTACATATGTAAGAATATAACTTGTTTTAAAGTCTACTAACTCACCTTGATGATCAGTTATTTTTATAGAAATACTTTCAATAAAAGTTTTTCAATGGGACAGTATTCTACATGTTCAAATCATTAGTACCACACTCTTGAATCGGTATTATTCGTAGATATCTTACTAGTTAGTCGCCTATAGCTCTAGGTTGAATAATATCAGTGTATATATGCATTATATTTCTTTCTTGTGTACTTCTTGGTAATCGCAACATTAATTCTTTAATTGTTGTATCAAGAGAATTAATTTTTTCCATTATTAACATATGCTCTTGGCGTAAGCCCGCAGTGTCAAATGACTCTTTTATTTCTATCAACAATGCATCAGGATTACGTTTGTTTTCAGGTGTTTGTAGAAATACATCTGTGATGAAGTTTGACAGATTGTGTATGTTTGTATTAATAGGTACTGGTGTAGATAAAAATTCGCCCGAGCTTTGTTTTTCATATCGGACCTGCAAAATTTCACTGTTTTTAGTTATTTTCCGTTGCTCGGGTGTCTTTGCTTTGAGTGAATCTTTTTTCAGTCTATTCAATATTTCAAAAATTTATTTTTAATTTCAATAATTCGTTTATGTTTTTCTTCCTCGCTAAGTTGTTTATCGTCAAAGTGTAAATTGGCTAAAAGCAATGTCATGAGATCTTTAACATTCAAGTGTGAGGGTAGTGGTTTTTTTATTTTTATCGTAACACCCAATTCCTCTAAACGGAGTTCGAACACATCATGCTTCTTTTCACTACCTTTTTAACTTCCCAGTATAGGAAGTTATTGTAATCGGTCCGAAAATCGAAATCGAAAATTTCAACGTATTTTCATCTTTCAAGGTCCCAGGAGCATTTTAAGCAAAAAATTGGGAGGAAGTATGTGTGTGTGTGTGTGTGTATGTGCGTACGGATGTGGTCATTTTTTCCTGCACGATATCGCGCGAACCAAAACTGATATCGACTTCGTTGAGGTGTCGTTCGAAGCGTATTAACCAAAATATGATCTGAAAAGATTTTCATGACATTCGGTCCAGCCGTTTTTTTGTTTAAGCGACGTTAGTGATTTTTGTACCTGCACGATATCGCCCGAACCACGAAAGATATTGACTTACTTGAGGTGCCGTTGGAAGCGTATTAGCGACAATATAATCTGAAAAGATTTTTATAGTATTCGGTCCAGCGGTTTTTTGGTTTAAATGACTTAAGTGATTTTTGTACCTGCACGATATCGCCCGAACCACGAAAGATATTGACTTACTTGAGGTGCCGTTCGAAGCGTATTAGCGACAATATAATCTGAAAAGATTTTTATAGTATTCGGTCCAGCGGTTTTTTGGTTTAAATGACTTAAGTGATTTTTGTACCTGCACGATATCGCGCGAACTATAAAAGATATCGACTTAGTTGAGGCGCCGTTCGAAGAGTATTAACCAAAATATGATCTGAAAAGATTTTCATAAAATTCGGTCGAGCCGTTTTTTATTTAAGCGGTGTAAGTAATTTTTGTACCTGCACGATATGGCCCGAACCACAAAAAATATTGACTTACTTGAGGTGCCGTTCGAAGCGTATTAGGGACAATATATGTATTCTGAAAAGATTTTTATAATATTCGGTCCAGCGGCTTTTTGGTATAAATGACTTAAGTGATTTTTGTACCTGCACGATACGGCGCGAACTAAAAACTATATCGATTTCATTGAGGTGCCGAAACACATTAATACCTAATCTTGTAAGTGCGCACATTTAGTTTGACATTTCAGCGAAAATATTGATAAACAATTGTGACGAATTCTCGGTATTATACATATATTCTATATTGCCTATTGTTCATTTATTATTAAAATATCCGATCATAATATTCAACAACCATCATACTGGGAAGTTGATCGTGTGGACCGAAAGGGTCGAACCCACATCCCAACTAGTTTACCTTTATTTTCAGTTGTTTTTATGCTAGCCGTTGGATGTGTATAATTGTCTATTGTATTCTTCAATACAGCATGTTTTCTATTCTTCCTAGGAACTTGACCAAATACATCATCAACAAAATCTTCAATTGATTCATCTATATAATAAAAGTGAATGTTTGTCTGTGTGTGTGAGTCCTTTATAGACTCCGAAACCGCTCATCCGATTGGCATAATTTTTTGGATATAGGGGTTTTCGGGTACGGGGAGTGTTCCTAGCTGGTCTATTTTGCTCTATCTCGAACACTTCGGGTAGCTGTAGTGTACCGATATGGTAAAATCTCGAACTTTTGTATGAGAGGTACTCTTCGAATCACTGCTAAAGAGCTCAAATCCATTTTATTTTCGCTTTTTTTCCAAAAAATACCATTCCCAAAGTTTCAGATCGATCGGAGTTGATTTACTGGTAGTTGCGGTACAATTTTGTTGGATTTTTCGCGAACGACGCGGTTCCCTGAACTTGGATTGAAGTAGCTTCGACTGTATGAGCCGAGTTTAGAAATCTATGGCTTAAATAAAAGGTCTCGAAGCCAAAAAGACAGCAAATTCAATAATCGTATGTTTATCACTTTTACTTTTTGAGATGTGGTACTTGGAAATTTTCATAGATTTCAAGTTCCTTCATTTTTGAAAATACAATTCGTATTAGAACACACCTGTTTTCATTTCTATTTGGAAAAATCATTAATTTACCTTTCGAACGGTATTTTTTTCCCACAACATTATTAATTTTATCTCAATTTCATTCAATGAGTTAAATAATACTTTCCATCTATTCATTTGAACAGTGCTTTGATTTTTCTGCCATATGCAAAAAACAAAACCAATCAAAAAACCTTCAGTAAGTACTGTATTGTGATTGATTGTGCTCAGTGCGTGTAATTAATTCTTAATCTGTCAAATACTAAATAATATAAAATAGTGACCAATAGTGATAACCATAATGCCACCAAAGAAAGCATCAATTGGAAGAAAATCGAAAGATGCCAGGCAAAAGGCAGCCATTAGAGGAGCCCAAACATCAGAGCAGCGTGATGTACGGAATGAAATCGTTTGTATCGCAAATATACGGCTAGAGCTGCGGAAACAGCTGAACAGCGTGCTGCACGGAATGCAAGCAATCGAGCCGCTACTTCTACTGCAAGAGCCACAGAAACAGCTGAACAGCATGCTGCACGGAATGCAAGCAATCAAACCGTAACTTCACCTGATTACTACTATTGGCTTATGGGTGCAGCATAGGCGCACCGGGTCCCAGCTAGTAGTTCTTATGTTTTAAAACAACGTTTTCTGAAGTCTTTTTTCCTTGATACAATATATGTTGCAGTTCTATCCTTTTTAGTCTTCAGACGCTCACTCTGTCTAACACCGAGCTTACGTAAAGGAAATGAAACCAATTTGAGTGCGTCAAATTTTTCTGTACTGTACTGACAAACAAATCGTCAACCGTGCCGGTCGTGTTGTCGCGAGCTCACAGTAATTTAATTCTTTCGACCTTTTCTACCCCCGACCAATACGTAAACTATTATAGTTAGTGCTCCACAGATTTCTAGCACTAAGTTTTTAAATAAATCAATAAACGGTACAGACAAGAGTTAACCTGGTGAAAAGTGATTCCGCTGATTAATCCATCAATACTTCCCTCATATTATAAAGATAATCATTAACTTTGTAATCGGTTTGGACTTTGGACCTTGTCATCATAAATTACAACATAACAGTGCTTTACTTCCAACATGAGCAAATGCAGAAAAAGCACATGCACCGCGTCCAAATCCTATTACGTGGATGAATGGATTACGTGCAATGGGGTCTGCGACAACTCATTCCACATTACATGCATTGGGCTTTCTCGGTCTTCGCTGAAGTATGTGAGTGAGTACAAAAAAGCGTTTAAATTTTATTGTCCAGAGTGCAAGTCGGTAAACCTCTCGCACATATTGCTAGCAATTAAATCAAATAGCCACAGTATAACCAGCCTAAATGATTCTGTCAATGAGCTTAAAAACGGTTTCGAAGCCTGCAACGCCAAAGCTCATAACGTTGAAAATAAAATCAGCTTACTTAATATTAATGAGCTTTCCGCCACCGTCGATCGTGTAGAATGTGATCTTCAAAATCACTCCAAAAATTTTGACTACATCAAATCGAAACTGGAAAAGTTATCAATTTCTAATGATAATGCTACTATTAACGATCTAGTGGAGGAGTTATATAAATTTATTAAATTCGAGCTTAACTCGATTAATTCTACAGTTAAGAAAATTAAGCTCATTGTGGAAGGGAACAAATGCAAACAAGACAACAAATCAATGTCTAATCTAGTCGCGGGAGTCTCCGATTGTCTTCAAAAGCTATCCACCTTCTTTGACGGTATTTCGGACTTGAAAAATGACGTGAGATCCCCGTTTAATCATCTGGAAGCTGAACTGGCATGTTCAAAGTTCGCTTCGTAATCATAGAAATAAATTGTATAATATGAATAGAAATAACCCCAACGTAAACGCGGATTTGAAATTAGCATACACTAGGTTAGCCTCTGAATTTAGTGTTAGGTCACGCGAGGCCTATACTACATATCTCAATTCTATCGGAAATAGCATCATAAATGACCCCAAGAAGTTTTTCGCTTTTGTTAATACAAAACGAAAGACCTTAGGCTATCCGACAACAATGACAAACGGTAGTAAACACTCTTCGTGCCCCCAAGAGATCTGTAGCATGTTTGCTGATAAGTTCAGCAAAGTTTATTGCCCCAAGTCCAATTTTAATACGCACACTGACACTTTTCTTATAAATAATCTTATAGATAATCTTGCCCTGTCTGTTGACGATATAATGTCCGGTTTAAATAATCTCGACACTAATAAAGGTCACGGCCCAGACAATGTACCTGCAATTCTCCTGCAGCGCTGCTCAAAAGAGGTACTGCTTCCGCTCCACCTTATCTTTAACAGATCATTATCGCTAGGAAAGTTTCCTAATATATGGAAGAAATCCTACCTCACGCCAATTCATAAAGCTTCTGAAAAACAATCGGTCGACAACTGCAAAAGCATTGCTATCTTATCATCAATCCCTAAACTTTTCGAAAAACTTATTCATGACAAGATCGCCCCCTTAATCGATCCTCATCTCAACGAAGAACAACACGGTTTCAGAAAAGGGCGCTCACCCACTTCTAACCTTATGGTTTTAACCTCCGAAGTGCTTTGTGGGATGGAAAACGGTTATCAAATCGATGCTGTTTATACTGACTTCAGCAAAGCTTTTGACCGAGTTGACCACAATACCTTAATTTCAAAGCTTTTTAAATTTGGAATTTCGGGACTTCCGCTGGAATGGATAAAATCATATCTTGACGGAAGATCACAGGTTATCAGATTCCAAGGATTTCTATCAAAGGAGATTGACGTCACTTCCGGCGTTCCTCAAGGCAGCCATTAGGCCCTCTACTTTTTAATATATTCAGCTCTGACTTATCTGAAAAATTTGGTAATATTCCTCATCTCTTCTACGCAGATGACCTCAAAATATATAGCACCATTAAGTCCCAAGCCGACGTATCATTTCTCCAGTCGAAACTCAAAGTATTGCAAGATTGGTGCATAGTTAATAAATTACATCTCAACACTGACAAATGCCATGAAATTACTTTCTCTCGAAAGAAAACCACTCAGCTGCACAACTATTATCTCAATGACAAGATATTGAATCTTGTCGATCATATTGTGGATTTAGGTGTTGTCCTAGACAAGAAACTAAATTTCAATATGCACTACGATAATATTACTGCCAGGGCCAATAAGCTTCTTGGCTTTATAAAGAGAAGGGCTAAAGAGTTCGGTAATGTATGGATTACAAAAACACTTTTTTGTTCCTTAGTCCGCCCAATCCTGGAATACGCTTGCCCGGTCTGGGATCCCATTTTCGAAGTTAACAAGATCAGGATTGAATTTGTTCAAAAGAAATTTCTCCTTTTTGCTTTGAGACATCTGCATGATCCGCACGATTTTCGAAGCCTGCCTCCCTACAATGACCGGCTCAAAGTTTTAGAGCTTATGCCACTGTCGGCAAGGAGACAAATACTTATTGGACATTATAAATGGCAACCTTAAAGTACAGTTTCTATCGCGTATGATCAAATTCAATGATGATGTTAGACATACAAGACATACGAAACTTCTTAAGGAATACCCGCACCGCACTGAATATGGAAGAAACGAGCCCGTCAACAGATGTTGTATGGTCTTCAATAGCCATGGATCATGTTTTTCCCCTACAATTGACAAAATATCCTTCAAGAAAAAACTTAGATCCCCACCTATAGTATGAATCCTTCCCACTAACAATTATCTTTAGCTAGTGTAATTTTTAAGACTGAATAATGTAATGTAATTTAAGTTAGCCTTGTTTGGCTTATAAATAAATAAATAAATATTGAATATTAAATGTTTTAAAAAAATTACCTTAAAAAGGTAAAACAATTACGTGGTAAGGTGTCTTATCTCGAATTTTTCGCACTGATTGTATATTTTTCCGAGTTCTATTTACTATACCAAAATATTTTCAACACAAGATGAGAAATCAATTTGAACATGCCAAGGTAATTTTGTTGTACTTAATATAACTATACTAAAAATGTAAATGGTTTACATAAAGTTTGCATAAATCTAACTCAGCATTTGCAAAAATACTTTCAAAAGAAAAAAAACTTAAAAAAATTATCCTCTATTACAATGCAGAGTTAAATTCACAGTTTTTGCTATTCCGCTAGCTGATAATCGTCTTTTGGCGGCTGGTGATAAAGATCTTCTTGGCGGGGTTATGTTATGTGCTTCTTCCAAGACTTCTTCTTCGGTTTGGAAATCCTTTGCTGGTGGTGGTGAAGTCTGTGTTAACACATCATCATATAATTTTTGTTTGTGTGGTACTATCTCTTAAACTTTTTTGTTTGACATTATGTTCACGTGGCAAGTAAAAATTTGTTTCTTTATCAAGCGTTCGTTTGGATTTCCGATTGTGATTTAAAAATGAAATTAGTTGGTTTCGATAGCTATACCATTTTTCGGAATCATTCATGTCTTTATTCTGTAGTATTTTATTCATTGCTCTATCAAAAATGGACTGATTTGCAGTCATTTCAATTTCATCTTTAAGCCTGTTGTAAACCTCTGGCGACAGAAGTAACATCTTGTTAAGTCCATTATTTCTATGCATATTTTTCAATTAATGAGCCGATAACTCCTGATAGTACACTTCCTAATAAAACTGGTAAAAAACCTCCTCGTTGCACTAGTATTTTACGCTGTTTAGCAACAGATCTCTTTGCGCAAATCAATTTACGCATGTCCTTTTTATACCTACACAATGAGTTGTAGATATTTCCATGCGGCATGTGGTTACCTTTTAAGGTGTTGAGTGTAATTTCACAAAGAGTTTTTATAACCTCAGGGTCAGCATTTTGTATGATGGACTTTCTCAGATTTGGTTTAGCCTTTTTAAGCACATATAGAATATGCTTGTTGTCCCTTAATCGTTTCATTCGTGACGCCATTCTTACCATTTAAAGAGTTTTGCGGACAAAAACAGGTTACAAAGTGTTTATTAAATATATCAGAACGAAATCTTAAGACGTCGTTAATGTCCTGAGTTAAATCAATTAGCAAATACCTGTAAGGTATTTCAGTTATCTCTTTATATATTCTAACAAGCTCTAAACTATTTTCTGGGTAAATTTGTCGGGCCAGATGTGTAAATTGACTTTAATCCCGGGGCTTTTAAATACTACAAGATATTTACAATTGAGCGATATATCACGACGAGGGGGCAAAATCGAACCGTCACCTCCACGTGGTGCCCCCTGGATAACCAACTAACGACAGTAGTAGCGAGTGTGAGACGCTATATTCTCGCCTACCAGCGAAGGGCTAGCAACTCTTCCTGGCATTAACTTGTTGCTATGGAATCAACGGCAGAGCCTCGGACTGGACAGATTTCACGGAGACGACCCGGCAAACGTATCAAGGCTAACGATTTGAACTTATTTTCATGGAATGTAAGAACATTATACCAACCCGGTAAGCTAAAAATCCTCCTAGATGAATTGACGAAATACAGAGTGGACATAGCGGCCATCCAGGAGATGAGATGGACTGGACAGGGAATATTTGAAAAAAGAACACATAACATTTTTTATAGCTGCAAAGAAGGGACCACTTACTAGGTACAGCATTCATTGTGCGAAAGGAAATAAAACACCTCGTCAGAGGGTTTGAAGCCATAGACGAAAGAATGTGCAAGATTCATTTAAGGGGCAAATTCTTCAACTATTCAATAATAAATATACATGCTCCTACCGAAGAGAAAACAGAAGAGGAAAAGGAGATGTTTTATGACTCTTTAGAGAGAGTGTACAGAAACTGTCCTCGTCATGATATAAAGATAGTCATTGGAGATGCCAATGCAAAAATAGGACGAGAAGCAGCGTTTCAGCCGACAATTGGAAAGTTTAGTTTGCACGAACACCACAATGATAATGGATTAAGACTAATAAACTTTGCCATGGCGCAAAATATGATTATATCCAGCACCAAATTCCAGCATAAGGATATTCAAAAAGCAACTTGGAAGTCACCAGATGGTGTAACCAACAACGCAATTGATCATGTCCTTATAGATGCACGCCACCAATCCAATGTGCTGGATGTGAGAGCATTCCGCGGCGCAAATATAGACTCTGACCACTTCTTAATAGGTACCAAAATTAGGACCAGGATATCTGCAATAAAAACCAGAAGAGGAAACAGAGACCGAAAATACAACGTGGCAGGTTTGAAGGAAGAGCAAACTAGGTCTGATTACGAGAACCTACTCAACGTTAAAATAAATGAAATCACACGTAACACACACGAAGACTTGAACGATAAATGGGATGATATAAAAAGAACGATAAAAGAAACAGCTGAAGATGTTCTAGGCTTCGTGCAACAAGGGCGAAGGGTTGAGTGGTTCGATGAAGAATGCGCCCAGGCGACAAGGGAAAAAAACCGAGCGTACCAAGTCATGCTTAATAGACACAGAACAAGAAACTCTGAAGAGGAGTACAAGGAAAAGAGGAGAGCTGAGAAGAGATTGCACAAAACGAAAAAAAGGCTTTATTGGGAAGAGCAAATGAAAAAATTAGAAGAATCAGCAAACCTAAATGATGCAAGAAACTTCTACAAAAGCATAAACCAACAAAGGAAAGAATTTAAGCCTAGAGTGACAATGTGCAAAAATAAAAGTGGGGAGATATTAAGCAATCATGACGAAATATTGGCTAGATGGGCAGAGCATTTCGAGGAGCTATTAACGACCCCAGAGCAGGAGCACAGTAGTACCCCAAACGTACAGAACATGAATCCGGACAATGAGGATGATGGTACAGCAGCCCCTACCATAGAAGAAACACGCCAAGCATTGCGAACATTAAAAAATAACAAGGCATCAGGATCTGACAACATACCTACTGAACTCATTAAGCAAAGCGGAGAGGAAACTATCAGAAAATTGCATGAAGTAATAGTGGAAATCTGGAGACGGAAAGAAATGCCTGATGAGTGGAACGAGGGCATAGTGTGTCCTTTACACAAAAAAGGAGACCCTCTATCTTGCAGCAACTATAGAGGAATAACGCTGTTGAATACAACATACAAAGTGTTCTCACGTGTACTCTATAATAGACTACAACCATACGTGGAAAGAATACTAGGAGAGTATCAATGCGGTTTTCGTCCTGGAAGATCCACAACAGACCAGTTATTTGTACTCAAAGAAACCCTAGAAAAGGCCGTTGAATTTAACATAAACATCCACATGTTATTCATCGACTACAGATATGCTTACGATAGTGTGAACAGCAAGGAGTTATTTGAGACTATGGAGCAGCTCGGAATACCAAAACACCTTGTAGAGCTGACAAAAATCTCGATGAAAGATGCAAGGTGTAAAGTCAGAATTGATGGTGAATTATCCCCACCCGTCAGAACAAATAAAGGATTAAGGCAAGGTGACGCACTCTCCTGCTTGTTATTCAACGTGGCCCTAGAAAAAGCAGTAAGAGATGCATCGATTAACACATCAGGGTGTATCTTTGACAGGTCAGTGCAAATACTAGCCTTTGCCGACGATATTGCTATCCTTGGAAGATCATTTGAGAGCATGAAGGAGGCCTTTGTAGCACTTGAGCAAGCCGCAAAAAAAATCGGGTTGGAAATAAATGAGCACAAAACAAAGTATATGTGCACAAAAAACACCAGAAGTAGCAGACAAAATATAACGATCGACACCTACAACATCGAAGCAGTGGATGAATTCGTATATCTAGGCACGATTATAACGAAAGGAAATGACACATCGGCCGAAATCAGAAGACGAATAGCACTGGCTAATAAATGCTACTTTGGTCTACGCAAGCACCTGACGTCTAGAAATATTTCAAGGAAGACAAAATTGGCACTTTACACAACACTAATAAGGCCTGTCCTACTATATGGTTCGGAAGTGTGGACATTGAAAAACGCAGACGAAGCATTGGTAGGAAGATTCGAAAGGAAAATCCTTCGTTCGATCTACAAAGGAATACAGGTTGAGGGCGTTTGGAGAAGAAGATACAACTCAGAGTTGTATGAAATTAGCAAGATTCCAAACGTTGTTAAAGTGATCAAAATAAACAGACTACGATGGATTGGTCATGTACAACGAGGTGGAGAACGAAACCCGACAAGGATAGTGCTGGAGAAAGCTCCACCAGGAAAACGGAGACAAGGTCGTCCTAAGAAAAGATACATAGATGACGTCGAGGATGACTTGAGACAGTTGGGCATAAGAAACTGGAGAAGTCGGGCCAGGGATCGAGAATCATGGAGGCAAATGCTGGAGGAAGCCAAGGCCAACAATAGGCTGTGGAGCTCCTGATGATGATGATATATCACGACTGAATTTTCCTTGATGGAATACGTTTTGTGTCACAAGAATTACTGAAAAATTACGATGATGAGACCCCTTAGTGAACAGTTCACAAACTTCTTTACTATATGCATTTAACATCATGTCATCTATAACAATCAACGTTGGTTCGTTTACGTTATTTACAAACTCCTCCGGTATAGCATTTAAATATTCAATATTTTGTAGTTTAATATCTGTTGGCAGTGCACCGTGTTCTGCATTACACCATATAATTTTTCTAATTTGCGGATATATAAATACCTTATTAGTATTAAGAAGATTTTTTATAAATGTTGTTTTCCCGTATCCCGAAGGCCCCGCAACCTTAATTGTAAACGGATGATTAAACCTGATCATTCTTGTTTTGTATATAAACTGGTTATTCAACCGCAGGTATTTATACATTGCGTACACTGAGCAGAAGGCAGATAAATCAATGAACTGCATAAACCAGTGCGAAAAAATTTTAAACGTCGACATGTCACTACCAAAGGTATAGATGACTTGTGGCAGGCAGACTTGGTCGAAATGGGTTCTTACTCATCAGAAAATCAAGGTTTTCGTTTTCTTCTTACTGTGATTGATAAATTTTCAAAATATGCATGGACCTTACCGCTTAAAAGTAAAAAAGCTCTAGAAGTTACGTTAAAGCAATGCAGTCTATCTTTAACACAGGACGCATACCAAAGCATTTACAAACTGATGAAGGAAAGGAATTTTTTAATAAACCATTTCGTCAGCTGTTGCAAAAATACGACATCAACCATTATTCCACCTACAGTACTTTGAAAGCTTCAATTGTGGAAAGATTCAACAGAACGTTAAAAAATATGATGTGGAAGGAATTCAGTATGAACGGCAATTATCACTGGATTAGTATGTTAACCAAGTTAACAGATGACTACAATACAACAACACATCGTACCATTAAAATGAGACCTATAGATGTTGGACCACGTAACGAAAAACGTTTATTATTCACAGTGTACAAATATCTTAAAATAACATCAAAGCCGAAATATAAAATGGGTGATTTTGTCCGTATAAGTAGACATAAATATGTATTTGAAAAGGGGTACACACCTAATTGGTCCGCTGAAATATTTAAAATTAAAGAAGTTAAGACCATTTACCCCACAACCTATATACTCGAAGATTACCAGGGAAATATAATTCAAGGCCACTTTTATGAGCTGGAACTAGCGCCAGTGAAGAATCCTGATATCTATTTAGTAGAAAAGGTTATAAAAAGACGCGGAAGTCACGTTTTAGTAAAATGGCTTGGTTTTTCATCAAAACATAACACCTGGATTTAATATAAAAGACGTAATAAAAATGATCTTGTTTTTCTTACGGCGATAAACCCCGCGATTCTAGATCCCAGAAATCTGACTATAAACAGAAAACGGGGAAAAAGCTCAAAGCTCTTGCCCTTCAGTGGAGACTATGTGCTTTTGTTAGAAAAAGCGAGGATTTGGTATTCTGGATGTCAGATCTAACAAATGGAGGGGAATTTTAAGCTTTGAAAATCTGTCTATACCCAGCGACTCGCTAGCTGGCTGTGATGGATTTTTTGATTATTTCATCAAAACGGGGTGTTTTAAAAGTGAAATAATTGCGTAATAGTAATTTGAGAATTACTTATAAAAATATTATTTGTCAGCTCCTCCGCGTGATGATTATGCTCGTATAATCTTGAACGCTGAGCAATAAATAAATCAAAGTAAAAAAAATTAAAATAAAAAAAATTTTATTACGTGCGATTACGATCACTGCCACGGCCACGGTCTTGCTGGCCCATCCTGTTAGGCTGTTGAACCGGACGTCTGCGCCCGTTAACAAATAAAGGTAAGTAAAATGTGTATTTTAAAATATTTTTAGGCTCGTATTCATCGACCTGGATAATAAATATCGTGGATATTTCGTATTTACCGACCATGATTTTAGGGTGCACGGATAAAGTTACCAGCTGACCTGGTAATATTTTAAACCTTAAACCCTAAAAATATTTTAAAATACGCATTTTACTTACCTTGATTTTATTTATTAACTTCGCGCAACCGGCGGCACTCGAATATAAACAAACACCACCTAATCGCAATCATGGGACTGCTAAAGGGGAAGTCTGACTATTCAAAGTCTCCAAAATCGAGGGAAATCTTTACGCGAAAGCTCTTTTTGTAATCTGGGGAAGCGTTGTTAGATCTAACTGCCGGGGCCCAATGATTCCGTCAACGTGATTTTCCCCTACCACTGTCGGTGAGAGCTCGCCCAATGAAACCATCACCGTCAAAGCAGCTTTTGCTTGACAAATGTCATTGTCTACTTGTGATTGAATTAACTGTTTGATTATTTTGTATTTGTTTCAAATTAAATTATATAAAAGTAATATCTTCTTCTTCTTCGAGTACATTTTCCGCACTTTCTGTTCAAGAAAATTGTGGGCGGGTTTACAGCACCAACATAAATGTAAAAGCTTTCTTGTTTAATTAGGGTTTACTTTTTTTAACAGATGGCAGGCAAATCAAAAAAATGAGCGAAAAATGAGAGCGCTTTTGCTTGTGGAGGGGTAGACCAGCAAAATTAAAATTAAATCCAAGTCACCGTCACCATCAAAAGCAACAACAATTTATATGGAAAATCACGTTGACGGTTTCACTGGGCCCCGGCAGTAACAAAAATCTAACATTTAGAATCGCGGGGAAAAGCTACATGTGATTTGGGGTTTTTTTTAAATTCTTTTATTTAACTTACACTGTTTGTCGTCTAATCTTGGAAGTTAAATTTGACCCACTTCCCGGTTTCGGATAGAGCTGAAATTTTGCATACACGTTTAGTTTGGATGGCAATGCAATCTGGCCATTTTGTAAAAATATCAAGATGGCGGTTCCAAAATGGCGCACAATTTCCTTACACTGTTTGTCGTCAAATCTTGGAAGTTAAATTTGACCCACTTCCCGGTTTCGGATAGAGCTGAAATTTTGCATACACGTTTAGTTTGGATGACAATGCAATCTGGCCATTTTGTAAAAATATCTAGATGGCGGTTCCAAAATGGCGCCCGATTTTTGAAATTGTGCTCCGCGGCCCTCTGACATGGGTATCAAATGAAAGGATATGACAGGTAGAACACAATAAGCTATGTGGCGTCATTCCAAATTCAAAATGGCGGCCAACACTAAATTGCGGAAAGCTTATAATAGACTAAAAAGTAGAACCGATCAACTTCAACTGATGATTCTTAGCTACTATTTCCCATTATTATAATTTTCCGAAATAGTTAAATAACCCAAAATATAGATAATTCAGGGCGTTACAAAAAATTCTAATTCATCCGACACGCGAAACTGGCTGGAAGCGAGTTATTCGTCGAGAAGTGTCACAACCTTCGCTGTTGACTTTTCACCCGTTATGTCGCGGACATGAAGCGACATAGAGTTTCGGTCAATAGCCCATTTGAAAGATATTTTAATACCCGTATTTCTGCTGTTTACTACTTTTTCATATGAGCAGCCGTTAGGGAGATATTAAAAAAAATGGCGATATCAGTTATTTCAGGCACGTGAAGTGCGAACTTTGGCGTTGGATTACTCGCAAACTATACAAGCGAGAACGATGACTAAGGGCTTATTCTAAAGGTAATCACTAGCACTATAAGTTTAGTAATCGGCATTAACCCACCCAAATTAATATCTTACGAGATAATCGCAAAAAACTGCATTCAACCTCAACAACCCGAACAAGTTCGAACTTTGAGCGGCCATAACTTTGAGCCAAATTAACTTACAGACCTCGCTAAGGGCTCATTTTGTAGATAATTTTATTCTCTAATGACTTTGTAGTGATCATTTTTAGCTGTCATTGCACACAACCGAGTTATTTGGTATAAATGACCTCTACCTCTTTTTCAAGATGGCGGCTTTTCCCATTACACTGCGACCCCACAAACTTGGTTTTAACATTGTCAGATGTACCCCAACAAATTCCAAAAAAAAAAATTTTTGACCATCATGAAATGCAATTTCATGCCCTTTTTTCGACTAAATGCACTGAGCTAACTGTAAATCGCGTGAGATTTACAATAACCCTCAATTTTTTGCTTTGTTAATTTCAAATTCTAACAAAATTTCAAGACGGGAGTATATCGCATTTGCCAGTATCGGATCGCCTACAATTGCTTCGAGAGCGGATCGAACTTAGCCTCGCTGCAGCGCATGTATGACACAAAAACAATACAACTTGCGTTGTCGAGACGTGGAATATCGCCCGGGGCAAGAAGTGTTTAGGAGAACTTCTCCGGTCAGCAAACGGGCAGAACATTTCAATGCTAAATTGGCGGATAAATTTGTGAAAACACGTATAAGGAAGCAAATTGGTAATAGTCTATACGAATTGGAGGATTTCCGTGGTAAGCTTCTTGGCACTTATCATGCCAAAGATCTGCGGCCTTAGCCTTACATCTAAGTAAGTTGTCCCTGAGTAGCCCTAAAAAGACATCTCGCCGGCTTCACCGGTTTGTTGCCGATGGTCCGCTTGGGTAGCTTCCCTAGCGGATGGCGCACCTCCTTGTTTTCTTGGTCGTCTGGGGCCAAGTGTTTATGTTGTAGACCAGCAGGGGCTGCCAGAACAGTTTCCTACCGAGGAATGGTTCCTTCGGCTCTTTCCTTCTATCCATTGAACCCGGCTAGTTCAGTCGGCAAAGCATGAGACTCCTACTATCAGGGTCATGGGGCGAGCCACACGTTAGCTCAAACAACAGCTTAATACGTCAGAAAGCACGACGCCGTTTTTTTCGGCTCCTCACCCCCTCGCAAGTCGGGTTTGTGGCGCCGAAGGCGTGTATCGACGGGCTTATAAATATATGCGATAGGCACTTCGTAATGGTCATTTTTATAGTAAAATTAAAAAAGTACTGCGTTTTATAGGAAATTTTTTGGGAAAAAAGGGAAGCCTATGAAAAAGAGAGCGATTGGGGAATGAAAAAGAGGAGGCCGTTTTTTATTGGGAATCAGTTTAGTTTGGAGTAATAGGCCTGTGAAACAGGCAGCAATAAAAAATTTTTTTTTTTTTTTTTTTTTAAAAAATGAACGATTTTTTTGTTCGTCGGCCGGAAAATTTTTGAATTCTTTAAACGAAGCTCCTTCCTACCTCTCTGCCTTTCTACCCTCTGTCTTCCGGCTAGAGCTGCTGTTCGATATTCTATACGAAAAAAATAGATTGTCGAACAGTACAAAGGAGGCTTTCCCTAAGCTTCTAGTCTACCATATAAAAAAAAATAAATAAAGGTCATAGTACCATAGTTTGTGCGAGTCCTCATATGTACAAACCCGCGGTGAGGTATTCTAGTGGCCCGTAAATTATGTTGTAAAAAGGCAAGCTGATCACCCTGCCTTCCCAGAGTTTTTCGTTTTTCGAAGTTAAGCCCATTTACCCCACAACCTATATACTCGAAGATTACCAGGGAAATATAATTCAAGGCCACTTTTATGAGCTGGAACTAGCGCCAGTGAAGAATCCTGATGTCTATTTAGTAGAAAATGTTATAAAAAGACGCGGAAGTCACGTTTTAGTAAAATGGCTTGGTTTTTCATCAAAACATAACACCTGGATTTAATATAAAAGACGTAATAAAAATGATCTTGTTTTTCTAAAGGCGATAAACCCCGCGATTCTAGATCCCAGAAATCTGACTATAAACAGAAAACGGGGAAAAAGCTCAAAGCTCTTGCCCTTCAGTGGAGACTATGTGCTTTTGTTAGAAAAAGCGAGGATTTGGTATTCTGGATGTCAGATCTAACAAATGGAGGGGAATTTTAAGCTTTGAAAATCTGTCTATACCCAGCGACTCGCTAGCTGGCTGTGATGGATTTTTTGATTATTTCATCAAAACGGGGTGTTTTAAAAGTGAAATAATTGCGTAATAGTAATTTGAGAATTACTTATAAAAATATTATTTGTCAGCTCCTCCGCGTGATGATTATGCTCGTACAATCTTGAACGCTGAGCAATAAATAAATCAAAGTAAAAAAAATTAAAATAAAAAAAATTTTATTGCGTGCGATTACGATCACTGCCACGGCCACGGTCTTGCTGGCCCATCCTGTTAGGCTGTTGAACCGGACGTCTGCGCCCGTTAACAAATAAAGGTAAGTAAAATGTGTATTTTAAAATATTTTTAGGCTCGTATTCATCGACCTGGATAATAAATATCGTGGATATTTCGTATTTACCGACCATGATTTTAGGGTGCACGGATAAAGTTACCAGCTGACCTGGTAATATTTTAAACCTTAAACCCTAAAAATATTTTAAAATACGCATTTTACTTACCTTGATTTTATTTATTAACTTCGCGCAACCGGCGGCACTCGAATATAAACAAACACCACCTAATCGCAATCATGGGACTGCTAAAGGGGAAGTCTGACTATTCAAAGTCTCCAAAATCGAGGGAAATCTTTACGCGAAAGCTCTTTTTGTAATCTGGGGAAGCGTTGTTAGATCTAACTGCCGGGCCCAATGATTCCGTCAACGTGATTTTCCCCTACCACTGTCGGTGAGAGCTCGCCCAATGAAACCATCACCGTCAAAGCAGCTTTTGCTTGACAAATGTCATTGTCTACTTGTGATTGAATTAACTGTTTGATTATTTTGTATTTGTTTCAAATTAAATTATATAAAAGTAATATCTTCTTCTTCTTCGAGTACATTTTCCGCACTTTCTGTTCAAGAAAATTGTGGGCGGGTTTACAGCACCAACATAAATGTAAAAGCTTTCTTGTTTAATTAGGGTTTACTTTTTTTAACAGATGGCAGGCAAATCAAAAAAATGAGCGAAAAATGAGAGCGCTTTTGCTTGTGGAGGGGTAGACCAGCAAAATTAAAATTAAATCCAAGTCACCGTCACCATCAAAAGCAACAACAATTTATATGGAAAATCACGTTGACGGTTTCACTGGGCATCGGCAGTAACAAAAATCTAACATTTAGAATCGCGGGGAAAAGCTACATGGATTTGGGGTTTTTTTTAAATTCTTTTATTTAACTTACACTGTTTGTCGTCTAATCTTGGAAGTTAAATTTGACCCACTTCCCGGTTTCGGATAGAGCTGAAATTTTGCATACACGTTTAGTTTGGATGGCAATGCAATCTGGCCATTTTGTAAAAATATCAAGATGGCGGTTCCAAAATGGCGCACAATTTCCTTACACTGTTTGTCGTCAAATCTTGGAAGTTAAACTTGACCCACTTCCCGGTTTCGGATAGAGCTGAAATTTTGCATACACGTTTAGTTTGGATGACAATGCAATCTGGCCATTTTGTAAAAATATCAAGATGGCGGTTCCAAAATGGCGCCCGATTTTTGAAATTGTTCTCCGCGGCCCTCTGACATGGGTATCAAATGAAAGGATATGACAGGTAGAACACAATAAGCTATGTGGCGTCATTCCAAATTCAAAATGGCGGCCAACACATACGCTATTTGTCGTCAAATCTTGGAAGTTAAATTTGACCCACTTCCCGGTTTCGGATAGAGCTGAAATTTTGCATACACGTTTAGTTTGGATGACAATGCAATCTGGCCATTTTGTAAAAATATCTAGATGGCGGTTCCAAAATGGCGCCCGATTTTTGAAATTGTGCTCCGCGGCCCTCTGACATGGGTATCAAATGAAAGGATATGACAGGTAGAACACAATAAGCTATATGGCGTCATTCCAAATTCAAAATGGCGGCCAACACTAAATTGCGGAAAGCTTATAATAGACTAAAAAGTAGAAAATATAACCGATCAACTTCCAATTTTGCACACACTCGTAGTTCGGGTGGTTAATGTGTATGAATGATGAGATGAATAGTTGAGTTAAGGGTGAGTTGATAATAAAGAAGTAATACACGTTACAAAAAATCACAAACAAACACAGAGATGCTGCTGTCAACTAAATTCAACTATTCAAATACTGAACTCATGTCCGTATGCATAATTTCAACTAAACCCAGGTAGCAGAGCTGAGTCGAGTTCAGTCAACCTTAACCCAACTCGACTCCCGTTTACATGTAGTTAGACTTGGGTTCAACTTGAGTTCAACTCATCATGTATAAGTACTAAATGCAATCTGACCTTTTTGTAAAAAAAATCAAGAAGACGGTTCCGAGATGGCGGCCGTTTTTGCAATTATGTTCCACCGAGCCCACGACATGGGTATCAAATGAATACAGTAAACTGTGTGACGTAATTTTAAATCTAATAGAATTGCCATCATAAAATGGCGGAATACATATAATAAACTAAAAAGTAGAAAATAAAATAAATGGTTAAAAAAAAATGTTTAAAAAAAATTCTTTTCATTAACTAAAAAATGTACTGAAAAGTAAAAAATAAAAAATATTTTAAAGAAAGCGTGAAATTTCAATTTTAATGAAAAAGTTAATTAAAAGAATGGCGCGTTTTTCATCAAAAATTGAAAATATAACTGTAAATCGCGTGAGATTTACAATAACCCTCAATTTTTTGCTTTGTTAATTTCAAATTCTAACAAAATTTTTTGATGAAAAATGCGCCATTCTTTTAATTAACTTTTTCATTAAAATTGAAATTTCACGCTTTCTTTAAAATATTTTTTATTTTTTACTTTTCAGTACATTTTTTAGTTAATGAAAAGAATTTTTTTTAAAAAATTTTTTTAACCATTTATTTTATTTTATTTTCGTACAGCAGGCGTATGCTTTAATTTACTGATTGAATAACAACGATTCTTGATCAATCACAATGAAATTATTAGGGGCTATTTTTAATGTGATGGGAGTCTTGAACTCGTTTGGGTACACAGCATTTTATCACGTCATTCTGCTTTCAATATGCACAGAAACAAAAAAAAATATCGAATGAAAAAGAACGTTTCCTTTCATCAGTCATAATAAATTTATTTAGGCAACCGATGTAAAAAAATTTCGATGAATAACAACAGTTCTTATCAGACATAATGAAAAAAAGTGACAATTTTTCGCAACTTAAAAAAAATTTTTTTTTTTGGAAAAAAAATTTCACCTTAGATTGATTAAAAAGTGGGTTAATTATAACTTTTTTTAAGGTTTTTTAGGTTCAAGTAGAAGAGAATTTAATCCTGAATACAATCAATTTTGTCTCGTTTCGATAGGACGTTAAATTTTGTTCCTATCTTTCTCGCCACACGACACATGCACGCTCGAGGCGCCTCGGCGAAATGCTTGTACCCGGCATATTATGACATATATGTTAATGAAAAAATTTGAGAAAAATGTTGAAATATATAACAATAATACCTGAAAGTTTCGTTTCAATTAAATATTTATTTCCTTCCCTAAAAATTCCTCAAAAAAATAGATTTTTTGAAGCCTCTAAAGCAGGCTCCCCCTTAAAGAAAAATCTATATTCAAATTAATTGATGCAAAAAGATGTAGAAAAACGGAAGGCAGAAATGGAAACGCATGGAGCTAAGTCGTTGAGTTGAAGTGTCATTTCAACTCCAACACAACTCAACCCGACTTCCATGGAAACCCAATATATGTGTGATTCGCTAAGCGGCCACACGCGCCTATATTTTCAGAAGCATTTTGTACGATGGTTGACGGAGCGTGTGAAACTGACCAAGATAATAATAATAATAAGACTATGCGGTACAATAAAAAACGATAATTATTTATTGCATTACTGAAATGAATTTGGATAGTTAAAACTAAACCCGAAATACAATGGCATTGTAAAAGATGTATGAGTTTTTTTCGACAACTCTTCGAACTTTGAATCAAAAAATGATTTGAAGCAATGTATATTTACAAATTGAAATTGGACATTAATTCATTTCAGAATATCGAAGAAATTGAAACTTTTTAACTTTAAACTGTGGTATTCCAAAATACAATGACATTGTAAATTCTGTATGAGTTTCTTTGGAAATGTTCCGTTCTCCCATCCAAAAACTGTTTATTTTAAGCAACGTAAATTAAAAATAAAGTTTGAATTTAACAACACGTTATGATATAAACGTTGTATGAGTAAATTGAATCAACATTGTATGAGTAAATTGAATTGAATGTTAAATTGTTATCCTGAAGTTCGTTAGAACTTCCGTATGAGCTTTTATAAGGATTATGTTAATTTAAATAAAAAATATAATGAAAAATGATGATGACTTATGAACGTATGTTTACCAATTCTATTACCCCCTCCACACACACGAGTACCAGAAGTGTTGAAAATAAAAATCGTCGAGGTTCTTTTTCAACAAATCTAGTTTTAATAATTATTTTCTTTTATTTTTAATCATTTTCACATTTGAATAAAGTTTTTTGTATGATTTTTATGCATTTTTTAAATGCTGGATCTCAATTTTGTCACTTTTTTCTTGTCGGGTCGGTTTACTGGCAACGCCACGAGGGGGCAGCACTTGACACCGAAAACAATCTTTAATATGAAAAAAGTACAATAAAAGCAGTAAAAACAAGTAAAAAGTGTATAGAAAATAAAAAAAATAATAAAATAAAAATAAACATTATCACAAAGAATCATAACAATAATTAATTAGGTCAAAAATTAAAATATGAATAGCTATGTCGGTAATGTAGAAAACGCAAAGTTTTAATATAACCAACAAGATGGCGCTGCAGTATGTCCGCATGTTTTCTTGCTAATCTAAGTAGCTATTCGTCGTTGATCAAACGCCATCTTCATATTTTGGTTTCATTCGACAGCGCTTTTCTTTCCTGAACATTACAAACAAACTTTTCCGCGGCAGTGTTTACGTGTGATTGCGGGCAACTTTGTGTGCGCCCGGTTTATTTTGTGAAAAAAAAAAAACAAGTCAATTCGTTCGGTAAAATTCTTATCTTACAATTAGAATTATTCCAATTTAAGAACGGTGAATTGACAAAAATTAAGTTCAAGTATAATATAACAAGCGCTTCAACAGATGTAATCAAAAACGAGGGCCATAATTATCGAGTTATAAGTGCTATATTACACCATGGTTTTACAGTAAATGCAGGTAACTATACAAGTTTCATTAGAAAAGGCAAAATATGGTATGAAGCTAATGATACAAAAATTACAAAAGTAAATGGCCGAGAAATTAAAAAAATGTTTATTTATTTATATTGGACAGACAATAAATCAGAAGAAATATATATGTTCAAATAATAAAATGAGTCGAAACTGTATGAGTGAATTCAATTTTCAATTGTAATCCGAACTTTTAAACTAAAATAAATTTAATAATCTTTGATTTTAACAAAACGTGATGATAACAAAAACAGTATGAGTTGATTTTAAAACATAGCGCATATAAAGAGCAAAAAAAATTTACAATTCTCATATTTCATAAATCATATCAATTAATATTGCGATATTAGTACCATGATATCCTAAAATACAACGATATTGTAGATATTTAGTATGAGTTTTTTTAAATATCATCCAAATAAATCTTAATTCTAACAAAACGTCATGATATCTTAGAATATAAATTTTTTCTTAAATTCCATACTGTTGAAATTAACATCATGAATTGGAATTCGCGAAACGTGCGCGAACTTGTAACATAACGGAAGTGATATAAAAAAACAGTATGAGTACGTATGAAAAAATAGTACGTAATCGTAAAACATAGTTTAAGAAAAACTGAACTTTCAATCAAAAAACTTGAACATCTTAGAAAACTTCATTATAAAAAAACAGTATGAGTACGTATGAAAAAAATAGTACGTAATCGTAAAACATAGTTTAAGAAAAACTGAACTTTCAATCAAAAAACTTGAACATCTTAGAAAACTTCATAATATGATAAACGGCATGAGTTGATAGTAACAAATTAAAAACGCTAAAGGAGTGTAGGATTTTGTATTAAAATTATTACATTCGAAAATGCTTTGTGATAAGAATGAAAATCGAAATTTCCGTAACACCAGATATCTGGAACAAGAATCAATTCAAACAATGTATATAACAAAAATGTATCGATTCTTCAACAGAATTTGTAAACAAAATTTTTAAAGAAAACTTATACCGGCCCCATTTCATACATTCAACAAACTCATAAAATTAATAATTGAGGACTACTCTGAAATTGTACATAGTAATGCGACTCTATCTCGAAATACTATCTCAACATAGTGCCGATAGTAAACCGCGGTGAAAATAGCACTACTAAAAACTGCTATTCCGCAAATGACACCAAAATTATTGTTATGGTAAAAATATTTGTTTTCTAATAAGTTCAAATTCCAGAAATGTTATAATAATCGATACATATTTGTATGGGCTCTAGTCGGAAGCCGAGTTGCTTAAATGTGCACTAGATGACGATGGTATTCAGATTTCTGGACGGAAAAATCGTCCATCCAATTACACTGTTGAACAGCGAATATCACCCAAGGTCGGGACCTGGTGAACTTGGTTTATGTCATTGAGAAATGATATTTTACCAAGTTTGATGCAAATCGGTGTAACAAATAAAAAGTTATTAATGTTTAAAGTTTGAAATTTTCGGAAAAAAAGTTGTCCGATTTACTTGGTTTTTGGCATAGTTATTACTAACAAAAAATTAAAGTGTTTAGCGTTGTTGAATATTTTTTTAAACAATTATTTAAACTATTTAAACAATTAATTTAATTTTTTTTACACAATTAATTAAATTAAAATATTTTTTAATGTTTAATAACACAATTACATAACAATTAATTCATGCTTTATAATATATTTTTGTTATCTGCGGAAAATTCTACGCACACTCATACCAAAAAAAATCATTTTTCAAATTATTCAGTTTTTTGTTTATAACTTTTTATTTTTAATACCGAATTGTTAAAAATTTCAGATTATGATTCCTCTTTATGTCCTCCACCTACCCTACCCTATAAAGGGTTTCCTTGGGTGAAATTTTAAAATCGAATCTGTTCAACAGTGTTATCATGACTTCTCTTCTATATCACCTACATAACCTCTAAACTAAAATCGAATAAAAGTACACACGAAAATGTCTGACAGATGAAATTCGACCTTATGTTTAATCGTCAGTTACTAAAAACGTCATCACGCAAGTAGCGTGTTATCTTATTTGAATCAAACTAACTCTCCCAAACGAAAACACCCTGGTAGCCAGCTTTATGTAGAATTTACACAAATTTCATGTAAAATGCTTTTACATCAAGATTTACACAAAATTTACATGCACCTAACTCTGCATAGTTCTAGAAGATTTACATAAATACTAAACGAGGAAAAAACTGGAAAAAAAATTTAAGTTCGAAAAACCTCAGAATTGTATTTTTTATTCATTTTTAAATTGAAATAAAAATTTCTAAAAAAAACGTTGTAAAAACTATGTAAAAATAGTATATTATGCACCGAGCGCGCCACTGCGCCGAGTGCTATATGGTATTTTTTGAAACTTGACAGCGGAACAAAAAGTGGAACTAAACATGTCAGAGTTCGCATACAGCACGAGGTTATGTTTAGTTCCACTTTTTGCAGCCGTTAAGTGTCAAAAATAATGTATGTAAATCTTCCTGGACAATGCGTAGTTAGGTGCATGTAAATTTTGTGTAAATCTTTTTGTAAAGTTCGGCTACTAGGAAAATTATGTATCTGTTCGAACCGAAAAAGATTTTAAAAGACTACGTAATTATAACACGAAATAACAACAAAAAAGTAAATTCATTGAACATGAAAACCCTTTCTCTTATTAAAATCCGTGTCCTTCTGATTAAAATCGTTGAATGATATGAACATGGCAGTATAAGGTTTCTTTACGCATTTTAGGTACGATTCTTTATTGGTCGAGTTTGAACGGAACAGAAAACAGCAATATTTGACAGTTTTTAACCAAGATTCTGACTTTTTTTATTGTTAAAATTTTTTAAACATATCAAAAGTTAACGGCAGTCGGAGAGGCGCAGCGCACGCTATTTTTTTTCTAGTTCAACAGTAGAACTCAAGCGAACAGAATGGTTTGGGTGTTCCAAAATAACACTGTAAGATAATCGATCCCTAAAGGTTTTCGGGGTCGCTGATCACGAAAATCGGGGTCCCGCGGTCCTAAAACATGGGCGTCACCCTTAAAAATGCAAAAAAACACCCCTTTTTAGGGGTTTTCGCGATTATTTCAATAATAATGAAAACCAATGCAATGAAAAACACTTTTTTTTAATAATTATTTTCGAAGGTGGTCGATTTGTACTAAATGAAGGCGAACTTTATGATAAGGGGTAGTCCTAAAGGGTTGAAACCACTCCTAAATCGGCTAAAAATAGAAAAACATGTAAACATTTTTTTTTAATTTTGTGCCTCAAATTCGATTGTGGACGTACTGTCAGGCAAAAATAAATAATTTTCAACCCTTAAGGGGTTAAAACTACCCCTACAATTATAAAAATCAACTTTACCTATATAAAAAAAATTGCAATTTTTTTTACTTTTTGCTTGAAATTAGGTTCAATAGGTATTATCGGCCAAAAATTTATTATTTTCAACCCTTGAGAGGGTAAAACTACCCCTACATTATAATTATAATTGAAAAAAATGCAAATGCAATATTATTTTACCCTTAAGGGTGGAAAATTATTTATTTTTGCCTGACAGTACCCCATAAAAGAGGCATAAAATTTAAAAAAAAATGTTTACATGTGTTTCTACTTTTAGCCGATTTAGGGGTGGTTTCAACCCTTTAGGACTACCACTTATCATAAAGTTCGCCTTCATCATCATCTGTAGCACTACAGCCTATTATTGGCCTTGGCTTCCTCCAACATTTCTCTCCATGCCGTTCGGTTCCTGGCTAATGCCTTCCAGTTGCGTACGCCTAACTTTACTAAATCTTCCTCAACGGAGTCCATGTATCGCTTTTTTGGTCGACCTGTATTTCGCTTTCCATCAGGAATTCGATTCAACGCTATTTTTGCGGGGTCGCTATCGTCAAGCCTTTGTACGTGTGCCACCCATCGCAATCTACTTAATTTTATACTTTTGACAATGTCGGGTCCCCGGTACAGTTGGTATAATTCGTGATTATATCTCCTTCTCCATTCACCGTTTTCGCAGACACCGCCAAATATTGTGAGTAGAATTTTTCTTTCAAAAGTGCCTAGAAGAGTTTCATCAGCCACTTTCAAAGTCCATGCCTCTGATCCAAACATCAGAACGGGCTTGATTAGCGTGGTATATAGTTTACACTTCATTCCTCTAGACAAAATGCGTGATGTAAGATTTTGTCGAAGTCCAAAATAGCATCTGTTAGCAACGTTTATTCTCCTTCTGATCTCCGTTGTCTCACCACTGTCAGCTTGCAATACGGTTCCAAGATACGTAAATTCTTTAACGGTTTCTATATTATATGCATCTATGGTGATATTTTGTCTTGGAGTTGCGTATCTTTTTGAAGTACAAAGATACTTAGTTTTTGCTTCGTTGATGAGCAATCCCATCTTTTTCGCAGTTCTTCCAGTTTGATGAAGGTTTCTTTCACACTCGCAAACGACCTACCTATTAGAGCGACATCATCAGCATAAGCCATCGTTTGTGTTGACTTGTTAAAGATGGATCTCGTTGTTTCTACCCCAGCGTCTCTCACCACCTTCTCCAACACTATGTTAAATAGGAGGCATGACAGCGCGTCACCTTGTCTCAGGCCTCTCTGTGATGTGAAACTATCTGAGAGGTCTCGTTCAACTCGTACTCTGCATCGTACTACCTCGATGTAGCTTTTGTTACTTCGATTAGGTGTTTTGGAAATCGGAAGCACTCCATAGCTTTAAATAACTCCACGCTTGACGCTGTCATATGCTTGCTTGAAGTCTATAAACAGTACGTCAATATTGATGTTGAACTCCCAATTTTTCCAAAATTCTTCTTAGAGTGGAAATATGGTTTGTAGTGGACCTACCTGGTCTGGCTGAGTTGAGGAGGGTAATACCCCTATAGTTCTCACAAACGAGTTGATCTCCTTTTTTATGCAGGGGGCATATCACACCTTCCGTCCATTCAAGTGGGATCTTTTTCTGACGCCAGATCGATTCTATAAGTTTATGTAATCCATTCCTTAATTCTTGGCCCCCATATTTCCACATCTCAATTGCTATGCTATCTTTTCCTGGGGCTTTATTGTTTTTGAGATTCGTCATAGCTTCTTGTACGTCGTCCATTGTAGGGACATCACTTTCATTAGCAGCACCAGTATCACTATCATTATTGGTTGGTGCGTTTCTATTTGTTTGATTCACATCACTTTCACTCTCATTTTCGTCGCCTCTATTCAGTAGCTCATTAAAATACTCCCCCCATCTTTCTAAAACCTCTTCTTTTTGGCTCAGGATATTACCGTTTTTGTCCTTACACATCGATACTGGTATAAACTCTTTACGTTGCTTGTTCACTTTCTCATATAACTTCCTCACTTCGCTATTATTCCCGAGTTCGTTTATCTCTGCAAATTGTTCCTCCAGCCACGTCTTCTTTTTTCTTTTGTGCGTACGTTTTTCTAGTCGTCGTTTTTCCTTAAAGATCGCTACGGAATTTCTAGTTCCATATCTTTGCAGCAAATTAGTATATGCTTCATTCTTATCTTTAGTTACTCTAGCGCACTCTTCGTCGAACCAGTCTTGACGTCTTGCTCGTCTTTCATAGCCTAGCTTGGTTGTAGCGGCTTCCTTTATTATGGTACTTAGTTTTGCCCATTTCTCATCAATATTGGCATCGATACTTGTAGCTTCGTTGTAGTTCGCCTTCATTTAGTACAAATCGGCCACCTTCGCAAATAAATATTTAAAAAAAGTGTATTTCATTGCATTAGTTTTCATTATTATTGAAATAATCGCGAAAACCCTTAAAAAGGGATGTTTTTTGCATTTTTAAGGGTGACGCCCATGTTTTAGGACCGCGGGACCCCTATTTTCGGGATCAGCGACCCCAAAAACCTTTAGGGTTCGATTTTCTGAACGGTGTTATTTTGGAACACCCCCCACTCCGCGTTTTGAATGGACTGTATACGGGAGTGATACCAGCGTTTATTACCAGGGCGTAGTTGTGTGCTGCTGACTTAAACTGAGGCTGAACCCTCGTTCCCCCCATGTGACATAGATATTTTTTTTTTGTGACATAGAGATTTTATTTTTAGATTTGTAGGTTAATGGGGCCCATCCACAGGACAACTGGCTGCCCAAACTGAGTTGTGTTGGCACTGAATCGCAGCGTGTATGGGGCAGTTGGCAAACTGATTTGACAGTTTTAAGTTTGGGCAACTAGTCGCGCTGTGTATGTTGCAGTTTGGCAAACTACTTGCATTAATTAAGCCTGAATTCGAAAATTATATTTTTTTGCAAGATTATATTTTCATTGTATTGCATAATTTTTAATTTAAATTATGAAAGTTCACATAATATTAAATTATTTTCATAATTTATATGTTTAGGATTTAATTTATATTTTAAAAACATACAAATATTTATATTAATAATTAAAAAATTTATAATTAACATAAAAAATCATTACTACCCATTTTTTATAATCATAAAACTTAATCGCAGGTTTTCTACAATTTTATTTAACGTTCAAATTGCCTATAAAATACTGAATTGACAGTTGAAGTATCAACTCAGTTGAAGCGTTTGTGGCAAAACACCAACTCTTTGCACAACTCAGTTTGGGCAACCAGTTGGCCTGTGGATGGGCCCCATAAGAAACACGTTTTATTCACTTGGTAACGTTTTATTAAATCAAGGGAATGGAGCAGTGTTTCCTTCCCTACAAATCAGGGATAACTTAGACGTTGTTCATGCACTTGAGATGGAATCTCACGTTCTGACAAATCAATATGCACGTCGTAAAGATAGTAATAGAGAAAATACGTTGTTAATTGTTGTTAAATGTATGAAATGGGGCCGGTATTACTTCTTTAAAAATTTTGTTTACAAATTCTGTTAAAGAATTGATACATTTTTGTTATATACATTGTTTGAATTGATTCTTGTTCCAGATATCTGGTGTTACGGAAATTTCGATTTTCATTCTTATCACAAAGCATTTTCGAATGTAATAATTTTAATACAAAGTCATATACTCCTTTAGCGTTTTTAGTTTGTTACTATCAACTCATGCCGTTTATCATATTATGAAGTTTTCTAAGATGTTCAAGTTTTTTGATTGAAAGTTCAGTTTTTCTTAAACTATGTTTTACGATTACGTACTATTTTTTTCATACCTACTCATACTGTTTTTTTATATCAGTACCGTTATGTTACAGGTTCGCGCACGTTTCGCGAATTTCAATTCATGATATTAATTTCAACAGTATGGAATTTAAGAAAAAATTTATATTCTAAGATATCATGACGTTTTGTTAGAATTAAGATTTATCCCACCAAAAAAACATTAAAAATGTGAATTAGAAGTTCGAGGGCGCGTAAATTATTTATTGGGACAGTTTAAAACACACTTATAACAAAAAGAAGTGATATGGATTAGTCAAGATGAATCGTTAATAGCATGAAATAATTAAACACGTGCATTTACGAACGAATTCAAACGAATTTTACAACAATTTTAGAGCATGAATCTTAGCTGTCCTTCGAAATGTAACAAATTAGAAATACTATAGACTGAGCCACACTGAATTCAGCAAAGATTCATGCTAAGTATACAACGAACGCGCCAGCCAACTTTTTCGCGGTTGATAATACTTTATTGAGTTTTAAATAAAAATTGGCAGTTGTATAATTCCTTTGAATTCGTTCGTACAGTTAGTCGTGGGGGTTGCGAAGAAAATGGTAATACGTCCTCTTGAGGTGGCCTCGGTGGATCTAACTATTTATTGAGTATACTATATTGCTTATTGTATTCTACTGTATCCGCCCTCTTGAGATGACAGCCATGGATCTAACCCGATATTGAGTATATTATATCGCTTATGGTATTCTACTTATGATAACCTTTCAATGGATAGTCGAGGTGGTGGTGAAGAAACGGTAGTCCGCCCTCTTGAGACGGCCGCCATGTATATAAAGACATAGCTTATTGTATTCTACTTATCATACCGTTTCATTTGATACCCATGTCGAGGGGTTGTGAAGAAAATGGTAATCCGCCCTCTTGAGATGACCGCCATGGATCTAACCAGATATTGAGTATATCATATCGCTTATGGTATTCTACTTATGATAACCTTTCAATGGATACCTATGTCGAGGTGGTGGTGAAGAAATGGTAGTCCGCCATCTTTAGACGCCGCCATGGATATAAAGACATAGCTTATTGTATTCTACTTATCATACCCTTTCATTTGATACCCATGTCGAGGGGGTTGTGAAGAAAATGGTAATCCGCCCTCTTGAGATGACAGCCATGGATCTAACCAGATACTGAGTATATTATATCGCTTGTGGTATTCTACTTATGATACCCTTTCAATTGATACCTACATATGTCGAGGTGGTGGTGAAGAAACGGTAGTCGGCCCTCTTGAGACGGCCGCCATGGATATAAAGACATAGCTTATTGTATTCTACTTATCATACCCTTTCATTTGATACCCATGTCGAGGGGGTTGTGAAGAAAATGGTAATCCGCCCTCTTGAGACGCGTACCATGCGTACACTTTTTGTTAATCATCGAAATGATAGGGAATGTTATTTGACATCAACAGTGCTGGATTTGACTAACTTGTAAGGAATATGTCATATTTTTAGAAATAAATTACGAGTACGAACTCGGCATTCGGTATTTCAAAATTTTACTGTACATTTGTACTGTGAACTACATGTTTTTTATAGTACATAACGCAATCTGATACCATAGTTGCGACTAACTACTTTAAATGAATACATTTTGTTAATCATCTAATGCCATCTAGCATCAACAGTTCGAGTAAACACTTTTCGACTAACTAGTAGCACCATCTCATTTATTGAGCAATTGAAATAACGCCATCTGACAGAATAATTTTGAGTACCCACTTTTTTAGACTGAAGAAGAAAAAAGTGCGATTCGAAATGTAAAAAATGTAAAAATAAAGAAAACGAAGAATGATAGGAAAAAAAACTCATGAAATAATAAATTATTTATATTTTGGTTATCGGTTACAAATGAAAAATTACTTATATCTATAATATAAAAATGAATCGCTAAATGTGTTGCTAAGCGCAAAACTCGAGAACGGCTGGACCTATTGGACAAATTTTGTTTTTCGAATATTCGTTGAAGTACGAGGATGGTTCTTACGGAGAGAAAAATTTAAAAATTTGCCTGAAAAAACAAAAAAAAAACACTCCTCTATATTCCCATACAAAAGATTCGTAATAATACTTAAAAGTCAATTTGTACTTTAATAGCATACCATAATGAAAGGTTATGATAAGTAGAATACAATAAGCAATGTAGTATACAAAATATACCTTTAGATCCATGGTGGCCGTCTCAAGAGGCCGGATTACCACTTTCTTCACAACCACCTCGACATGGGTATCAAATGAAATGGTATGATAAGTAGAATACAATAAGCAATGTAGTATACAAAATATACCTTTATATCCATGGCGGCCGTCTCAAGAGGCCGGATTACCACTTTCTTCACAACCACCTCGACATGGGTATCAAATGAAAGGGTATGATAAGGAGAACACAATAAGAAATGTGGTATACTCAATATACGTTAGATCAATGGCGGCCGTCTGAAGAGGCCGGATTACCACTTTCTTCACAACCACCTCGAGATGGGTATCAAATGAAAGGGTATGATAAGTTGAACACAATAAGCAATGTGGTATACTCAATATACGTTAGATCCATTGGGGCCGTCTCGAGAGGGCGGGGTACCACTTTCTTCAAAACCCCCTCAACATGGGTATCAAATGAAAGGGTATGATAAGTAGAATATAATAAGCCATGTAGTATACAAAATATACCTTTAGATCCATGGCGGCCGTCTGAAGAGGCCGGATTACCACTTTCTACACAACCACCTCGACATGGGTATCAAATGAAAGGGTATGATAAGTAGAACACAATATGAAATGTGGTATACTCAATATACGTT
The DNA here is from genome assembly GCA_949987705.1 of Thereva unica. NCBI lineage: Eukaryota > Metazoa > Arthropoda > Insecta > Diptera > Therevidae > Thereva > Thereva unica. Next base: position 114,725,007 of record OX465281.1, on the reverse strand, counting down.
AGATCCATGGCGGCCGTCTCAAGAGGGCGGGATACCACTTTCTTCACAACCCCCTCGACATGGGTATCAAATGAAAGGATGTGATAAGTAGAATACCATAAGCAATGTAGTATACTAAAAAAACGTCGACTACGGTGGTTTGGACATGTTTGCCGAATGGATGATAACCGCTTGCCACGTAAACTTCTCTGGCGAGACCGTCCTGCAGACTGGAGAATACAGCGATCGGCACCGAAGAAAACCTGGTTGAAGAATATCGAGGGTGACTTCAAGAATCAACGATTATCAGTTACCGAGGCTCGAGACACCGCCAAAAACCGAGAAGAATGGAAGCGAATCGTGAATTTGATGCAATATGAGTTCCCTGTGAACAACAAATCCTAAACGGAAAATAATTATCTAATTCCCATTTTCAAATGTACAAAATTCCTTAACGGACAAATCTTCAACGTACAAAAATCCACTTCAACAAATGTAACATTCTCAGACGCAACCTGATCGCGTTTATTTTTCACAAGCTTTTCTGGCCATTAAAAAACAAAAAAGACATCCACGGGAGGAACGTAACTTTACCCACCCGATCTAGCGCAATTTGCAATGCGCCGCGTGAGAAACGCGCGGTAAGCAAGTTGCGCAGGTGGGAAAAAGTTCAAGGGCGCGTTTCTCCCAGCCTGAGGCAAATTTTCCTTGCCACCACCGGCGGGTGGCGATTTTAATTAATTGAGTGTTTTTTGAACTACCATCCGCGGCGGGCGCGTCCCCGAATTATGAAAATTTTTATAATCAAAAAGTTCTAAGTCAGAGTGTTGTTTTAACGGCCAAGTGCGGCGGGAGTGTCGCCATGTTCTTAAAATCGAGTGTTGCCTAACCACGGTTACCGGCGGGTGGCGGTTTTAATTAATTAAGTTTCCGGGCGTTTCTTTTGTTGAAATAGGGTTGCTCGGTGTTAAAATAAGTTAAAATAAAGTGCGTTTCGCAAAAATATAAATGGAAAAGGAATTTTAAAATAAAGTGCGTTTTGCAGAAATATAAACGTAAAAAGAATTGTGTTAAAAAAAAATTTACATATTATATATCTATGCAATAATATACAATTAGTTTTTTTATCCTAATAAAAATAGTTAAAATAAAGTGCGTTTTGCAAAAATATAAATGGAAAAAGAATTGTGTTAAAAAAAAATTATATATTATATATCTATGCAATAATATACAATTAGTTTTTTTTATTCTATTAAAAATAGTTAAAATAAAGTACGTTTCACAAAAATATAAATGGCAAAAAGAAGTGTTTATTTTAAATAAAATAACAAATTAAAATTAATAATAATATAACAATTGGTGAGTCATTTTCATATAACCGTCACTGTGAGATATTTTTACATAACAATTGGCGCAGCCGGTAGGATCTGGGTGCGCTAACAGCAAAGTCGTTAATACTGCTGGTCAAGGCTCCATTGACCTTTTACCCAAGGCTGAGCCTAACTTGGGGGCAGTGTTAGCGCCTACAGCTACAAAAACAGCGTGTAAAAAATCCCAGATCCTCCAACGAATCTTCGCTCGGGGGTGTACAACCACGGTGCCTCTGCTCCAGGCGAGCACGCGCTCACCCCCTATTGTATAGCATCGCGGGACTTTTAGTGGGATTCATCCCTGTCCAGGACAAGGTCAAATAAGGACAAACAAGGCGACAACAACTATTTAGAGACTCCCCCATCGAGGGAACAGCAAATCCCAGCAGGCGACCAAACTACTCCACGCTACACTACATTATCAAGGCCCAACGACATTCCGACGGACCATCCGCCCATTCGACGAAGGAACATTCCTGTGCGTGAACAAGATATCATCAAGGACTGCATCAATTCTTCTTCTTCTTCTTTGTGCCCCTTTAATCCCTCATGGGACATAGGGCGGAAACAGTTGCCCTCCAGCGGACTCTGTTTTGCGCGACAGCTCTCAGCTCTGACCAGGATCTCCCAGTTGTTGCGGCCTCTGCTAGTAGGGTCCTCCTCCACGTCTGCTAGTAGGGTCCTCCTCCACGCATCAATTCAGTTCCTACAAATGTTGGACGCAGTCAACATGTTTGCTACGTTTATTGTATGTAGAAAACTTAAATTTTCTTTTAAAAAAAAATTCTTATTGTAGTTTATTATCAATATTATTTTAAATCCTATTATACCCACATAACTAAAGAAAATAGAAACATAATTCGATTCATAGTTAGTACATAAATGAGTGTAGGTTAATGAAGAAATTTCTTTTTTATAATTAACTTATTCGTAGTTCTTCTAAATGGATTGACAACCCAACAAAAGAAAAGAATTCAAAATATTAATGTAAAAATATCCAAGTGCAAATTATAAATGATAATTGAACATAATTATTTACATTTTGTTTTACAAAATTAAAATGAAAATATGTAGGTATATATCATTGCCGATAATACCTTAAAATAAAATATGTATAAAAGAAATATCAAAAATCATTCCGGACTCGGACAAGTTTAATCGATCCTATTATTATAGGATATTTCTAATAGGACCAGCTTTGAATAATAATAGTAATTAAACTCATTTCAATCCATTTGAGAAGAAATAAAAAAAAACAATAAATAGAAGATGGACAAAAAAAATTTAATCTCATTTCATGCATAATAGACATGAATAATTTATGTTTAACAATTTACTTCAGATAAGCTTATGTTTTTGCAATATTTACAGAAAACATATAGCCTAATTATTACTAAATAATAATTAAAATAAAAATTTTTCCATTTTATTTTTTAATTCAAATCTTAGATTATATTAATTATGCGAAATATAGTTATAATCAACATACAACTACAACAAAACTATTATCTAGTTAACTAGTTATTTACTTTTAACGTTTCATTTTTAAAACACACACCTTTAAGCACTGTTTCTCCGTTCAATTATTTATATGAAACAGGTTTAGATATGCTAATATTTTTATATACGTTTGTGAAAAACACAAACCAACATATATGTCTTTGAAAAATTTAATTAATAATTGTTTCTTCTTTTACTACAAGCCGACCTTGTTTTTAAATCAAAGTGGTTTCTTGCAGTCAAAAATTATGAGAGTAGTAGGACCATGTCCCTACAAAATTCAAAAATGTACTGGGTATGTTTACCACAATTTGGCTCAATCTCCTCGATTTCAGCGAGATGCAACTGATGCCATAAATGTCACTTAAAAAATCCAATTTAAATTACCTATTTAAATATTGCTCTTATTCTGATAAATACACCGTACAAAAGTCCAAAGTACATATTGAGGACCATATTTCCAAGCTACGCCGCATATTCGACCGGTTGAGGGAAAACAACCTCAACGGCTTCAAGACCAATCAAGACCTGAGACAAAAAGTAATTCTGAGGAAATCTATTTGTATTCTAGGCCGGTCCCAGATTGTGGTCTCATTAAGTATAAAGGAATAAATGCTTTATGAGTCTCACGAGACCGTCTTCCGCGCTCTTTTACATTCCGAAAAAACACAATATCTGTGGGGCTTCCTCTATATCCAAAATCACCTAGTAGCTCTGACGAGTCTAACAATAATACTCGTCCAAACAAATGGCTACCGTATTATACCTCTTAACCCAGTCCTGCAAATCGTAGTCCACGGTCATCTGTCGAACAAGACAGCGACGAGTGGGGGCACCTCGACCGGTAGACGAACCCGGATCCCCACCGTCTACAACAAGCCGTAACGGACGCTTAAAACCAGGGGCCAAAATCACAGGAAGTGACCTTTCAAGACAGTCGTCTAATCAAACCCGAAATTCTGAAACCGCATCCAGGAGCCATGGCCGACGTATATATCAAAGTCGCCAAATTAACGGCCCAACTTGTTCCTCTATTCGCTGGCGGCCAAAACCCGACAATTGCCGTCGGCTGTTGCCGTCGGGTACTACAGTGCCTGACAGAACAAGAAAAAGGCGCCTTCATTCAAATTTATCCAACTAGGCTTCGGGGAGAGGCCTATCAACTGATTGCCTCCTCCCAACCCGCCACTTTTGAGGAGGCAGAAAACCTCCTAAACAGGACCTATCTTCCTAGAGAAACATATCAAGAACTGGCCAATAAATTAATTCAATTACGCCAGTTCCCCTTAGAGCCGCTCACGGCCTACATCACCAGGATCAAACAACAATTGTCTTTATGTGAAGAAGCGGCCACCACTAAATACGGTGCGATGGCAGCACCGGCCGTAAAGGCCCAACTACAAGACTTCGCGAAAAATGCCCTGCGAAGTGGGGTTACTAACCCCCACCTCTGCCAGTATCTCCTAACTCTGGGAGAAGACACATTGGATAGCCTAACCCAAAAGGCACTAGATATGGAGAAGCTACAACAAAATTCTGTGTATGCCTCCTATCAAATGACAGTGCCTCAACCGGCATATAACCCTTATGGACAAACAGTCCCTATTCCTAAGCCGGAAAATATTCACCAAATGGCCCTAACAAATACGCCAAACCCACACACTCAGTACACCGCCCCGCCCACACCAACCATGCCGCAAACAACACTCCAAAGCCCGATAAACCCACAGGTAATGTACACAACATACGCCCCACCAGCAAACCCAATACAAACCACACCGCCGGCGCCACTACAAAGCGCCAACCAAGTAACAACTGTAAGCCCCGTTCCAAATAATGAAAATAAACCCTTAAACATCACCTGTAGCTACTGCAGAAACAGAGGGCATACTTATGCAGACTGTTTAAAACGTAAAAACACGCCCTTCTGCATAATCTGCCGGTCCAACTCGCACGACGCGAGGGACTGCCCCCGACCAATAGAACCCACAAGGTCCTCATATAATAACAATCGTTACCAGAACCAGGGGCCGTCGTTTAATAATAATAATAATAATCGCTACCAAAACCAACGGTCTCAGTTCCAAGGTAACAACCGTTACCCAGACCCGCGGTCACAACCTATGGGTAATTATCGCTATTCCGACCAACAACCCCCTAACCAGAATAATAATAGACAACCAAACAACCGACCCATGAATAATGGAACCAACCAACCCAATAACCGTCAACAGGCAACCAATAACACAAGGTCAGTGTTTAATATTAGATATAGATGTGATTTCTGCCACAGACGTGGTCACCAAGTAGACGATTGTCATCAAAGACAGCGCTGGGAATCACAACAAGCGGGAAACTCCCCGCAGTCGGACCAAGAAACCCCGGCCCGACAATAAACCCTCAACATAGTACTAAAGGGGGGCCTCATGCGCCCGAACCAAGTGTTCCACTCGTCACTCTTCCTCTAGACATAAGCCTTAACGGCAAAGCTGACCTAGCAGTGGACACCGGCGCTGAGGTCAGTATATTAAAACATAAAAAACTAAAGGATCCCAACCTATCAGATCCAACCAAAAAATGCACATTACAAACACAATACGGCCAAGGAAAGACATTAGGGAGCTGTCAGGGGAACATCATTCTCAACGCCCCCCTCCCATGCACCTTCCAAATTGTGCAAAATACGCCAGAAATCCCTAACGATGACCTGTTAGGAAACGACTTTCTTTCGAAACATTGTAACGTCGAAGGCCCAAACAAAACACTGCGATTTCCTCGCACGGAAATCAACCCAGTAGAAATTGCAATTCCATTACGCAATGGACCCGCCAAGTCAAACACTAGAGAGCAGCAGGAGCAAACCCAAACTAGGGAATCTCAACTCGAGATAAACCCCGGTGGTGTCTCCCAGGTAGCCTCAGACAGGAATACCAGCTGCCTATCTCTAGAGGGCTCAAGGTTGAAAAACAACCCCAACGATTATGAGACCAATTCAGGCAAATATAAAGTGGCGTTGGAGAAATCCATCCGCCTACCAAGCCGGTCTCAAATGGTGGTCCCCATGCCACTAAAGTTAGAGGAGGAAATGCTCTGTGAATCTTACGAGCCGAGCGAAGGAGTATTCCCCGCCAATGCCCTCTTACCCTCTGGAACAAGCACAGTGTCTGTTGGCTTTCTTAATGTTAACACCCAACCAGAAGTCCTGACGAGCCTAACTCCCACGCTCGCCCCAACAACAAACTACACTACCAATCAACTTGCCCCCAACAACAACCCTAAGCCTCCAACAAATGCTAATGACGAATGTGAGTATCTTACAGGCTCTGAGCCAGCCGGTCTCAGGAACGCCAGTACCCCATCATCATCTTACGCAAGGCTCCATAGTATACCCAACAATGGCGCAATCCCGCACGGTATACCCAAGGGAAAACGGGCAAAAGTGAAGTTGGGAACGAAAGAAGAGGAAATCGATTTCCTACGCCATCTGAGATATATATTTCCGGACCATGAAGATCCGGACCTTGAGCGCGAAACGCGCCTCAAACAACTTGACGAGGAACTCAGCCTCGACCACCCTCTAATGGCCGAAGAGAAGCGGTCCATACGGGACCTATGTTACGAATATTCCAACATATTCCACTTAAAAGGGGACAAGCTCACCTACACGGAAGCTCTACGATATGAGATCCCCATGGTCTACGACCAACATATTAACCAAAAAATGTATAGATTTCCCGAGACGCAAAGGCAAGTCATAAACGACCAACAAAGAGAAATGTTGGACAACGATATTGTTCAACCCAGTAAAAGTCAGTTGAACTTACCCCTACCAGTGTTCCCTAAACAACCGGGCCTCAATGGTGAGAAAAAACTGCTTAAGAATTACGTCCTCACAGGCCTGCTACTCTTCGAATGTTTCATTTATCTAGACGGTATCGTCATCTACATTAAAAACTTTGTGGACTACCACTGTAAAGTACGCAGAGCCTTTGAGAGATTAAGAAAAAATAATCTCAAATTACCCCCGGAAAATGGCAATTCCTCCGAAAAAAAAGTGGTTTACCTGGGTCCCGTATGCTCTAAAAAAAGGAGCCTTACTAGACCCCAGAAAAACGAAATGCGTTCAAAACTTCCCAGTGCTCCGCACAGTTAGGCAAACGCAGCTTATCCAACTACAAAAAATTCATGATTAATTTCTCCAAATTAGTCCGCCCCTTAGCAAATTTATTACGAAAAGGTATTAAATTACCCGGGACTTCCAAATGCGAAGAAGCATTTCATGCAATTAAGTCTTCTCTAGTCTCCCCCTCCACTACTCATACCCAGATTCATATGATCCATATGAACTCCAAATTAATCTCCTGTTCTCGTTACCTAACCCTGTAAATGACCGCAAGCAAGTTTGGACCCTTGCCAATTACCACCTAACATGGGAGCGCACTCACACGCATTCCACAGCCGCCATCTCACTCAGCGGCACCCTACTACTGGTACTCATAGGGTATACAATACATGCTACAAATTCATACCGTTACTAGCGGCCATGGCCCGCTCCACATGTGCCAGAAGGCCCCGAAATGCATGTCCTTCGGAGGAGAGAACCGCCCCCGAGAACCTAACGTCCCCCAGCGAGGACCTGATACCACCCAAGCCTGCACAAACAACAGTATCAATAGAGACAATACCTAGGCTTCTAAGTAGATCCCACACATTACCAAGGGCCTCTTTCATACACCACGCCTCATTATAGTGCGCTTTCACGCCTCACTCTGCCAACCCACCTTCATAAAAAAAGATCTAAGAGATCGCCAGAAAAATCTCACTTGCGCTACGTCAATCAAACTCCCCCTAGTTCGCAAAACGAACCCAAAACATTCACACAAACTATCCAAACAGAGAATCGCTCTACTAACTACGTTTCGAAGCGATTCTCTTATTCCAGGGGGGAAGGAATGTCACATACAGAATTTCTAAGGGTCTCGGTGAGAAACGAGATCCTTAGACAATTTCTCTTATCCCTTCATACAGGGAGCCTTTTACATCAAATTCGCAATGAATTTGATGCAATATGAGTTCCCTGTGAACAACAAATCCTAAACGGAAAATAATTATCTAATTCCCATTTTCAAATGTACAAAATTCCTTAACGGACAAATCTTCAACGTACAAAAATCCACTTCAACAAATGTAACATTCTCAGACGCAACCTGATCGCGTTTATTTTTCACAAGCTTTTCTGGCCATTAAAAAACAAAAAAGACATCCACGGGAGGAACGTAACTTTACCCACCCGATCTAGCGCAATTTGCAATGCGCCGCGTGAGAAACGCGCGGTAAGCAAGTTGCGCAGGTGGGAAAAAGTTCAAGGGCGCGTTTCTCCCAGCCTGAGGCAAATTTTCCTTGCCACCACCGGCGGGTGGCGATTTTAATTAATTGAGTGTTTTTTGAACTACCATCCGCGGCGGGCGCGTCCCCGAATTATGAAAATTTTTATAATCAAAAAGTTCTAAGTCAGAGTGTTGTTTTAACGGCCAAGTGCGGCGGGAGTGTCGCCATGTTCTTAAAATCGAGTGTTGCCTAACCACGGTTACCGGCGGGTGGCGGTTTTAATTAATTAAGTTTCCGGGCGTTTCTTTTGTTGAAATAGGGTTGCTCGGTGTTAAAATAAGTTAAAATAAAGTGCGTTTCGCAAAAATATAAATGGAAAAGGAATTTTAAAATAAAGTGCGTTTTGCAGAAATATAAACGTAAAAAGAATTGTGTTAAAAAAAAATTTACATATTATATATCTATGCAATAATATACAATTAGTTTTTTTATCCTAATAAAAATAGTTAAAATAAAGTGCGTTTTGCAAAAATATAAATGGAAAAAGAATTGTGTTAAAAAAAAAATTATATATTATATATCTATGCAATAATATACAATTAGTTTTTTTTTTATTCTATTAAAAATAGTTAAAATAAAGTACGTTTCACAAAAATATAAATGGCAAAAAGAAGTGTTTATTTTAAATAAAATAACAAATTAAAATTAATAATAATATAACAATAGGTGAGTCATTTTCATATAACCGTCACTGTGAGATATTTTTACATAACACGGATTAAAGAAAGAAGAAGAAAGTATACTAAATATACCTTTAGATCCATGGCAGCCGTCTCAAGAGGCCGGATTACCACTTTCTTCACAACCACCTCGACATGGGTATCAAATGAAAGGGTATGATAAGGAGAACACAATAAGAAATGTGGTATACTCAATATACGATAGATCCATGGCGGCCGTCTGAAGAGGCCGGATTACCACTTTCTTCACAACCACCTCGAGATGGGTATCAAATGAAAGGGTATTATAAGTAGAACACAATAAGCAATGTGGTATACTCAATATACGTTAGATCCATTGGGGCCGTTTTAAGAGGGCGGGGTACCACTTTCTTCAAAACCCCCTCAACATGGATATCAAATGAAAGGGTATGATAAGAAGAATATAATAAGCCATGTAGTATACAAAATATACCTTTAGATCCATGGCGGCCGTCTGAAGAGGCCGGATTACCACTTTCTACACAACCACCTCGACATGGGTATCAAATGAAAGGGTATGATAAGTAGAACACAATATGAAATGTGGTATACTTAATATACGTTAGATCCATGACGGCCGTCTCAAGAGGGCGGGATACAACTTTCTTCACAACCCCCTCGACATGGGTATCAAATGAAAGGGTGTGATAAGTAGAATACCATAAGCAATGTAGTAAACTAAATATACCTTTAGATCCATGGCGGCCGTCTCAAGAGGCCGGATTACCACTTTCTTCACAACCACCTCGACATGGGTGTCAAATGAAAGGGTATGATAAGTAGAATACAATAAGAAATGTGGTATACTCAATATACGTTAGATCCTTGGCGGCCGTCTCAAGAGAGAGTGATACCACTTTCTTCACAACCCCTTCGACATGGGTATCAAATGAAAGGGTATGATAAGTAGAATACAATAAGCAATGTAGTATACTAAATATACCGTTAGATCCATGGCGTCCGTCTCAAGAGGCCGGATTACCACTTTCTTCACAACCACCTCAACATGGGTATTAAATGACAGGGTTTGATAAGTAGAACACAATAAGCAATGTAGTATACAAAATATACCTTTAGATACATGGCGGCCGTCTCAAGAGGCCGGATTACCACTTTCTTCACAACCCCCTCAACATGGGTATCACATGAAAGGGTATATTAAGTAGTACAATAAGCAATGTAGTATACAAAATACACCTTTAGATCCATGGCGGCCGTTTCAAGAGGCTGGATTACCACTTTCTTCACAACCCCCTCAACATGGGTATCAAATGAAAGGGTATGATAAGTAGAATACAATAAGCAATGTAGTATGCAAAATATACCTTTAGATTCATGGCGGCCGTCTCAAGAGGCCGGATTACAACTTTCTTCACAACCCCCTCAACATGGGTATCAAATGAAAGGGTATGTTAAGTAAAACGCAATAAGAAATGTGGTATACTCAATATACGATAGACCCATGGCGGCCGTCTCAAGAGGGCGGGGTACCACTTTCTTCACAACCCCCTCGACATGGGTATCAACTGACAGGGTATGATAAGTAGAATACAATAAGCATTGTAGTATACACAATATACCGATCCATGGCCGCCGTTGCAAGACCCATGTTCTTTGAGACACTTCATCTGTGTAAAAATTCATATCTCGAAAAATATCAAGTCAGCGGATGGTTTTTATTGCTTACTACTGGCTTATGGGTGCAGCGAGGCGAACCGGGTCCCAGCTAGTTGCTTATAAAAAGGTGATAAATCGCATAATTTTATAAAAAAAACACCTTGTTTTCTATATTTAGGCGTAAATAAGGCATTAGCTGTTTGCCCTTACGAACTCGGCAAACTACCGCTTGCCTTGATTTGGATGATATTAAAAAAAAACTCATACTAAATATTTACAATGTCGGTGTATTTTAGGATATCATGGTTCTAATATCGCAATATTAATTGATATGATTTATGAAATAAATGAGAAAAATTTTTTTGCTCTTTTTATGCGCTATGTTTTAAAATCAACTCATACTGTTTTTGTTATCATCACGTTTTGTTAAAATCAAAGATTATTAAATTTATTTTAGTTTTAAAGTTCGGATTACAATAATTGAAAATTGAATTCACTCATATAGTTTCGAAATCATGTCGTGTTGTTAAATTCAAACTTTAAATATTTACAATTTCAATGCTTTTATAATTGCAATATTAATTGTTATGATTTATGAAATATGATATTATTTGCCCTTTTTAGGCGCTATGTTTTAAAGACAACTCATACTGTTTTTGATATCATAACGTTTTGTTTAAATCAAAAATTAATAAATTTAATTTAGTTTGTAATTTCAGATAACAATTTAACATTCAATTCAATTTACTCATACAATGTTGATTCAATTTACTCATGCAATGTTGATATCATATCGTGTTGTTAAATTCAAACTTTATTTTTAATTTACGTTGCTTAAAATAAACAGTTTTTGGATGTGAGAACGGAACATTTCCAAAGAAACTCATACAGAATTTACAATGTCGTTGTATTTTGGAATACCACAGTTTAAAGTTAAGAAGTTTCAATTTCTTCGATATTCTGAAATGAATTAATGTCCAATTTTAATTTGTAAATATACATTGCTTCAAATCATTTTTTGATTCAAAGTTCGAAGAGTTGTCGAAAAAAACTCATACAACTTTTACAATGTCATTGTATTTCGGGTTAAAAAATTTCATTTTTTAGTTAATATTTATAATCCCATCCCCGTTATCGATATCGTAACATTGTGTTAAATGTTGGATTTACTGAGCCCAAAAAGTCAGATTTTGAACAAAAAAAAAAACCAAGTATTCAAAAAAACATACAACTTTTAAAACAATTTCATTGTATTTAAAAAAATATCTCAATTTTGTCATATTTGTGATTCTTTAATCTACTACGCACTATGTGCATAATTTAAAATTTTTTGGAATTTTATTATATCTTTCTAGCATTTTGGGAGATATTTTAAAATTTAATCTTCTTATATTAATTTTCCGGTATTTTCTGAAGCCTTATTCGGCGACTCATTTTATTATTTGAACATTTATATTTCTTCTGATTTATTGTCTGTCCAATATAAATAAATAAACATTTTTTTAATTTCTCGGCCATTTACTTTTGTAATTTTTGTATCATTAGCTTCATACTATATTTTGCCTTTTCTAATGAAACTTGTATAGTGACCTGCATTTACTGTAAAACCATGGTGTAATATAGCACGTATAACTACATAATTATGGCCCTCGTTTTTGATTACATCTGTTGAAGCGCTTGTTATATTATACTTGAACTTAATTTTTGTCACTTCACCGTTCTTGAATTGGAATAATTCTAATAATTGTAAGATAAGAATTTTACCGAACGAATTGACTTCTGTTTTTTTTTTTTTTTTTTTTTTTTTCACAAAATAAACCGGGCGCACACAAAGTTGCTCGCAATCACACGTAAACACTGCCGCGGAAAAGTTTGTAATGTTCAGGAAAGAAAAGCGCTGTCGAATGAAACCAAAATATGAAGATGGCGTTTGATCAACGACGAACAGCTACTTAGATTAGCAAGTAAACATGCGGACATACTGCAGCGCCATCTTGTTGGTTATATTAAAACTTTGCGTTTTCTGCATTACCGACATAGCTATTCATATTTTAATTTTTGACCTAATTAATTATTGTTATGATTTTTTCTGATAATGTTTATTTTTATTTGATTATTTTTTTTATTTTCTATACACTTTTTACTTGTTTTTACTGCTTTTATTGTACTTTTTTCATATTAAAGATTGTTGTCGGTGTCAAGTGCTGCCCCCTCGTGGCGCTGCCAGTAAACCGACCCGACAAGAAAAAAGTGACAAAATTGAAATCCAGCATTTAAAAAATGCATAAAAATCATACAAAAAACTTTATTCAAATGTGAAAATGATTAAAAAATAAAAGAAAATAATTATTAAAACTAGATTTGTTGAAAAAGAACCTCGACGATTTTTATTTTCAACACTTCTGGTACTCGTGTGTGTGGAGGGGGTAATAGAATTGGTAAACATACGTTCATAAGTCATCATCATTTTTCATTATATTTTTTATTTAAATTAACATAATCCTTATAAAAGCTCATACGGAAGTTCTAACGAACTTCAGGATAACAATTTAACATTCAATTCAATTTACTCATACAATGTTGATTCAATTTACTCATACAACGTTTATATCATAACGTGTTGTTAAATTCAAACTTTATTTTTAATTTACTGTACTTGTACTTTTTTCATATTAAAGATTGTTTGCACTTGACACCGCTGCCCCCTCGTGGCGCTGACAGTAAACCGATCCGACAAGAAAAAAGTGACAAAATTGAGATCCAGCATTTGAAAAATGCATAAAAATCATACAAAAAACTTTATTCAAATATGAAAATGATTAAAAAATAAAAGAAAATAATTATTAAAACTAAATGTGTTGAAAAAGAACCTCGACGATTATTATTTTCAACACTTCTGGTACTCGTGTGTGTGGAGGGGGTAATAGAATGGGTAAACACGTAAGTTCGTAAGTCATCATCATTTTTCATTTTTTTATTTAAATTAACATAATCATTATAAAAACTCATACGGAAGTTTTAACGAACTCCTGGATATAACTTCTCCATCATGAATGAGTTTGACCACATAAATCAAAATAGTTTCTGTTATTAGCTCGGATTAACTCAATAATATATTAAAAGTGGTTTTGATAAGGGAGCAGCACAAATTCAACATTAATTCAAATTTCAAAATGAATTTCAGTGGCGATACGCTTCGCATTAATGTGTCAATTCCATATTATGTAACCTATCGCAGTTAAATTCACTCAAGTATAGCAATGCAAAGCAACGCAATTATGTATTTCTAGCTTTACTTGTGAAACTGTGTAATAATTACAAATGTTTAAAATTGTTAAACTACATCAAAATTTCTATTTAACAATGACATGTATTTGTTTATTCATCAGCCTAAACTTAAAACGCGTTTTTGTATACAAAACGAATAGCAGTCGACGGCGCGGTGTGCAAACATGGCGTTGCACGGAGCGCGGTGCCCGGGGCGCGGTGGCCGGCGCACGGTGCTCGGCACGCGCGGTTTACCTTGCAATGAAAAATTGCTATGACTATGTTGAGAAAAGTGGCACGTGAGTTTTTACAACGGATTATGATTCTGCATTTAATTTCCTATTGAAACTTTTTTTTTAATTTTTACCTAGCGAAGAACACCTTTTTTTCCATTTTACATCTTATTTTGTTATTAACAATTATGAAATATTCACTTTTTAAATTCTTTTATTTAACTTACACTGTTTGTCGTCAAATCTTGGAAGTTAAATTTGACCCACTTCCCGGTTTCGGATAGAGCTGAAATTTTGCATACACGTTTAGTTTGGATGACAATGCAATCTGGCCATTTTGTAAAAATATCAAGATGGCGGTTCCAAAATGGCGCTTATTAAACTCTTTTCTTTACTTTCACTTCGGAGCATCAAATCTTGTAACGTTAACTTAACCGCCTTTTACTCAATGCAAATGGATGAAACTTTGCAGGCATACATATTCCCGATGACAATACACGAATATGGCATTTTGTTACATTTTTTGTTGTTGATTTTGTTGTTGAGTAACAAAAAACCATTTTTAATAAAAAATGCTTGGAATTATTCGTTCTACTCAATGTAGAGTCTTAAAATTCACTTCCCTTCAATAAAAATTGGTAAAAATTAACAGACATGTGTATTTCCGACGAAAACACACGAAAATGATAGTTCCAAATTAAAAATGGCGGCCAAAAAAATATGATGGATTACATTTTTCTTTACAAGCCACTCGTTCGATATGGGTATCAAATGAAAGGTTATAACAAATTGAATACAATTAGCGTCATCCTAAATTCAAAATGGCGGCATAAAAGTGGCGGCCAACACAAAACAGAGGATCAATTTTTCTTTACAATGCGCTCGGCATGGGTATCAAATGGAAGGGGGTGACAATTAGAATACTGTTGTCTGTGTCCCGTCATTTCAATTCAAAATGGCGGCCAACACAAAATGGCGGTTTACCCTTTTATTAACTTCCCAGTATAGGAAGTTATTGTAATCGGTCCGAAAATCGAAATCGAAAATTTCAACGTATTTTCATCTTTCAAGGTCCCAGGAGCATTTTAAGCAAAAAATTGGGAGGAAGTATGTGTGTGTGTGTGTATGTGCGTACGGATGTGGTCATTTTTTCCTGCACGATATCGCGCGAACCAAAACTGATATCGACTTCGTTGAGGTGTCGTTTGAAGCGTATTAACCGAAATATGATCTGAAAAGATTTTCATGAAATTCGGTCCAGCCGTTTTTTTGTTTAAGCGACGTAAGTGATTTTTGTACCTGCACGATATCGCCCGAACCATGAAAGATATTGACTTACTTGAGGTGCCGTTCGAAGCGTATTAGCGACAATATAATCTGAAAAGATTTTTATAATATTCGGTCCAGCGGTTTTTTGGTTTAAATGACTTAAGTGGTTTTTGTAGCTGCACGATATCGCGCGAACTATAAAAGATATCGACTTAGTTGACGTCCCGTTCGAAGAGTATTAACCAAAATATTATCTGAAAAGATTTTCATAAAATTCGGTCCAGCCGTTTTTTTGTTTAAGCAACGTAAGTGATTTTTGTACCTGCACGATATCGCCCGAACCACGAAAGATATTGACTTACTTGAGGTGCCGTTCGAAGCGCATTAGCGACAATATAATCTGAAAAGATTTTTATAATATTAGGTCCAGCGGTTTTTGGTAAAATGACTTAAGTGATTTTTGTACCTGCACAATACCGCGCGAACTAAAAGCTATATCGACTTCATTGAGGTGCCAAAAAACATTAATACATCAATTTTATATACATTTTCGTCATCCTAATCTTGTAGTTGCGCACATTTAGTTTGACATTTTAGCGAAAATATTGATAAACAATTGTGACAAATTCTCGGTATTATAGATATATTCTATATTGCCTATTGTTCATTTATTATTAAAATATCCAATCATATATTCAACATCCATCATACTGGGAAAGTTGATCGTGTGGACCGAAAGGGTCGAACCCACATCCCAGCTAGTTTACTTCGCTCTCGGTATGGATATCAATGAAAGTGTATTAAAGTGAGTAAGAAAGTAAACTGTATGACGTCGTTTTAAATCAAATATGGTGTTCACTAAAAAATGGCGGAAGACATAACATAGCTACCAATAGCAAATAAAAATATGATTTAAAAAGATGCAAAAAAATATGTTTCCAGTTTTTAGTTTTTATTGCTCCAGCCAGTATACGCGAGCACACTACCTTTCAAAATGTAAAAAAAAAACGTAGAGCGCTATTAGATTTTTGAGGGGTCATCAAATTGTGCATTTTTGGGCTGCACTTGAGAACTGTTGTAAAGAAACAAATACAAAACATGTAAAAAAGTTTCCTTATTTAACATGATAATCTAATTAAAAGTTTGGAAATTGTAATGTATTAATTAACGCTATTCATTACTAAAAAGTAAAAAATAAAATAAATGGTTAAAAAAAATTTTTAAAACTAGCTGGGATGTGGGTTCGACCCTTTCGGTCCACACGATCAACTTCCCAGTATGATGGATGTTGAATATATGATTGGATATTTTAATAATAAATGAACAATAGGCAATATAGAATATATCTATAATACCGATAATTTGTCACAATTGTTTATCAATATTTTCGCTAAAATGTCAAACTAAATGTGCGCAACTACAAGATTAGGATGACGAAAATGTATATAAAATTGATGTATTAATGTTTTTTGGCACCTCAATGAAGTCGATATAGCTTTTAGTTCGCGCGGTATTGTGCAGGTACAAAAATCACTTAAGTCATTTTACCAAAAACCGCTGGACCTAATATTATAAAAATCTTTTCAGATTATATTGTCGCTAATGCGCTTCGAACGGCACCTCAAGTAAGTCAATATCTTTCGTGGTTCGGGCGATATCGTGCAGGTACAAAAATCACTTACGTTGCTTAAACAAAAAAACGGCTGGACCGAATTTTATGAAAATCTTTTCAGATAATATTTTGGTTAATACTCTTCGAACGGGACGTCAACTAAGTCGATATCTTTTATAGTTCGCGCGATATCGTGCAGCTACAAAAACCACTTAAGTCATTTAAACCAAAAAACCGCTGGACCGAATATTATAAAAATCTTTTCAGATTATATTGTCGCTAATACGCTTCGAACGGCACCTCAAGTAAGTCAATATCTTTCATGGTTCGGGCGATATCGTGCAGGTACAAAAATCACTTACGTCGCTTAAACAAAAAAACGGCTGGACCGAATTTCATGAAAATCTTTTCAGATCATATTTCGGTTAATACGCTTCAAACGACACCTCAACGAAGTCGATATCAGTTTTGGTTCGCGCGATATCGTGCAGGAAAAAATGACCACATCCGTACGCACATACACACACACACACACACACATACTTCCTCCCAATTTTTTGCTTAAAATGCTCCTGGGACCTTGAAAGATGAAAATACGTTGAAATTTTCGATTTCGATTTTCGGACCGATTACAATAACTTCCTATACTGGGAAGTTAAAAAATTCTTTTCATTTACTAAAAAATGTACTGAAAAGTAAAAAATAAAAAATATTTTAAAGAAAGCGTGAAATTTCAATTTTAATGAAAAAGTTAATTAAAAGAATGGCGCATTTTTCATCAAAAAATTTTGTTAGAATTTGAAATTAACAAAGCAAAAAATTGAGGGTTATTGTAAATCTCACGCGATTTACAGTTATATTTTCAATTTTTGATGAAAAATGCGCCATTCTTTAAATTAACTTTTTCATTAAAATTGAAATTTCACGCTTTCTTTAAAAAAAATTTTATTTTTTACTTTTCAGTACATTTTTTAGTTAATTAAAAGTATTTTTTAAAAAATTTTTTTTAACCATTTATTTTATACTTTTTTCAATTATACCTAAAATTCAATCTTTCATCTAAGCAACGACGTTGTGATGAGCAAACAATATTAATTCGGCTGGTTACAAAAAATTTTCAAAATAAAAATGCTCTCAAAATTAATTTGTTTATAACTTTGTTAATTTTTTTTTTACAAAACTATTTCTTGGCATGATTGTGTGCATAATAACCTACCGATTAAGCATAAATTCATTATAAATTATGAATCTTCGGCTTTTAGTGATACATTTGAGAAATTTTTACTCAATTCTTAACAACAATAATCCAATCAGAATGGGTCTAGAAAGAAGAATCACTTTTGTAGACGGTGCTAACACCTGTGGGTGATGTATTAAGGATATAGGCCTAACAAAGAAATGAAAACAATTCCCGAAGCAAGAGTTAGTGCAATCAAAGTCAACTATTACCTGGCACCGTCTTCAAAATGATTCTTCTTTCTAGATCCATTCTGTTTGGATTAATGTTGTTCAGAATTACAAACAATTATTTCATCCTTTTTTGTGCATTTTGTGCGGTTTTTTTCTGAAGTCGGTTTTTAAAATTTTTTTTTATTTCGTTTTTTTTAGTCCATTAGTAATTTTCGGGGGCAATATAAAAAAAAATTATTAAGGTAGGTCTACACGGCACAAATATATCTTTGCGTGTGAACTCAACTGTTCGGCTTGCACAATCTGAAATGTTTGGATTGTACCAAATATGTCTCGGTGATGTTCGACCATTTGCTCCTCCGACCTTATCATAATCAATGTAACATAATATAACGTGTAGATAAGTATAAATATAATGCACAATAACTAATGGAGGTAATTTTGACTCGTCATTTCCACTCAGTTTATTTACACAATTCGACTTGCGCCAGACAATTTAAAAAACTAAATCGTTGCGTATGAACCTAACTTTACGATAAGTATGACACGCTGCCGTAGTATCGTTTAACCGACGATGCAGCGTACGTATTGCGAGAATAATTCTTCTTTTCAAATCCATTCTGAGAAGTATAACACGCCGCCGCGCCATCGAAAAAAATCGAAGCAGTAGTTAAATAGTTTTTGCAGTAATGTATTTGCATATTTTCGGAAGAATTTAAAAAAAAACTTATTTAAAACGAAACAAAATTCTCCGGGGGAAATTAAAAGAAATATTTATTGTCAAGTCGGTTGCTTATTGTACTATACTCGTCATACACTTTCATTATATGGAAGTGGGTCAAAATCAAGTTCAACATTTGTTTACAATGCACACACATACAAATCAAGGAAATAAAAGCTTAATTGTCATTGATAGCGGGGAAATCAAATCTAAACAATAAAATTCTTTGATTCTTCACCTACGTCATGGTATATTTCTTTATTCAATATAAACAATAGTTTTTGAGGTGCAAATGAAAACTATATGCCATAATTTTGTTATCATCGGTTTGTGTTCTGGAAGCAAATTTAGAGACGTATTCACGTCAAAAACTTGTTTCTTATGTAACCAAATTCCCCGAAGGAAATTAAAAAAAAATTATTATGACGAAAAAAAGCACCGCGAGCCGAAGAATCGAACTCGCAGCCCCACAGAGCCCCCAGACGAGGGTACTTCCCCTAACCCTTTGCGCCATGGCAGTTCCTATCAGTGGTTGACTAATCTATATAAATATAATTGCAATGTCTGTCTGTGATTTCAAAATAATTGTGTTTTTTTAATTTTATATGGTTGTTTTTGACCCACTTCCATATAACCGATCAGCTTCAAATTTTGCACACATGTACAGTTCAAGTGACAATGCAATCTGACAATTTTATAAAAGAAATCAATTCTATTCGTTTGTAAATAGAACAACTCGACTGTGGAATAATCTCTCGCCGTCGGTATTTCTGAGCTCCTACAACATCCAAGAGATCAAACGCAGGGTTCATCACCACCTTCTTCAATACCCCCCCGTACCTTTACAATCCTTAACCTATTCCCCCACCCCTTCACCGTACTAAGCTTACTGCTAGACATTACACCATGAAGTGACAAATTACATGACGGACTAGTAGTACAAAGGGTAACTCCTGAGCTTAGCACACCAGCTCATTCTATGCTTAAGATACCGATCGAAGAAGATCATATGGAAAATCCTGCGTGGAATAAATCTAAAAACTTGCGTGGGAAAAATCTAAAGTTTTACAAGACCATGAGCATGATGGCTGTCTGGGAATGCGATGAGTGTACTATGGCAAATAAAGTATCTATTAACCGAACACCGTGAGATTTAAGATGTAAAAATTATTATTTTCGGCAGTAACTGTTTTATTAGCATAGATTCCGGGCAAATGTTGCCGACTGTCCGGACAAATAAGTGGGCCGATGATATTGATGCATGTCTGAATGATCACGCATTTAGGGACATATTGGAAAAATTCATTTAAAGCAAAAGATGAGAACGCAATCGGAAAACTCAGAATTCAGTACTATTCTCCTCAACATAGGATATATAATAGAAAATGTTCTAAGATTAATGAGAATGATGACAGTGAGCTGCTGGATGTTGTTTGAAAGTTCGTAATAGACGAGGAAATTTTGATGAGCGACATTTATGACGATTTCGAAAATATCAACTCAACTAAATCGACTCAATTCAGTAATGCCACAAACATTGTAATACTTACAAGTGAAACATCTAACATCCTTTATAAACAAGCGTTACAGTGGATTGTTAACCAGTGCCGTGCGGGCGGTATGACAGGAAACGGCGAAACACAAAAACGGGAAGCAGCAACTGTCCTTTTTAGGTTAAAATCAGTATCGTCTTAAAATGTTGGCAATCGTCGTCTCAAGCCATGTTCGCCATGGGGCAAGTTCAGGGTGCCAATTATCTGAGAACGTCAAAATCTACGCGCACAAGACATATTCTAAATAAAATTGGCTAGGTATCTGTTGTGCACGTAGTATAAAAGTTTTCCGATGATTAACCTCGATGTTAAATAAAAGTTGTAGGTAACATATTTTTATAGTCAACTCTAAAGTTTTTTATATATCCAAAATAATATCTTGCAGATTTGTTCTTTGTTTCATTATACTCTTTTCTTATTCGAGACTATGCACACATAATTTTCTTTTATTAAAAGGCGTTGCAACGCACGCGGGTTTTTGCTGGTATGTTAATAAATCATTTCAGAAAGAAGAAAAAGAGAAAAAGAAAACAATCTGCCCCGACCGACCAGGTTTGAACCAGCGTTGCAGACGCTATTATAGCTCCTTTTGGCGACAAGTAATGGTAAATATGTATAAACATAAAGTATGCAGAACAAAATTACCTTTAATTTAAGGCATTACCCGTGGATGTAGAATGGACTGTCCTGGAGATATGACTCTGAAACTCCGCCGTTTAGCAAAAAAATGGAGATTTTGCCAACTTTGAGCGAGTAGCGGCACGGTTTAACGTGCTCCAATCGTGCTAAAATTTTGGCTATCTAAAAATCTGCAAAGGCTGATCATTTTGTGGGGTTCCCGTTGATAAAATTCCGACATCGATTTTGAGAATTTCTTTTAAACTTTTTAAATGAACTTGAACTTTGAAATATCGATTTGGTGAACTTTTTTGAAATTCAATTTATATTTGGTTTGAATATTGGTTATTACATTTTGGGGACAATTAAAAATAGAATTATTTTGGTTATTTTTTGGAACTTGGTGCGCGTTTGGAATTAGTAAAATACATAAGTGATAGAGGTGTTTTAATTCAGAAACGCGGAAGGGTTGAGGGATCGCTAACGAGAATCAAGGCTTCCGCGGACAGTATTTGTACTGAAACGGACGAAGAAGACCTTAAAAATAGGTTAATAAAACTAGAATATGCATGGGCCGAGTTCCAAGAAATATAAGATGAATTATTGGTGATAGATGATCAAATTTCTGAAATGGAATAATTTGAGGCGAAATATTTCGATGCGAAAAAATGATTGAATCGGGCATTGCGTGAAAGGAATCAAGGGCAAGAAAAGGAAGCGGTTTCGAACAATTTTCACTCTACTTTAAATCAGTCGTCGCTTGATAAAGGCCAGTTTCAACTCATGAGTGTTTGGTTACCTCGGCTAGATATACCTCACTTTTCAGGAGGCTATAGGGAGGGGTCATCGTTTCAAGATTTATTTCAAGCTTTCAATATTTAAAGGGCCTCCTAAAGGAAGCAACCGCATCAATTGTGCGACATTTGAATAAAACCGTTGCAACTTATTTGAAACATGGTCAAAGCTTAACGAACGTTTTAATAAAAGGTCCCATATAGCCAACTCGTACATCAAACTTTTTATGGAACAACCTTCAATTAATAAATCCCCTGTTAGGAGTTTACGTACCTTAAGTGATACTTTTGATAAAGTCATTCGGGGACTTAAGGGCTTAGATAAGGAAGCTGAAAGCCGAGACGCATGGTTAATTTATATTGGGGTATGAAAGTTGGATTATGAAACCAGGGAATTGTGGACCCAAGAAATGTCACAAAGGGACTTCCCATGCTTTCAAGAATTTCTGGACTTTCTTAATAAAAGATGCAATACGCTAGAAGTCTGCGGTGGTATGTCAAAACGTGCTCATCAATCTATAAGGGCTATGCATACCTATACCTCTTCCAGCCAAAACGTATGTCCAAAATGCAAATCTAATCACCTTCTTCATCAATGTACAATGTTTAGAAATCAACCAGTGGTAAGGAGAATTTGTAATTTTAAATTCTATGTGTTTCAAATGTCTTGGGGCCAATCACTCTGTGCACGCGTGTCGTTCTAAAATGAGGTGCGGCCAATGTAAAGGATCCCCTTTTACATGAACCTTGGAAAGTTCCAATACAACACAGATAAATTTCTTCGAATCCAACTTTAGCTCATTGCTCAGAAGAACTCAGAGCAATCAGACCATCCTTTGCCACGAATGATGCTACAATCAACCCCTCTTCTATCAACTCCTCTTCAATCAACCATTCTATTAACACGGTCTCAGTGAAAGACCCAACCGGGAAATCTCTAAGTATCTGCGTAGTAGTTCAAAATCGCAGTTCCTCCACCGCTGAAATTGCTCAACTACCTACAGCAATGGTAAACGTGTTAGATTAGCAAAGACGATTTGTACCATGCCGTGTGCTGTTAGACTCTGGTTCTCAGATCTCCTTACTTTCGGCTCCACTAGAAGGTACAATGACGGTCAAGTTGTTCCCCAGGTGGAATTGGGTGGCTTGAGAGTGCAAGCATATATAATGAACAAATTAACCTCGCTAGTCCAATCTGCAACAGTCTCAAGCTCAAGAATAGAAGCTCTAAAGCAGCCCCAACTTGTCGATCCGAATTTCAATGAACCGTGTGAAATAGACATTATCCTGGGAGCTAGCTGCGTTTTTAAAGTAATCAAGGGAGGTCAATTACATACAGTGTACAGCTTGTCGCTCAAGAGACCATATTTGGTTGGGTAGCTGTAAGCTCGTCTTCGTGTTCGCTCAATCCAGTACATAACTTTTACCTTCAAGCTTTCGAAAATATAGATAAAACATTACTAAGATTTTGGGAAGTCTAAAAAATAGAGCAAAAGGGTGAATTATTAACAGCTGAGGAAGAGTGTTGTGAGTTACACTTCCAAAGACATTTAACACAGATAGGTAATCGTTATGCAGTAGGCTTGCCATTCAATACGGAAGTGGCTAAACTAGGCGCATCTGTTCAAGGGGCAGTAAAACGTCTGTATACTATGGAGAAAAGGTTTCAAAGAGATGCAGTTTCCAAGGAGCAATATACCAACTTCATGACGGAATATGAAGAATTGGGACATATAGAACTCATTCCGGCTGATGAGATCGCTACCAAACCTGAAACAACCTTTTAGCTTCCTCATCACACCGTTCAAGCTCACTCCAACCCCAAAAATCAGAGTCGTGTTCGATGGATCCTAGAAATCTACTTCCGGAGTCTCTTTAAATGATAGATTAATGGTAGGGCCTACGATTCAGAAAGATTTATTTGTTACGCTGTAGCACTTTGTGCGGATGTCGAAAAAATGTATAGGCAAGTCCTAGTGGCATTATAGACTCAATACCGTTACTTATGGAACAGCTTCAGCAACATTCTTAGCGACACGAGCTCTCTGTCAAATCGCAATGGAGTTTCAAAATAAATCCTGAAGAGTCAGAAATCATCAAAAGACATTTTTATATGAATGACCTCCTAAGTGGAGCAGATACTTTGATTAATGCATTAAGAATCAAAGAAAACCTTCAAACCATGTTAGCTGCTAAAAGATTCAATTTGACAAAATGGATGTCCCATGCGCCTGTATGCACCGCTAGTGACAACGAAACAAACCCTGCAGCAGGATTATTAGCGATTGATGAAAATATTTTAACTATTAAGGTTTTGGGAATCCAGTTGGACCAAAAACTCGACACTTTCCTTTATAAATTAATAATAGTAACCTGAGTCATCTGAGCTCACAAAGAGGAAGATACTTTCAGAATCATCAAGGATTTTCGATCCCATGGGCTGGCTTGCTCCTGTTACAGTGCCCGTGAAAATCCTATTGCAACCATTATGGTTATGCCAGTATGACTGGGATGATGTCCTTCCAAAAGAACTGGTACATGTCTGGCAAGTAATTAAAGAGCAACTTCCGCTTCTAGTCTCAATTCGAATTCCCAGATGCATCTGTTTAGAAAGAAGTCTTTAATTACATGGCTTCTGCGATGCCTATGAAAGTAGTTACGCTGCTGTAGTGTACTGCCGCAATATTATCCAAGGCCAGATATATACTCGTTTGATTGCGGCTAAGACCAAGGTGGCCCCTCTAAAATAGATTTCTCTCCCAATTCATTTATGCATGGACCGATTCAACGGTAGTTTTAGCTTAGAAAATGGAAAACATATGTGGCCAACCGTACGTCTGAGATCTTGACTACTATCCCAAGCAGCCAAAGGAGTCATGTACCTTCGAAGCATAACCCAGCTGACCCGGCGTCGAGAGGAGTATCACCGTCGCAGATACTAGACTTAGACATCTGGTGGAATGGTCCAAGATGATTACAGACAGAACCAATAACTCCGCCATGTAAGGAATCTAGAAAGGAGACATTCGGTACTACCGCCGAATTGAAACAAAATAGTCCAGTCGCTATGTTAAATAAAACACACACGTTCTTTAAAATTCTCGTTATAATTTTATTTATCGTTTGAAAATATGTACATTAATCGGTTTTCCGTTTGGTAAATTCGTTAGTTTTGAGATCGCGGTCAGTCCAAGACTAAATTTTAATTGTTTGGATTTTCATCAGCTGGTGATGTCGATCGATATATTACGTAGCGGTTGTTGCATTAGCGTTAGAATTTTTAACATCCTCCGGCCGCGCGATGGCAATTAATTTATCTCTAAAGGATAAAGCAGTTGCACTGGTCTCCTCATTAACTTTCTGTCATTAAAGCGTATCTCGCAAGCTCTAATTTTGTTGTCCCTTCCAGGATACACCTTCTCAACCACCGCTAGCTTCCAATACTGTCTCCTGACAAGCGGGTCATAAACTTGAACGATGTCTCCCGTCTTGATGTGCGATGAAAAACTTCTCGGAGTATTGTGGGCAGATCGTAGTTGATGGAGATACTCGATCTTCCATCGGTTCCAAACAAAATTTACGCATCTAAGTCGCTCAGTCCACGCTCGGCGAATGTCGTTTGAGCCTCGTATCTCAGGTTCAGGCAAAATCAGAGAGGACGGTTCTTCTATTAAGAAATGCGCAGGCGATAATGGATTTAAATCTAACGGGTTCTCAGAAACATAAGTCAACGGTCTAGAGTTTACAATGCTTTCAACTTCGGTCAATAATGTCTTTAAGTCTTCTTCATCCAAGGTAGCTCGTCCAATAGCCATCTTCAAACAAGTTTTTACACTTCGCACTAGTCTTTCCCAAAAACCACCCCACCAGGGCGCTCGTTCAACAATATACTTCCATGTGATTCCTTTTCCACTTACGAAGCTACAAACTTGCTTAGATTCGATAATTCCTTTGAAGCGCGTTTGAAAGTGCGGGCGTTGTCCGAGTAAATAGTTCGCGGGGCGCCTCGTCTACCTATAAAACGTCGTAGTCCCATCAAACAGCTTTTCCTTGTTAAGTCAGGCAGCAATTCTAAATGAACAGCTCTAACAGCCGCACATGTAAAAAGCATAATATAACATTTTCTATTAGAATTTTCGGCCAAGGACTTTGTATAAAGCGGGCCGGCGAAGTCAGTTCCAGTAGTTTCGAAGGGCCGTGTACTAATTACTCGGTCTCGTGGTAAAGGTGCAAAGGGTTGAGAAATCGGCTTACTATTCATCTTTCTGCACAATACACATTGTCCCTCGATAGTTTTCACTAGCTGCCTCGCCTTGGGAATCCAATATTTCTCCCTGATTCTACAGAGAACAACATTAACTCCTCCATGCATGGTACGTATATGTAAGTCCCGAGCTATGAGTTGACTCAAATAAGAACATTTTGGAAGGCTGATTGGACTGAACGTTAACATCATCAGAAGCAAATCGTAATCGGCTGCCAACCCGCAATATACCTGCATCGTCTAAATAGGGCGATAATGTTAAAATATTAGAAGAAGATTTTAAACTTCTATCGTTTAAAAGTGCTTGCACTTCTTCCGAATAACTGTTCTGCTGTACATACTTAATCCAATAATACTCGGCCTTTTCTAATTCTTCTGTCACTAAATACCTTGAATCTCTTCTGATTCTCTTCTTCGTATGCTCTATAAAACGCAAAGCATATGCTGTTACTCTTAAAAGCTTTCTCCAGTCGCTACAATCTGTAAATGAAAATAATGGTTCTACTAAACAGTTACCTCCTTGGACTTGCAATTCAGTTTCAGCCTGGTTTACCAAGAAAGTTGGAGTTGGGAAATTTTCACAATCAAAATCTTGTAGTGGCCATTTATTTGAAAACTCTTGTAGCCACGATGGACCATTAAGCCACATCGAAATCTTCGTTAATTGTTTGCCATTTAACCCTCTAGTTACTAAGTCCGTTGGGTTCTCGTTACCGGGACAGTATCGCCATTGATCAATTTTTACAAGTCGATGAATCTCTTTAACTCGATTAGATACATACTGCTTCCACTTTTCGGGCTTTCCTCGAATCCAATATAATGTAATTTTAGAATCCGTCCATAGATAATGTTCAATTTTAACTTGCTATGTAAATACTCACATAATCTTGAGGCAATAAGCGCTGCTGTCAGTTCAAACCTGGGAATAGTAACATCCGAAGATCCATCTTCTTTCAAAGGGGAAACTCGGCTTTTAGCACACAGAAATCGCACCGCTACTACCTCAGACTTAGAAATATTTCTAACATAAGCCACGCAACCATAAGCCTTGGGACTTGCATCAGGAAAAATATGTAATTCTTGCTGCGATGGATGTAATACGCCACTGACACATCTAGGTATAACAATTTCTCTCAAATGTGGAAGATAATCGCAGCATTCTTGCCAAGTCTTAAGTAGGTCGTTCGGCAGCTCTTCATCCCACTCTAGACCCAAACGCCAAGCTAACTGGAACAAAATCTTTAATTTAATAACGTAAGGTCCTACCAAGCCGATTGAATCATCTATTCGAGCGATGAGTTGCAAGAGATTGCGCTTCGTTCCTCTGCTCAGTGACTTAAGAAACTTGTTAACTGATTCTACATCTACAGATATTTCGTCCAGTGAAACGTTCCATGGTATTCCTAAAACTTTCTGAATTGCATGACTTCCATGAGCTTCAGTCATCAAGTTTCGACATTTACCATCACTGCAATTCCACTTTCTTAAATTCATGGAAGCTCCTTTCATTATCATATTAGCTTTTTTATATAATTTTTCGCAAGCCGTTTCATCATCAACACTAGCAACCAAGTCGTCCACATAAAAGCATTCACGAAGAATTTTGCACCACTCCGGATAATTGCATTCTTCTAATTCCAGATGTTTTTGGATTATTGCACTCAGCAGGAAAGGACTGCAAGTAACGCCAAATGTAACACGCGTCATTCTGAAAATCTGCAATTCAGGAAGCTTACTCGTTGTTCCATTCTAGTCGCGAACCAAAAAAAATTGTGCGAATCACGATCCTCCTTTGTCAGCGAAATTTGGAGAAATGCTTTCTCTATATCAGCAGTCAATCCGATTCGTCTTAGTCGAAAATTTAGTAATACTTTTAGAATATCCGGTAATAAATTAGAACCCTTCTCCAGTTGATCGTTTAAAGATAATGCTTCACCAGCGTGTGCCGATGCATCAAACACAATGCGTAATTTAGTCGTTACTTTATCATTCCTATATACAGGTCTGTGGGGCAAGTAGTATTCATTTTTACAGGAGATATTTTCCTCTATCTCCTCCGCTATCCCATTATCTATATATTCGCGCATTGCATTGTCATATTCGAGTAGTCTCTGTGGCCCTTTTAGTAATTTGCGCAAGGATGAATAAAATCTCGTTAAGGCACTAGCTCTATTGTTTTCAAATTGCTTAATTACTGATTTCCACGGTAGAGAAACCTCGTACCGTTCCTTTTTTCTAATGATGCAATTTTCTTTAAAACTTTTCGTGAAATCATCAGCCACCTCTTCTTCTTTGTTCATCCCCAATGCGTCTAACCTCCAAAAATCCCTAAAATCAAAATCATTAGTAAAACAAATGTGCATAGTTATGCTAGACTGTAATCTGCCACTGGAGTCTTCTGCAGGTCCATGAAGTGTCCAACCAAATTCTGTGTCGATTGCCGTTAATGTTTTCGAGATACGTTTAATAACACCTGTTGCGAATTTCCAATACTGATCTGCACCGATTAGGATACTAATTCCTTGCTCCATACATGAATTATCCAAACAAACATCCGCTAATTTTAATTGTTGGTAGTTATGATCGCGATAATCGGCTGTAGCTAAAACATCAATACAAATTTCAGGAACGACAATTGCGTCTAAAAACGAAACTTTATCATTATATTGCCCTTTCAAATATATTCTCACAATTTCGTATTTTTTCGCTGGAGGTTTGCTGCTTTCACCATAGGGAATGATACTCATTTCTTTAGTACCAATTACCGGTAAATTCAGTGCTCTGGCGATTTTCTCACGCACAAATGATAACTGGCTTCCACCATCTAATATCAATCGCACGAATAAACCCGGCTGAGCTTTTTTTTCTGATGCGTATACACAGGCGGTCGGCAAGTGCACTTTCATTTTTTTTCGATTCAAAATTTGCGGCATATAAATTTAATGCCGACGGTGGTTGTTTATTTGTTTTTGCTTTGGCCGGATTTGATACTCTTTTAAAGGTTGGATCACACATTGACGTTATATGTCTTCCCTTACACTTTTCACAAATAAGATTAGGCACTCTACAGAATTTTGTAAGATGCCCCCGCTGTGCACATCGAAAACACCTTCCCTCTCTAAATAATATTTTTTTTTCGTTCTTCAACAGAATTATCAGCATCACAAGCATTTGGAGAATGGTTGTTGGATTTGCAAAACAAACACGGCTCCTTGATAGCTGTAAACAAATTGGCTGCAGTGCTAAACGACTTCGAATATGTTTTTCCTGCTGTCCCTTTTGCTTCATTCGACCTTTCTAATGAGTTTACCTCTTTTCTTAGGAATTTAAGGAGAGCTTTTGTTTGTTTATTTCCTTCAAATTCGATAGAGCTGTCGGCATCTGTCGTTGTGACGTCACATGACTCTGCACCGGATTCTGCTTTATCCCGATCGCCAGAGTAATATCGATGGAAATCAACACGAAGGTCATTTGGAAGACATCGTAATATGATTGTCTTAAGCATGATGTAGTAGTTGCTAGATGGAATTCCTAATGCTGTAAGTGATCGTGTACCAGACATCACTGAACTGAATTATAAAGACCGCGTAACCCTTTTGCGTCGTTTTTTGAAAATACAGGTTTCAACGACATTAATTACTGCATGGTGGTGTCAATGATTTTTTCACGATCACCGTATTCTTCTTCCAGTAAAGTTATCGCTCCTTCATAACAACCTTCTGTTGGTGTGAATCCACCTACTACATCAGCTGCTTTTCCTGTTAGAGAGGTCAAGTTTGTCAACGGTGCTGAGGCTGACATTGTCATGGACGGCTGCCTTAAAATGTTCCCAAAAGGGGAGCCATTCTTTCAGATCACCAGAAAATTTCTTTAATTGTAATTTCGGTAATTTGATGCTGTTTTGCTTTTCAGCACGATGAGCTGAAGGCCTTTCCACAGGTTCTTGTAAACGACGCATTTTGTCCAATCGAACTTTTAGACGAGCTAAGGCGTTAACGGCATTGTTATCATATTCCGCTATTTTTTCAAATTCCGTCTTAGCTTCTTCAGCCTTAACAAGTAATTTCATTTCTTCGTTCACCTTTCTTAAATTTTCGTTAACAACCTGCAGCCGTTCCTTATAAGAAGATAATTCTTCCTCGATATCATCCAGGTTGTCCATATTTTCGTTAATGGCCTTTGTTAGCTTTGTAATTTGCCCACGATATGCCGCTCGATCCATATTTATTATTTTTTATTTTTCGTTCCGCGGTTAACTGTCCCGGGTTTCGGCACCAGATGTTAAATAAAACACACACGTTCTTTAAAATTCTCGTTATAATTTTATTTATCGTTTGAAAATACATTAATCGGTTTTCCGTTTGGTAAATTCGTTAGTTTTGAGATCGCGGTCAGTCCAAGACTAAATTTTAATTGTTTGGATTTTCATCAGCTGGTGATGTCGATCGATATTTTACGTAACGGTTGTTGCATTAGCGTTAGAATTTTAGCACGCTATCTTTCATCGGCAAGTTTCAACCTCCACCATCTTTGACCAACACTCATCATATGCCAAGATTCTTTGGATCTTCACCTGTTGTACTCGTTTCATTCACTACTCTAGATGTCAACCGTCTCAAAGAAAATTAAAATATCTAACTGCATCTGAATATAAACAAGCTGAAGTCCTATGCTTTCGACAAGTGCAGCAAACCCACTTTTAGGCAGAAATAGGAAACCTAAGACGGAGCCAAGCGATTAATTCCAAAAGTTCTCTAGCTGCCTTATGTCCATTCCTGGATTCTAACGACATCCTCCGAGTGGGAGAAAGACTAAACTACTCTAACTATAACTTCGATACAAACATCCGTAATATTACCCAAGGATCATCCATTTAATCGCTTGCTCGTATCCGCATGGAACGTAACTCATCTTCATCCGTATCCATCTTCACCGCTTGTGGATATTGGGCTTACGAGATATAGTATGGAAGGTATATCATCAATGCATGACCTGTTTTCGTCATCGAGTTACTCGAGGTGCCCAGTTTATGGCCCCTCTACCTGAAGCGAGAATGAAACCAACGCGCCCGTTTTTTAACGTTTGAATCGACCACGGAGGACCGATTCAACTATGCGCACGTATATCCAGAGCTGCACGACCAGTAAAAGGATATTTCGCAATGTTTATTTGCTTGACTACCAGCGACGTTTTTTATGTGATAGACTAGAGGCTTAAGGAAAGGCCCTTTGTACTGTTCGACAATCTATTTTTTCGTATAGAATGTCGAACAGCAGCTCTAGTCGGAAGATAGAGAGTAGAAAGAGAGAGAAGTAGGAAGGAGCTGCCACAACCTAGCCGCGATATATTGTTCCACCTACTTCCAAACATTTTCGCGACTCTGGCATCGGGGCATTTTTCAGAAACAACTCGCTGGAGTGCTATGCCCCCTGAAACAAGTTGAATCCCATCAGCCAACCGACAGGCGCGGATCTGGAATTTTTTTCCGGGGGGGGGGTCACTCGATAGAAAAAATAGCAAAAATAACAAAAATAACCAAATAAACAACACTAGCCGAATTTTGTCAATGAATAAAAAACAAAGTCAGAATAACCTTAGATGATAGTATATAAAGTATAGCTACAATCCAAATATAGAACTAGTTGGGGTGTGGGTTTGACCGCTTCGGTCCACACGATTAACTTCCCAGTATGATGAACGAAGATGAAATAAACTGACTTCTTACAAAATAGTAATATGTTTAGCACTAGTGGGAAATTGACTAGAATCAGATCTGGTGAGAGAAGCTAGTTCAAATAACTATAATAGCGGCAAATCCACAAGATTTTTCTAGAGAATTTGTTTTTCCAAACGTTATCAAACAAACATTTCCTTCCTTCGATGCACTAAAGCGGGTATTCGAATACGTATTGAGCGTGTTGATGTGCCGGCGCCGTTGATAAACTGGGAAGCGAATGAATTCATTTGGAAATTCCAAAGCTTTCCGGAGATATTAGCAAAACTGATCAATGTAAAGTACTTGTCAGACTTGACCAAAAAGAACAAATTTTGCGGTAATTACTGGAAATCCCGGAATGAGCGCAATGTTCTGAAACTGCATCACGCGTAGAAAACAATTCCTTGTCAAAAAGTGCTGATCCAAGGTTTGAAAAATTCGTAATGTCTGTAAAGGTAAGGAAATTTTTGCACGATTTTGAAAGGTTGTCGGATTTTGACAAGTGATGTTTTGTTGGAAGGCTATCGTTGTGCAGAACCCCAAAAAGGTCACTTCGTTTAGAATGGGTCTCATTCCAACGAGTTTATTAGATATAAGCAAAACTTATCTATTTAAGGTCTTACTGACACTGAGCCGAAGTTTTTCCATTTAAACAAAAAAAAAGGCCCGACCGAATGTTATGAAATTTTTTCGGAGCTGTTTTTTCGTAAATATTCTTCTCTCGACACGTCAAAGAAGTCTACATATGGATCGCGCGGTATCGTGCAGGTACAAAATTCACAAACTTCGTTTAAATAAAAAAACGGTTCGACCGAATTTTATGAAAATCTTTTCAGATCATATTTTGGTTAATACTCTTCGAACGGCAAGTCAACAAAGTCGATATCTTTTATAGTTCGCGCGATATCGTGCAGGTACAAAAATCAGTTATGTCGTTTAAACCAAAAAATCGCTCGACCGAATATTATAAAAATCTTTTCAGATTATATTGTCGCTAATACGCTTCGAACGGCACCTCAAGTAAGTCAATATCTTTGGTGGTTCGGGCGATATCGTGCAGGTACAAAAATCACTTACGCCGCTTAAACAAAAAAAAACGGCTCGACCGAATTTTATGAAAATCTTTCTTAAGCATGATGTAGTAGTTGCTAGATGGAATTCCTAATGCTGTAAGTGATCGTGTACCAGACATCACTGAATTATAAAGACCGCGTAACCCTTTTGCGTCGTTTTTTGAAAATACAGGTTTCAACGACATTAATTACTGCATGGTGGTGTCAATGATTTTTTCACGATCACCGTATTCTTCTTCCAGTAAAGTTATCGCTCCTTCATAACAACCTTCTGTTGGTGTGAATCCACCTACTACATCAGCTGCTTTTCCTGTTAGAGAGGTCAAGTTTGTCAACGGTGCTGAGGCTGACATTGTCATGGACGGCTGCCTTAAATTGTTCCCAAAAGGGGAGCCATTCTTTCAGATCACCAGAAAATTTCTTTAATTGTAATTTCGGTAATTTGATGCTGTTTTGCTTTTCAGCACGATGAGCTGAAGGCCTTTCCACAGGTTCTTGTAAACGACGCATTTTGTCCAATCGAACTTTTAGACGAGCTAAGGCGTTAACGGCATTGTTATCATATTCCGCTATTTTTTCAAATTCCGTCTTAGCTTCTTCAGCCTTAACAAGTAATTTCATTTCTTCGTTCACCTTTCTTAAATTTTCGTTAACAACCTGCAGCCGTTCCTTATAAGAAGATAATTCTTCCTCGATATCATCCAGGTTGTCCATATTTTCGTTAATGGCCTTTGTTAGCTTTGTAATTTGCCCACGATATGCCGCTCGATCCATATTTATTATTTTTTATTTTTCGTTCCGCGGTTAACTGTCCCGGGTTTCGGCACCAGATGTTAAATAAAACACACACGTTCTTTAAAATTCTCGTTATAATTTTATTTATCGTTTGAAAATACATTAATCGGTTTTCCGTTTGGTAAATTCGTTAGTTTTGAGATCGCGGTCAGTCCAAGACTAAATTTTAATTGTTTGGATTTTCATCAGCTGGTGATGTCGATCGATATTTTACGTAACGGTTGTTGCATTAGCGTTAGAATTTTTAGCACGCTATCTTTCATCGGCAAGTTTCAACCTCCACCATCTTTGACCAACACTCATCATATGCCAAGATTCTTTGGATCTTCACCTGTTGTACTCGTTTCATTCACTACTCTAGATGTCAACCGTCTCAAAGAAAATTAAAATATCTAACTGCATCTGAATATAAACAAGCTGAAGTCCTATGCTTTCGACAAGTGCAGCAAACCCACTTTTAGGCAGAAATAGGAAACCTAAGACGGAGCCAAGCGATTAATTCCAAAAGTTCTCTAGCTGCCTTATGTCCATTCCTGGATTCTAACGACATCCTCCGAGTGGGAGAAAGACTAAACTACTCTAACTATAACTTCGATACAAACATCCCGTAATATTACCCAAGGATCATCCATTTAATCGCTTGCTCGTATCCGCATGGAACGTAACTCATCTTCATCCGTATCCATCTTCACCGCTTGTGGATATTGGGCTTACGAGATATAGTATGGAAGGTATATCATCAATGCATGACCTGTTTTCGTCATCGAGTTACTCGAGGTGCCCAGTTTATGGCCCCTCTACCTGAAGCGAGAATGAAACCAACGCGCCCGTTTTTTAACGTTGGAATCGACCACGGAGGACCGATTCAACTATGCGCACGTATATCCAGAGCTGCACGACCAGTAAAAGGATATTTCGCAATGTTTATTTGCTTGACTACCAGCGACGTTTTTTATGTGATAGACTAGAGGCTTAAGGAAAGGCCCTTTGTACTGTTCGACAATCTATTTTTTCGTATAGAATGTCGAACAGCAGCTCTAGTCGGAAGATAGAGAGTAGAAAGAGAGAGAAGTAGGAAGGAGCTGCCACAACCTAGCCGCGATATATTGTTCCACCTACTTCCAAACATTTTCGCGACTCTGGCATCGGGGCATTTTTCAGAAACAACTCGCTGGAGTGCTATGCCCCCTGAAACAAGTTGAATCCCATCAGCCAACCGACAGGCGCGGATCTGGAATTTTTTTCCGGGGGGGGGGGTCACTCGATAGAAAAAATAGCAAAAATAACAAAAATAACCAAATAAACAACACTAGCCGAATTTTGTCAATGAATAAAAAACAAAGTCAGAATAACCTTAGATGATAGTATATAAAGTATAGCTACAATCCAAATACAGAACTAGTTGGGGTGTGGGTTTGACCGCTTCGGTCCACACGATTAACTTCCCAGTATGATGAACGAAGATGAAATAAACTGACTTCTTACAAAATAGTAATATGTTTAGCACTAGTGGGAAATTGACTAGAATCAGATCTGGTGAGAGAAGCTAGTTCAAATAACTATAATAGCGGCAAATCCACAAGATTTTTCTAGAGAATTTGTTTTTCCAAACGTTATCAAACAAACATTTCCTTCCTTCGATGCACTAAAGCGGGTATTCGAATACGTATTGAGCGTGTTGATGTGCCGGCGCCGTTGATAAACTGGGAAGCGAATGAATTCATTTGGAAATTCCAAAGCTTTCCGGAGATATTAGCAAAACTGATCAATGTAAAGTACTTGTCAGACTTGACCAAAAAGAACAAATTTTGCGGTAATTACTGGAAATCCCGGAATGAGCCGCAATGTTCTGAAACTGCATCACGCGTAGAAAACAATTCCTTGTCAAAAAGTGCTGATCCAAGGTTTGAAAAATTCGTAATGTCTGTAAAGGTAAGGAAATTTTTGCACGATTTTGAAAGGTTGTCGGATTTTGACAAGTGATGTTTTGTTGGAAGGCTATCGTTGTGCAGAACCCCAAAAAGGTCACTTCGTTTAGAATGGGTCTCATTCCAACGAGTTTATTAGATATAAGCAAAACTTATCTATTTAAGGTCTTACTGACACTGAGCCGAAGTTTTTCCATTTAAACAAAAAAAAAGGCCCGACCGAATGTTATGAAATTTTTTCGGAGCTGTTTTTTCGTAAATATTCTTCTCTCGACACGTCAAAGAAGTCTACATATGGATCGCGCGGTATCGTGCAGGTACAAAATTCACAAACTTCGTTTAAATAAAAAAACGGTTCGACCGAATTTTATGAAAATCTTTTCAGATCATATTTTGGTTAATACTCTTCGAACGGCAAGTCAACAAAGTCGATATCTTTTATAGTTCGCGCGATATCGTGCAGGTACAAAAATCAGTTATGTCGTTTAAACCAAAAAATCGCTCGACCGAATATTATAAAAATCTTTTCAGATTATATTGTCGCTAATACGCTTCGAACGGCACCTCAAGTAAGTCAATATCTTTGGTGGTTCGGGCGATATCGTGCAGGTACAAAAATCACTTACGCCGCTTAAACAAAAAAAAACGGCTCGACCGAATTTTATGAAAATCTTTCTTAAGCATGATGTAGTAGTTGCTAGATGGAATTCCTAATGCTGTAAGTGATCGTGTACCAGACATCACTGAATTATAAAGACCGCGTAACCCTTTTGCGTCGTTTTTTGAAAATACAGGTTTCAACGACATTAATTACTGCATGGTGGTGTCAATGATTTTTTCACGATCACCGTATTCTTCTTCCAGTAAAGTTATCGCTCCTTCATAACAACCTTCTGTTGGTGTGAATCCACCTACTACATCAGCTGCTTTTCCTGTTAGAGAGGTCAAGTTTGTCAACGGTGCTGAG
The DNA here is from genome assembly GCA_949987705.1 of Thereva unica. Classification (NCBI taxonomy): domain Eukaryota; kingdom Metazoa; phylum Arthropoda; class Insecta; order Diptera; family Therevidae; genus Thereva; species Thereva unica. The sequence continues at coordinate 114,688,232 of OX465281.1, read as the reverse complement.
GCTGACATTGTCATGGACGGCTGCCTTAAATTGTTCCCAAAAGGGGAGCCATTCTTTCAGATCACCAGAAAATTTCTTTAATTGTAATTTCGGTAATTTGATGCTGTTTTGCTTTTCAGCACGATGAGCTGAAGGCCTTTCCACAGGTTCTTGTAAACGACGCATTTTGTCCAATCGAACTTTTAGACGAGCTAAGGCGTTAACGGCATTGTTATCATATTCCGCTATTTTTTCAAATTCCGTCTTAGCTTCTTCAGCCTTAACAAGTAATTTCATTTCTTCGTTCACCTTTCTTAAATTTTCGTTAACAACCTGCAGCCGTTCCTTATAAGAAGATAATTCTTCCTCGATATCATCCAGGTTGTCCATATTTTCGTTAATGGCCTTTGTTAGCTTTGTAATTTGCCCACGATATGCCGCTCGATCCATATTTATTATTTTTTATTTTTCGTTCCGCGGTTAACTGTCCCGGGTTTCGGCACCAGATGTTAAATAAAACACACACGTTCTTTAAAATTCTCGTTATAATTTTATTTATCGTTTGAAAATACATTAATCGGTTTTCCGTTTGGTAAATTCGTTAGTTTTGAGATCGCGGTCAGTCCAAGACTAAATTTTAATTGTTTGGATTTTCATCAGCTGGTGATGTCGATCGATATTTTACGTAACGGTTGTTGCATTAGCGTTAGAATTTTTAGCACGCTATCTTTCATCGGCAAGTTTCAACCTCCACCATCTTTGACCAACACTCATCATATGCCAAGATTCTTTGGATCTTCACCTGTTGTACTCGTTTCATTCACTACTCTAGATGTCAACCGTCTCAAAGAAAATTAAAATATCTAACTGCATCTGAATATAAACAAGCTGAAGTCCTATGCTTTCGACAAGTGCAGCAAACCCACTTTTAGGCAGAAATAGGAAACCTAAGACGGAGCCAAGCGATTAATTCCAAAAGTTCTCTAGCTGCCTTATGTCCATTCCTGGATTCTAACGACATCCTCCGAGTGGGAGAAAGACTAAACTACTCTAACTATAACTTCGATACAAACATCCCGTAATATTACCCAAGGATCATCCATTTAATCGCTTGCTCGTATCCGCATGGAACGTAACTCATCTTCATCCGTATCCATCTTCACCGCTTGTGGATATTGGGCTTACGAGATATAGTATGGAAGGTATATCATCAATGCATGACCTGTTTTCGTCATCGAGTTACTCGAGGTGCCCAGTTTATGGCCCCTCTACCTGAAGCGAGAATGAAACCAACGCGCCCGTTTTTTAACGTTGGAATCGACCACGGAGGACCGATTCAACTATGCGCACGTATATCCAGAGCTGCACGACCAGTAAAAGGATATTTCGCAATGTTTATTTGCTTGACTACCAGCGACGTTTTTTATGTGATAGACTAGAGGCTTAAGGAAAGGCCCTTTGTACTGTTCGACAATCTATTTTTTCGTATAGAATGTCGAACAGCAGCTCTAGTCGGAAGATAGAGAGTAGAAAGAGAGAGAAGTAGGAAGGAGCTGCCACAACCTAGCCGCGATATATTGTTCCACCTACTTCCAAACATTTTCGCGACTCTGGCATCGGGGCATTTTTCAGAAACAACTCGCTGGAGTGCTATGCCCCCTGAAACAAGTTGAATCCCATCAGCCAACCGACAGGCGCGGATCTGGAATTTTTTTCCGGGGGGGGTCACTCGATAGAAAAAATAGCAAAAATAACAAAAATAACCAAATAAACAACACTAGCCGAATTTTGTCAATGAATAAAAAACAAAGTCAGAATAACCTTAGATGATAGTATATAAAGTATAGCTACAATCCAAATATAGAACTAGTTGGGGTGTGGGTTTGACCGCTTCGGTCCACACGATTAACTTCCCAGTATGATGAACGAAGATGAAATAAACTGACTTCTTACAAAATAGTAATATGTTTAGCACTAGTGGGAAATTGACTAGAATCAGATCTGGTGAGAGAAGCTAGTTCAAATAACTATAATAGCGGCAAATCCACAAGATTTTTCTAGAGAATTTGTTTTTCCAAACGTTATCAAACAAACATTTCCTTCCTTCGATGCACTAAAGCGGGTATTCGAATACGTATTGAGCGTGTTGATGTGCCGGCGCCGTTGATAAACTGGGAAGCGAATGAATTCATTTGGAAATTCCAAAGCTTTCCGGAGATATTAGCAAAACTGATCAATGTAAAGTACTTGTCAGACTTGACCAAAAAGAACAAATTTTGCGGTAATTACTGGAAATCCCGGAATGAGCCGCAATGTTCTGAAACTGCATCACGCGTAGAAAACAATTCCTTGTCAAAAAGTGCTGATCCAAGGTTTGAAAAATTCGTAATGTCTGTAAAGGTAAGGAAATTTTTGCACGATTTTGAAAGGTTGTCGGATTTTGACAAGTGATGTTTTGTTGGAAGGCTATCGTTGTGCAGAACCCCAAAAAGGTCACTTCGTTTAGAATGGGTCTCATTCCAACGAGTTTATTAGATATAAGCAAAACTTATCTATTTAAGGTCTTACTGACACTGAGCCGAAGTTTTTCCATTTAAACAAAAAAAAAGGCCCGACCGAATGTTATGAAATTTTTTCGGAGCTGTTTTTTCGTAAATATTCTTCTCTCGACACGTCAAAGAAGTCTACATATGGATCGCGCGGTATCGTGCAGGTACAAAATTCACAAACTTCGTTTAAATAAAAAAACGGTTCGACCGAATTTTATGAAAATCTTTTCAGATCATATTTTGGTTAATACTCTTCGAACGGCAAGTCAACAAAGTCGATATCTTTTATAGTTCGCGCGATATCGTGCAGGTACAAAAATCAGTTATGTCGTTTAAACCAAAAAATCGCTCGACCGAATATTATAAAAATCTTTTCAGATTATATTGTCGCTAATACGCTTCGAACGGCACCTCAAGTAAGTCAATATCTTTGGTGGTTCGGGCGATATCGTGCAGGTACAAAAATCACTTACGCCGCTTAAACAAAAAAAAACGGCTCGACCGAATTTTATGAAAATCTTTTCAGATCATATTTCGGTTAATACGCTTCGAACGACACCTCAACGAAGTCAATATCTTTTCTGGTTCGCGCAATATCGTGCAGGAAAAAATGACCACATACGTACGCACACACATACTTCCTCCCAATTTTTTGCTTAAAATGCTCCTAGGACCTTGAAAGATGAAAATACGTCGAAAATTTCGATTTTCGGACCGAATACAATAACTTCCTATACTGGTAAGTTAAAAAATAATAAAAAAGTCAGTCTTGTGTAAGAAAATTAGTCAATTTTGTTGATTCAGTCATTTTTGATTCCAATTTTTTCAGAGTGTAAAAAAGTAAGTTAATGTCAGTCGTTTGGTTAGTTTCAGGTTTTTGTGTTTGCAACAACTAGGTTTTGTTCGTTTGTTTTTTGTTTTTCGGTTTGCAAAATATTGTTTCAGCTCAATTTTTTGAAATGCGGGCTGTTTTGGGGGGGGGGGGTCATGACCCCCGTGACCCCCTCCCCCTTGGATCCGCGCCGGCCAACCATGACATGCGCTTGGTGGAGCGAAGGCTATGACAGGAGGAATCAGGAATGTAAAGAGGGGAGAAGAAAGAAGGAAAGTTATGTGGGTGCGAAAGTGGAAAAGGCGAAAGACAATCTCGGTCTTTGAATTTTCATGAAACATCAATTGACGAAATGCATTTTTGGATTGTGTCTCTTACAACGCAACAAACCATCACCATCGATTCGGCACATGTTCAGCCATGATTCGCTGTACTACTCGCCAATATTTCCTTTTACCATGAGTGGTCGACGTTTCGAGCAAATATTGAGATGTTTGAATTGCCATTTTCTTTATGATGAAGAGGAAAAATTAAAGAAAATATCGCGTTTATTGAATTGTGTCCTAGATAAATTCCAGGAAGCTTATTCTCCACCTAAACAATTATCGCTGGATGAATCCCTATTGCTATTCCCAGGACGGCTAAGTTTCCGACAATATATTAAAAGCAAAAAAGCACAATATGGGATAAAACTTTACGAATTAACTATTTTCGATGGCTATGTGCTAAATATAAAAATATATGAAGGAAAGTCCGAGTTGACTACCTCATCAAAAACCAAGGATGTGGTACTTAGTCTAATGGAGCGGTATTTAAATAAAGGACACCATTTATTTATGGATAATTTTTATAATAGTGTCGAACTTTCAGAAGAGCTCCTGAGACACCATACACACAGCACGGGTACTTTGCGCTCAAACAGAAAAAATAACTCGAAGAAAGTTATACAGAAAAAGTTGAAAAAAGGCGAAATGTTTTGGCAACGAAAAGGTGATGTATATATAACAAAATGGAGGGACAGAAGGGAAGTCCTAACAATAACTACTGCACATTGTCCTACTCTCGTTTCCACAAAAACCAGATACGGGGTAGAAAAAATTAAGCCGAATGTAGTAGTTGAGTATAATGCATACATGTCTGGAGTAGATCGATGTGATCAAATGATTTCATACTATTCGTCACCAAGAAAAACCATTAGATGGTATAATAAATTAATTTTCCATCTGCTTGATCTATGTGTTTGGAATTCATATCATATACAGGGTGTTTCGTTACTCATGGTACAAAGGAAAATGGCAAATAGTACATAAAAAATTATCGCAAAAAAAGTAAAAGTGGGGGGGGTACCTCTTTTCGTTTTCGAGATATGGCGTTTTGAAGTTTTTTTGGTAGAGGTTTACATATTACCCTGTATTTTTGTCACCTTTATAGATATTTTAATGAATAAGACATCAATCTACGCAGAATACTCCCACCTATCTAAATCTGTAAAAGTCAAGGAGTCAACCCACCAACATCCAGAGTTATGAGTCATCAAAGACAAAATTTTGTTGTTTTTTTTTCACTAAAATTTCCACTTCAACCACCTTTTTCTCCAAAAAATACGTAATAAACCAATATTTTGTTTTACAAAATTGGAAAGCTTGGACAATTTCCTATGAATAATGTCTAACAACTATTATGCTACGACCTTTACTTTTGAAGTTATTAACAATTTTAATAGTGAAATTGGCTCTATTTCGTTCTTTTTTAGTACTTTTTCACCTGAGTTTTGTCGAAAAGTACCAAATAAGCACCAGAGGAAGACCAACTTTTGCGTTAAAATTGCTGATAACTTCAAAAGTAAAGGTCATAGCATAATAATTGTTAGACATTATTCATAGGAAATTGCCCAAGCTTTCCAATTTTGTAAAACAAAATATTGGTTTATTACGTATTTTTTGGAGAAAAAGGTGGTTGAAGTGGAAATTTTAGTGAAAAAAAACCAAATTTTGTCTTTGATGACTCATAACTCTGGATGTTGGTGGGTTGACCCCTTGACTTTTACAGATTTAGATAGGTGGGAGTATTCTGCGTAGATTGATGTCTTATTCATTAAAATATCTAAAAAGGTGACAAAAATACAGAGTAATATGTAAACTCTACCAAAAAAAACTTCAAAACGCCATATCTCGAAAACGAAAAGAGGTACCCCCCCCCACTTTTACTTTTTTTTGCGATAATTTTTTATGTACTATTTGCCATTTTCCTTTGTACCATGAGTGACGGAACACCCTGTATATAAAAAAATTAATAAGAGAAAAATATCATACTTAAATTTCAGAGACGATATCATCAAATCACTTATTCAACTTCCAGCGGAAATGCATAATGGAATCATTTTATCAACATGCCTCCAAGTCTTCACCTTCTGTATCAAGAATTTCGTCTCCATGTTCAAGTAGTGATCTTAACTCTCAAAATAAAAGTATTCAGCATTTAATGGAGAAAATTCCAGTTCCTTTAGCTCACTAAAGGAAATCTTATTTTTTGCGCTGCACGTATTGCCATGCCAAGAAGAAAAGAAAGGAAACTTCTTACAGGTGCAAAACATGTAGCAATAAACCTGCATTGTTCTCAAATTCTTTTGAAGAATACCATATTTCCATGCAGTGATATTGAAGTTTCTATTATAATTTTCTTTTGTATAAGTATTACTTATTATTTCTTCTTAGTTTTTTATTGTTTCATTTCGTTATTTAAATGCTTGTGTTAACTTAATAAATTCGGATTTAAAATATAATTATTTTCTTATTTATGAAAAAGAGGCGGAACAGCTATAGCCGCCATAAATATAAATATATAGCAAAATGTAGCGACCGCCCTGGCATATTGCGGTATTTGCCGTCACGCGGCTTTGACCGTCATGAGTAAATACACTCCTAATGAATCCAAACGCTACGCAAATGACGGGAATAGCCGTCACAATATTTTAGGCCCTAATCTACATTAAACCGATCCCATAACATTCCGAACACATTAAATATAAAAAAAATCCTCAAATGCCGAATATCTATAAATACATACATATTGTTACGTTTTTACGGCTTAACGGATTCGTAGGATTAATTAAGGAATACACTTTTTAATAATCCACACAATAATTTATTTATCACAAACCAAACACAATTTAAAAATAAACACAATTCTTAGAGTTCACTATAATCACTAGCAAATTTAATATTTCGCACTATTCAATTCTAATTATCGCTTTTTATTTCACTACTTTTCACTGTTCTCAATTTAAAACACTTGTATCGCCTTTATAATCAAAACTGACTCGATAGCGGCTGCCAGGCGCTTTTATATAGGCAGCTCCACCTTTGTCTACTTTCTGGAACCTTCGTTTTCTGGTTCCTTGTGGTAGGTTCTTTTATTTCCTTAAGTTTCGACCAGCTTGAAGTTGTCTTCGCTTATCGCTCGTTAGTTTAGTACATAAATTCTTAATTCAGACAACAACCGAAAATCGTTGATTCATCCTCTCGACAAACAGATGGCGCATAATCATCACATTGCCCCCTTCTTAGGACTGTTCGTCCCGAACAGTTGTCCATCCTGGATCCGGCTGATGATATGGGCACAGCCTGTCTATGTGCACAATCTTCTTCTTTGCTTTGGGTCCTTGTTGAATCCTGTAGACCACATCGTTGATCCGTGTTAGGATTTTATAGGGCCCCTCCCACTGACGCTGAAGTTTCGGATACTTGCCTTTCCGTCTTCGAGGGTTGAACAGCCAAACGAGGTCACCTTCCTGGAATCCGCTACAGTTTGCTCGGAGGTCGTACCTTGTTTTCATCCTGTCACTGGCTATCTTGAGATTCCTCCTTGCGAGCTGGTGGATATCCGCAAGTCTATTACGAAGTTCACCTGTATAACCGCCAGTAGATTCGTTGCTTTCCACAGGTGTCCCAAATTTCAAGTCGCTTGGCAGCCGGATTTGTCTTCCAAAAATCACACTAGAAGGGGTTTGTCCTGTGGAATTATGAACTGCTGTCCGATATGCCATTAGAAAAATAGGGATATAACTGTCCCAGTCGCGCTGGTGCTCGCTAACGACTTTCCTTAGGTGTTCTAGCATTGTCCTGTTGAATCGTTCTACCATTCCATCGGATTGGGGATGAAGGGGCGTCGTCCTGGTCTTCTTCATTCCGAGTATCTTACATACTTCTTGAAAAACTTGAGATTCGAAATTTCTCCCTTGGTCAGAATGAAGCTCATGAGGAACACCAAATCTGCAGATCCAATTGTTCACTAATTCCTCTGCAACAGTGATCGCTTCCTGATTTGGAATGGCATATGCTTCGGGCCACTTACTGAAGTAGTCCATAACCACCAAAATGTAACGATTCCCTCGGTCTGATGCTGGAAAAGGTCCCGCCACATCGATTGCAATTCTTTCAAATGGGGCTCCCACGTTGTATTGCTGCATTTCTCCTTTTGTTTTTACTCGAGGGCCTTTGCTGCTGGCACAAATTGTGCATTTACGGCACCAGTCTGTAACATCGTCCCGCATGTGAAGCCAATAGAATCTATCTCTTATTTTTGCCAAAGTTTTATTGACTCCCAGATGTCCTCCTGATGGGCCATTATGACACTCCTCGAGAATATCTCTTATTCTACTGCGAGGGACTAACATCTGCATTCGGTGAGAGGTACCGTCAGCGGTTTCCCATTTGCGCTTTAACACTCCTCGCTCGATGTGCAATGAATCCCATTGGGCCCAATAGCTCTTCAGGGTTTCGCTTCTCTCTGCAATATCCTTCCATTCAGGCTTCTCCTCGTATTCCTTCCATGCCAGAATCGAAGAAATATCTGGGTCGTCGCGTTGGGCGTCTCGGAGTCCCTGGTCGTCCCATCCTGTCGTTGGCTCAACGGTCGTCCTTTGACACTTTTCCTCAATACGCCCACAATGTTTGCAATCTTTTACGCATGGTCGCCGGGAGAGTGCATCTGCATTTCCATGGTTTCCTCCTTTTCTGTGGCTTATATTAAAGTCGTAGGACTGAAGTCTCTCGATCCATCTTGCCACTTGTCCTTCAGGATTTTTAAATTGCATCAGCCATTTTAATGCTGCATGATCCGTTCGAAGGATGAAGTTTTGCCCATAGAGATACTTGTGGAAGTGCTTAGTTGAGTCCACGATTGCCAACAGTTCTCTCCTTGTGACGCAGTAATTCCGCTCCGATTTTGACAGCGCTCTACTGTAGTAAGCTATGACCTTTTCCTGCCCTTCGAAGTTTTGTGATAGCACTGCACCAATTTCGACATTACTCGCATCTGTGTCCAATATGAATTTTTCCCCTGGCTTCGGATATGTAAGTATTGGTGCTTGGCAAAGTCCTTGCTTTAGTGTCTTGAAACTTTCCTCGCATTTTTCTGTCCAGATAAATGGTCTTCCTTTTTCTGTCAGTTTATGTAATTCCTTAGCTATGTCGGCAAAGTTCCTGACAAAACGTCTATAATAGGTGGCAAGTCCCAAGAAGCTTCGAAGTTCATGTTTATCCTTCGGTGTGGGCCAATTCTTAACTGCTGCTATTTTCTCCGGATCTGTTTGAACTCCATTGGATGAAACCACATGTCCGAGATAGTTGACTTGGTCACTGAACAGCACGCACTTTTTAGGGTTGAGTTTCAGTTGGGCAGTTCTCAACTTTTGGAAAACCTCTCGTAAATTGCCCAGATGTTCCTCGAAACTTTTTCCAACGACGATGATATCGTCCAAATAAACCAGACAAGTCTTCCATGTCAGTCCTCGCAAAACGCATTCCATCAGTCGTTCGAATGTAGCTGGAGCATTACACAGTCCAAACGGCATAACTGTAAACTGCCACAAGCCGTTTCCTACAGAGAAGGCTGTCTTTTCGCGGTCCTCGGGGTGAATTTCGACTTGCCAATAGCCGCTCTTAAGGTCCAGGGTAGAAAACCATTGAGCTCCAGAGAGAGTATCCAGAGTGTCATCGATACGAGGTAATGGGTAGCTGTCCTTTTTAGTGATGTCGTTCAACCGCCGATAATCCACGCAAAATCTTGTACTGCCATCTTTCTTTCTGACTAGAACCACGGGAGACATCCAAGGGCTTTTCGAGTCCTCTATAAGGCCTTGTCTTCTCATATCTTCAATCATACCAGCTGCCTCTTCCCGCTTGGCTAGTGGTAGTCTTCTCGGCGGTTGTTTAATTGGCTGAGCATCTTTGGTGTCGATCCTGTGTTGAACGATGTCCGTTTTCCCAAAGTCATCATCTCTCATGGCGAAGATATCACTAAAATCCTCCACTAATGTTCTTGCCTGGAGATACTGGTTTTGTTCAAGACAACTACTTGAGAGCACTGTGTTTACCAATTTCGTGGCCTTTGGCTTTGGTTTTGCCACCGGTTCCGTGTGAGCGCACTCCACTAATGTAATCTGTTCTGCCGGTTCTCCTTTCCCCAAAACCGTATCCTTCTTCAATCGTATTTCGCGCTCGTTGGTATTTAGCACTCTCATGAACACCTCCCTTTTGTCATCGATGCTCACCAGACATTTTCCAATTACTATATTTTTGCTTTGTTCCGTTCTTTCTGGTTCTATAAGGTAAAATCGGTAGCTCCCGGGATCACCATCGACTATCGCTCGTACCAATTTCTCAGCATACGGAGGAAGCACGGTATCTTCACGAGCGACGACTTTAAGTTGCGAATAACAAGTGGATCCTGTGGCCATTGGAATCTCCTTGTTGTCACATCTCAGTATTTCCTCTCCAATGTCCAGTAGAATTTTATGTGTTTTCATAAAGTCCAGACCGAGAATACACTCGTCTGTTATATCCGCTACCAGGAACGAATGTGAAAACCTAATGTCAGCAAGAATCACATCCAACATAATTTCCCCGTGTAATCGTACTGGCTCTCCTGTTGCAGTTTTCAGTCTGTATTGGCGTGCGTCTTTCAGCCACTTATTGCCGACCATGTCAGCCCGGATAACAGATTTTGAAGCACCCGTGTCTACAGTTATTGTGCATTTTTCCGCTCCAATCTTTCCATCGATGACCAGGCTGTTGCCACTACGCTGCAGTTGTTTGATAGTGGTGATGATGACACCGGGGGCTTCGATTTCCCCGACTAACTCCCGCCCCATGGAGTTAGTCTTTATTCGTTTCCCTGCTGCTGTCTGCGGGGAGACACGGAGTCATTGTTTTCGGCCTCCCTCTGGTCACTTTTCTGCCGATGTCCGCATTTTTCACAGCAAGTTCCGCCACTCCTATTTTCGGGAGACTCTGCTCTCCTTCGCTTTCTGCAATTCCTTTGCAAATGACCCGGTTCACTACAGTTCCAGCATCGGAGTCGACCGCGTACTTCCGTTGCATTCATTCTGTTGCAACTATCCTCTGTTGTGTGGATATCTCTGAGGCGGACTGCACTTCTTGATGCTTGCCTCGCTGCCTCGTATGCCAGAGCATATGTCAAAACTTCTGCGGTATTCTTCTTTCCGGCCAATCTGGCTGCCTGTTGTAGATCCCGGTCAGCAAAAGAGTTAAGGAAAGCCTCTCTTGCTACTTCGTTGATGTAGTCTTGGCCGAAGCTAGGATAAGCCAGATGCACTAACCTCTCGATATCGGCGCATAGTTGTTGTAAAGTTTCTCCTGGCTTTTGAAGTCGATTGCGAAGTTGAAGTCGATAAACCTCTTGCATGTGCTGATCACCGTAACGCATTTCCAGCGCTTGAACTAAGAACTCGTAGCTGTTGCGATGTCCTGCTGGTATTGACTGCAATATTTCTGCTGCGGTGCCCCTTAGTGACAACGTTAAGGCCGTTGCTTTCTCCTGCTCAGTCCAGCAATTGCCTGCTGCTGCTGCTTCGAATTGGAGCTTATAAGTAGGCCATGGGCTTTGCCCGTCGAAAGTTGGAGGCTGCAATTTCCTAACTCCGATGACTTCGTGTGATGCCGTCCCTGGGTGGTGAATCTTTACCCTTTCTAGATCTGCTCTGACTGTTTCTAGTTCAATTTCGAGTTTTCCTAGATCATTCCTTACGGAATGATGGAAGATTCGAGATTATCCAGGTCATTCCTTACATTTGCCTTGATGGAAGATTCGAGACTTTCCAGATCATTCCTTACATTTTCTTTCATGTTATCCAGCTTATTGTCGACAGAAAGTGAGAATGATTCGATTTTCTGCTCCAACTGGCTCCTCTGTTCTTCCATCGACTCTTTGAGTTCTGCGATCGAACGTTCATGAACTACTGTTAACATTTTTTGTTCATCTTTTAACGCCGACACTTCCGCCTTGATCTCTGTTGTCGCTTCCCTCATATCTGCTGATGACCGTTCTTGCGCTTCCTTCATCTCTGCCGATGCACGTTCTTGCGCTGCGGATGACCGTTCTTGCGCTTCCCTCATTTCGGCTGTCGCTTCTTTCATCTCTGCTGATGCACGTTCTTGCGCTTCCTTCATCTCTGCTGATGTACGTTCTTGCGCCTCCTTCATCACCATCAATGTTTTAAAAAGTTCTGCCATACTCACTGTCGTTTCTTCTGGCTCCGCTTCTACCTCGTCTTCAAACATGTAGGTTTCAGGATCCTTCCCTTCGTTCACCATAGCTTCTCGAAGCAGGGCGGTTAGGGAACTTTTAGCCCCCACCGTTGACAACGAGCGTTTACTTAATTCTTTTTTTAACTCTACAGTGCGCAAATCCACTAGCTTTCGACCCATTTTATTAATAAGTCCTTCTTTCTCACGCACAAAATTTAAATTCCAATCACAATTATTGTTCAAGTTCACTTATTTCACTTATCTCTTAATTAATCCCACTTCTGACACCAATTGTTACGTTTTTACAATTCTTAGAGTTCACTATAATCACTAGCAAATTTAATATTTCGCACTATTCAATTCTAATTATCGCTTTTTATTTCACTACTTTTCACTGTTCTCAATTTAAAACACTTGTATCGCCTTTATAATCAAAACTGACTCGATAGCGGCTGCCAGGCGCTTTTATATAGGCAGCTCCACCTTTGTCTACTTTCTGGAACCTTCGTTTTCTGGTTCCTTGTGGTAGGTTCTTTTATTTCCTTAAGTTTCGACCAGCTTGAAGTTGTCTTCGCTTATCGCTCGTTAGTTTAGTACATAAATTCTTAATTCAGACAACAACCGAAAATCGTTGATTCATCCTCTCGACAAACAGATGGCGCATAATCATCACAATATTTTAACATATAAAAAAGTGTGTTTTTTCAAACGGCATGCTATAAAAAGTGTCCGTTAATGGGTTAAGTCACGAGCGGACTTGGTCCTTCGAGTGGTAAATTACAACTAGTTTTCTCACAATTTGGGGGCGCGTAATACCCTATAATCGCTGGATTCAGTGTAGTAGGCCCTTAAGTGAAAAATATGGGTTTTGAGCAACACACCCTCGAAGATTTTTTTAGATACAGAGTTGTGCACAAAAGAGCTTTTACCGGTCCCATAACTCAGCAAGCCGGACTCAGTTTAAGCCAAGAATTATAACAATGATTAAGAATAAAATACTGAATACAAAAATGCAAAAACACAATAAACTCAAAATCATCAAATTTGCACTTAAGCACTTCTGGCTGTGCACTATAGCAGAATTGTTATATTTGGGGACAATTAGATATCTAAATAGTTCGTGGAGAGGCTATAAAAAGAGATGGAGTTCTATTTCGATGCAAATGGAATAGAAGGTGAGAGTAAGAGATCAGATGATGGATTATACGATATGTATGTTAGTCGAGTGGCGAGTAGATTACTTACGACTAAACGTCTTAAAACATATTAGGGGCTATAAAGTGTCCGAAGTCAGGAAAAGTCAAAATGAACAGACGAAAAGATAACAAAAGTAAAAATTAATAAATTTATTTGGGTTTCATTTATACAATACCCCACACATATGACTTAGCAATTTCATTTGAAGCAACAACAAGGAATGTAATAAATGTGAGCGAAGGCAGTAGAGGTCATATATTTCAAATTAGAACCACTGAGAACGGAAAAATATCAGATGCCTCCGTTGTGTAGAGGTAGGAGGAGTGTAAATTTTGTGAAAAGAAGGCACATATCAGTGCAGCCTGTTTCAAGAAAAAGCGGAAATAAAAAGAAGACAAAAGCTTGTCACTTTGTCGACAATGATTCAGATTAAGGAAGAACATTACAGATACACAAAAATAAAATAAAAAACAAAAATGAAGTGGTACTTAGGGCCGGTTTCACAGTCATACTTAAGTTTTCCTTAAACTTGAGTAAATTTTTTCACTTAAGTTAAACTTAAGTCTAATTCGGTTTCACTGTTCATTTTCTTCTTCTTCTTACTATTATAATTGTTTCTTGCGGAAGCACTTCAATATTGTAAATTATGAACTTACAATAACCGAATTTTACATGTAAAATTTCCTTTCAATCGCTCTTTCCTTGAAATGTACTGGCAATTAACTGACATTTGAACTTTCTTTGCCCACTAACTTAAGAAAAATTTAAGTTTAGAGAAACTGCCACTTAAGTTATACTTAAGTAAACCTTAAGTTGCAGTTGAACGGATATTATGAAGAAATAGAGATTGATTCGGGTGCAGCTGGCTCCATTATTTCGCAATTGTCATGGGAACGGATAAAAAATTCGGATCAATCATTGAAGGAAGTACAAATAAAATTGCAAACCTGGTTAAAAGAAACTATTACAATGTTAGGGTTGCCTGAAATCATAGTGAAGTATAGGATTACAGGCATAGAAGAATAATAGCCTGCAACAGGTTTTGAATAGCGTATTTCGCACTCGTGGACCGCCAAACTTCCACTTGTGCGGAAAAGACATCATTCCAAACTTGTTAAGAATATACTATTCTGTCATGTAACCTGGCTGTACTTAATAAACTGGGTTCTATCTAGTTTAACGAGTTTATGAGAATGGAAAACGACAAGCATAAAGAACTCCTGCTACGCCATTTCGAATTAATTAACTCCAAAATTAGACCAGTGCCGATAATTTTTGAGAAAAAAAAATTCTTGGCAGTATATGGATGGCGGGAAAATTTAGTAGAAATGCTTCTTAAACAAGGAAAAATCGAGAGCACCGCAGCAGATGACTCGAAGGGGCCCGGGGGTGCCAAAATGTGGATTTTGGGGGGTTAATCGTGTTTCTTTGCGATTTCTAAGAAAAGTAGACCTCTTATCGAAAAACGTTTCATGTAAAAGTTGTAGATAAGTAAGAAATGTAAAGCTTTCATTCAAACCATTTATCGTCATAACCTCAAAAAATGGAGAAAAACGTCAAAAACCGAGTTTTTCGTTTTTCATTTTTATCTTTCACAAAAATGATCCAATTTTAATGAAATTTGAGAAAAGTGTAAATTTTCATGTTTCGAAAAGGCCCAATTTTTTCAAAGCGATTGGTTGTTTAGTTTTGTTTTTATGACCTTAATTTAAAAAAACGATGTTCTTCGCTAAGTAAAAATTCAAATTAAATGCACATTTGTAATTTAATAAAATTGTTAAACTACATCAAAATTTCTATTTAACAATGACATGTATTTGTTTATTCATCAACCTTTTTTTATGTGAAAGACTAGAGTCTCTTAAAACGTGTTTTTGCATACAAAACGAATAGCAGTCGACGGCGCGGTGTGCAAACATGGCGTTGCATGGAGCGCGGTGCCCGGGGCGCGGTGGCCGGCGCGTGGTGCCCGGCACGCGCGGTTTTCCTTGCAATGAAAAATCGCCATAACTTTGTTGAGAAAAGTGGCACGTGAGTTTTTTCAACGGATTATGATTCTGCATTTAATTTCCTATTGAAACATTTTTTTTTTTTGAATTTTTACCTAGCGAAGAACACCTTTTTTTTTCATTTTATATCTTATTTTGTTATTAACAATTATGAAATATTCACTTTTTAAATTCTTTTATTTAACTTACACTGTTTGTCGTCAAATCTTGGAAGTTAAATTTGACCCACTTCCCGGTTTCGGATAGAGCTGAAATTTTGCATACACGTTTAGTGGAGCGGTTGCCCAATCTGGCCTAGTACTCTACTAGCAACAAATTGGGTGATCGTTCCATTTAACAAACCTAAACAACACTTTCATCACCAAAAAAGCAAATGTGCACGCTAAGCGACGCTGTGACCCGGAATCATCACCGGCAGCACCAGCAATTACCTAACAACAGGTAACCGGCAGCATGCTGACGCACCACAAGGGCGAATCAATAAAACCAGCTGACCAGAGACGATGACGGCAGTCAGAACGTGGAGCGGTTACGCGGTATCGTGGACAGATAGAAAATTAAATTTAAAGCAAGATCGTGATTGTTTCGATTAAGTAAACATAAAGTAAGGCATTTAAAGAATAAAGTAAAAATAAGGTTAAAATCAACTGAAGTGAATTTGTCAGTAAATTTTAGTTATTTCTTTTGCTATTTGTTGACGTTTTTAAAAGCCTAAACAGTTAGAACTAAATAAAAGTGAATTTTGTAATAAAAAGTTTGTAGTCATTTTTGTTCGAGTAGTTAACATTCCATTTGGTCCTTCGAGCCGGATACGCGTGTGTGTGAGTGTGAAGGTGCAATATCAACAGAAGGAAACACTACGAGGACAACGCTTCATCAAGGAATCAAGGTAGGTGGTTCTTTAGTATTTTTATTGGCATCCTTTCCCCAATCTTTTTAAATCATACATACGCACATAAACAAGTTTAATAACTAAGTGGAAAAAATTAAAGTAATTTAACTCAGCGAAGTTATTGATAGGGTTGGTCTATTCAAACCCGTGAAAAAAAATAAGTTTTTAGTAGTGGTCCTATTGACGTCTGTTTTCTAGCCCTTAAATTCTCAAAGGGTCTAAGATTAAGTAAAGAAAATAGTGCGCGTTTGTACCACATGAATAAGGCCATCGCCCCGCGTCATTCGAGTACAATAAGGTGATTTAAATCGTTGACAATCACGCGAGTAACAGTGAAGTCCTTGACACAGACAATTAGAAAACTAAAAGGTATAATCCGCGCACACAGCAATGGCTAACCCTGGCTCCAATAAAACCTCTGACTCCGATGAAGCCGTGACATCCCTCATCAAAGCACAAGCGATCGAAGAAGCGGAACTAACCAGAATAATAACAAACATCAGGAAATCCCCAAGGGACAGGCTCAAGGAAGGCTACCTCCTCGAGCGCAGGGCACTGATGGAAAGGCAATGGAACATTATAGAAGGCAATCACCGCAAACTGCTTAAACTATATTCTGAAGAGCATCGTAAACAAAATTACTTTGCCCAGGATATTTTTAGCAACATGGAGGAACAGTATTGCCAAACCATGGGCATTCTTGCAGACCATCTGTCATCACTGAGACCTCCAGCTCCTCCATCAACTTCACATCAAGAACCCAGTGCAGGTTTTAATTATGTGCACCATCCGCCCAGACCCGATCCGAGTGACTTGCGACTACCAAGAATAAACATCCCAAGGTTCGCAGGAGACTATGTCCTATGGCCATCATTTCATGATTTGTTCGAAGCCATTGTCGACAAAAATCAACACATAAGTAATGTTCAGAAGCTACATTACTTAAAAACATGCATCAGTGGAGAAGCCGAGCAACTTATTCGACATCTTCAACTTACAGATGCAAATTATACTGCAGCATGGAGCATTCTCAAGCGACGCTACCAAAATAACAGAATACTAGTGAATACTCAACTCACTGTATTGACAGGAATGCCCATGCAGCATCAGGAAACAGCCCCAATATTACGTAAAATGTTGGATAAGCTCAACGAGGTATTGGAGGCACTCAAGGGTCTGCACATTAACACAGAAACTTGGGATCCAATATTGATTCATATACTATCTCAGAAATTGTGCAAAGAGACAGTCACCCACTGGGAGGATGCACTGAGCTCCCATGACGCCAATTACTTGCCAACCATAAAAGAATTCAAGGAATTCCTAGAGAAGAGATTCCGCACTCTCGAAGCCATAGGGGGAACCAAGCCAACAACACACAAGCAGTCCCAGGGTAAATCAGAACCGGTAAGAATTCACCTGGCAAGGGCAACTGAATGCAGCCTATGCCAAAGGGATCACAATCTTCGGACGTGTGCTCAATTCATTAAAATGAGTATCAACGACCGAATCGCTCACATCAGGTCACAGGGAAGGTGTCTCAATTGTCTAGGTACATCACACACTATCAGAACATGTCCAAGTAGGGGAACATGTTTTAAATGCCACAGACGGCATAACACATTATTACATTTGGAAGAGCCCAGGCATAACAAGAGCCATCCAGAGCAACCAAGAAACGGAAGCACATCCGCCAAGGTCAACTTGGGAAGAAGGAACGAAGTTGACAACAATCAAGCACAAGGTAACCAAGAAATAGTTTCACTTCAATGCAAAGGGCAGCAGGGATGTAAACAGGTCAGTAAATCCGTCCTGCTAGCCACAGCACTCATTCAGGTCCACTCTAGTAAGACAGGGACTAAAACACTTAGAGCTCTTATAGACCAAGGTTCAGAGGTCTCATTCATTACTGAAAGAAGCGTCCAGCTTCTACAACTCAATAAAACAAACACTTTCGTGACAGTCTTCGGAATAGAAAACCAACAGTGTGGGCCAAGCAAACATACAGTCAAGTTTAGGCTCAGTTCTCGCTACGCTTACGATCCCCATATAGATATGAATGCGTTAGTAGTGAGGCAAATTTCAGCGGACCTCCCCACACAGCAAATAGTATCACGAGAGTGGTCACACATCAAGGGTCTCCAATTAGCAGATCCTCAATACTTTGAATCACAGCGCATCGACGTTCTCTTAGGAGCCGATGTCTACCCCGAACTAATTGAAGAAGGACAAATTAAAGGCCCTCCAGGAACACCATTAGCGCAACGTACCATCCTGGGATGGATTTTGTCAGGACCGGTGGAAAGTACCTGTCATAGTATCAAGGTTGCAACTAGTCTACACTGTGACATAAGGCAACTGTTACAACAATTCTGGGAAGTAGAGGAATTGACCGAAGAAAAACATCTCACTGAAGCCGAAGCTCGATGCGAAGCTCACTTTAAGGCGACACACCGGCGCAGAGAAGATGGTCGATATGAAGTACAACTGCCGTTCAAGTCACATCCAGAACCACCAGCGCTCGGCGACTCGAAAGGAATGGCATTGAGAAGATTTTTTAGCCTAGAGCGAAAACTGGAAGCACATAGCGAATTGAAGCAAGAATACAAAAGGTTTATGGCTGAATATCTGGAATTAGGACACATGGAATTAGTAATTCCTGAAAACCACGATACTCACACACTCGGTAAACCATGCTACTTACCACATCATGCAGTGATAAAGGAGCAAAGTTCCACTACAAAGGTAAGAGTGGTATTCGACGCTTCCGCGAAAACCACTAATAATTCATCACTGAACGATCACCTACTAACGGGGCCCACCATCCAGGCAGACCTAGCATCCACCCTGCTGAAATGGAGAACACATGCCATCGCTTTCACTGCTGATGTTGAAAAAATGTATCGGCAGATAAGAGTCACCCAAAAGGACGCTGATTACCAACGCATCCTTTGGAGGAGCGAGACAACGAAACCATTACAAGAATACCGCTTGCTTACTGTTACATACGGAACAGCATCAGCACCATTCTTAGCCGTGCGTACGCTTCAACAGATAGCAACCAACGCCGCGTCTCAGTCCGAAAGAGCGGCAAGGATAATTTTAGAAGATTTTTATGTGGATGATCTAATGTCAGGAGCAGATTCAATCCCCGAAGCCCTTTATCTAATAGAAGAGGTACGAAAAATACTCAGAGAATCCGGTCTGCACCTACGAAAATGGACCAGCAATCATAACCAAGCGTTGCGTGATATAGCAATTCAAGACAGGGAATTGAAAGGGCCTCCCGAGGTTAACATCAACACTACTATCAAAACATTAGGGATTCATTGGAACCCGGTCACGGATACATTTCATTTTAAAATCAAGAACAATTCAAGAAAGGTAGAGACTAAGCGAGAACTATTATCAGAAATATCTCTACTTTTTGATCCATTAGGATGGTTAAGCCCAATAGTAATTTCAGCTAAAATACTAATGCAAAGGGTATGGCTTGAAAGGGCGAATGGGATGAGCTACTACCTCAAGGGCTTAGCGAGACATGGCGTAACTTCAGGAACCAACTTCACATGATCGAGGAACTTACAATTCCACGCTGGTTACAAACACACAAGGATGAAGAATATGAGATACATGGATTCTGTGACGCGTCAAATCTAGCTTATGCCGCTGTACTATACGTAGTCGTTAAGTCTAACGATAAAACAAAGGCATCACTACTGACAGCCAAAACTAGAGTAGCGCCAGTCAAGCAGATAAGCCTCCCGAGATTGGAACTATGCGCCGCGTCCCTACTAGCAAAATTAGTACAAAGGACACAATCCATACTTCCAAGCAAGCCAACCCAAATTCATCTTTGGAGTGACTCCACTATAGTACTATCATGGCTACGAGGACACCCATCAAGATGGAAGACATTTGTCGCAAACCGAGTTAGTGACATCACTAAAAAATGCAGTAGCAGCATTTGGAGACATGTGCCTACAAAGGACAATCCAGCAGATTGCGCAAGCAGAGGAATCTCGGCTCAATCGCTCATAGGCCATACATTGTGGTGGAATGGTCCCACTTGGCTTGTCAAATCCAAGGAGCACTGGCCATCACAAGAACAAGTTCAAGAGACCCAGCTGGAAGCGAAGGGAGCCGTCACCTTAATCACCACCTTGGAAAATGAATTCGTTACCAGACTACTGGAGCACTACTCTTCATGGAGAAAATTAGTTAGAGTCACAGCTTACTGCAACAGATTCATGACTAATTGCAAGGCAAGCACCAAGGTCAAAACGCTAGGTCATTTGAGAATTAACGAATTAAAAAAGGCCAAGAACAATATCATCCAGATACTACAGAAAAAACACTTTAGGGAAGAAATTACGGCATTACAGAGTCAAAAACAGTTACCTTCTAAAAGCTCAATTCTCAGCCTAAACCCCTTCCTTGACCCTGAGGAAATCCTAAGAGTAGGAGGGCGATTACGGCACGCTCACTTAAGCTACAACGAGCGATTTCCGATTATAATTCCAGCTAGAAGCACAGTAACCAACCTGCTAATTGATGATGCCCATAGAATCACTTTACACGGAGGAGCACAATTAGTGACAGCTATGATAAGAAAGGAATTCTGGATAGTAGCGGCCAGAAATCTCATAAGACAGCGAATACATACATGTCTTCCATGCTGGAAACAGAAGGCAGCCACAAGTCAGCAACTGATGGGGGACTTACCAGAGTATCGTATAAAGCCAAGTCATCCATTCACACACACAGGAGTAGACTTTTGCGGTCCCTTGACAATAAGAGAATCGAAATGTAGAGGGAGAGTGCGAACTTCCAAAGGATACATTTGCATCTTTGTCTGCATGGCTATCAAGGCGGTGCATCTCGAAGCAGTAAGCGACATGACTTCAGACGCGTTCATCGCTGCCTTCCGTCGATTCACATCTAGACGCGGCAGAATCAGCCACTTGTACAGTGACTGTGGTACTAACTTTATTGGAGCCAGCAGACGAATGGCACAAATCAACATGCAAAAGGAGTGGGGAATATCAGAAGAAGTCTTCGCATCCATCGAGGAAGCCAGCACTGAATGGCACTTCATCCCGCCAGGTTCACCGCATTTTGGTGGTATCTGGGAAAGTGGAGTAAAGTCCATAAAACACCACCTGAAAAGAACAACAGGGAATACAATAATGACCTTTGAAGAATTAAACACACTCTTAACGCAAATAGAAGCTTGTCTCAACTCGCGACCATTATGCCCTATAACAAATGATCCGGAAGACTTAGCAGTCTTAACACCAGGACACTTTTTAATCGGTAACGCAATCCTAGCTCCAGCAGATGACTATTTATTAGAACCCAACATCAGGATCACAAGCAGATGGCAAATGCTGCAGCAAATGAATCAAACCTTCTGGAGGCAATGGCAGACAGATTACCTACATCGACTACAACAAAGGCCTAAATGGCTACATCGAACTCCAAACGTAAAGATCGGTGATTTGGTATTAATCAAAGATGAACGACTACCGCCAACAAACTGGGCACTGGGACGAATCATTGAAGTACATCCAGGAAGAGATGGACTGGTCCGAGTTGTAACGATAAGATGCAAGGAAACAACCTTAACACGACCCATAACAAAAGTAAGCGTGCTGCCTATAGAAGACAATGGTCCAATAGTCACCCCAGACTGTAGTATAAGAAAGAACTAAAATCAACCAAATCAAATCAATCACATTCCGTAAATTTAAACAAATAAGTAAGATAAGAAAGTAAGAAGCTACATAGAAAATAAGAAAATCATCAAGAAATTAGCCATAAGACTTTAAACTATCATCAATTTCAGGACAACATGTACTACACAAAGGTGGTAATGCTCTCCTTATTAGGACTATGTGCTACAGCAAATGCCATAATCGCCTACGACTGCGGACACGACAGCATAAACATTAGCGCCGTTTCTCTAGTGGAAGTCGCGGAATGTCAATTTGAAGAGACAAAAACTCGACATGAACAGGAAGAAATACAGCTTTTGCAACTAAGCGAAGTTGCAGTGGTCCAGACGTATCAATGCAAAATAAGCATTATACAGTCCATATTCCACTGTGGGATGTTTAGTCATCTATCACTGGTATCAGGTAGTACCTTCATCGCAGAAATAAGTCAAGAGGACTGCATGAAGATCCACAAGAGTGGAACCTATCAATTAATTAATGGAAGAATTATTGCTGACATCAAACCAAATAGCAGTTCCACATACTCAGAAACTATTGCCGGAAGCTTAGACAATGATGGCAACTGCCAAGGCATCAGATACAGCAATGGTGGGCACGACTGGGACAAGGTAATTGTCATACAATCAATTACTTTGACCATCACAGATTGTCCCAGCACTGTCCGTCTACACGACAACAAAATTGTCATTCGCAACAACATAATATGCACATATCTCGATGGCCACTGCACTGATCCCGAGAACGGCAGAAGCTTCTGGGACATCATACCAAACACGGCTTGCGAGGAAACAAAATATGATGTATTATGGCAAGGACGAGCAGATAAATTAACGGTTGAAAATTATGACAAGGGAACCAAAGGAGGTAGCGTGATCTACACTGTAAATACAGAAGAATTCATCTTCGCACTAGAGATAAAGAAAGACATAACGGTATGCCGATTCAAGGGTTTTCAAACGGAGCATCCAAGACTGATCATTGTACCCAAAACGTCAAGTGAGTACTTTTTCACAAAGCATCCCACGAACGCAAAGAACCTAGACATATTGACCTATGTCAACTCAAAATTTGTGTACACTGAGAGGCATATGCGAATGCAAATAGAGAAGTTATACATTAACCTGGTAACTCGACGATGTGAGCTAGAAAGAGAGGTCCTGCAGACACAACTTAGTATCGCAGCCCATAATCCAGCCGAATTCGCGTTACGCTACATGAAGGAACGAGGCTACACAGCAGTACAACGAGGAGAAATCATATATATAATCAAATGCCAAGCAGTAGAGGTCGCTATCAGACGAATTTCTAAATGCTACAATGAACTTCCTATTACCTATTCCAATCAAAGTTTCTTCATGACTCCAAGGACTCATCTGATCCAGGAGTTTGGCACAGAAGTAGCATGTTCACCCCTAATGACGTCAGGATACCACATTCTAGGAGAATGGTACGGACTCAGTCCAGCAATCCATAGAATACGCACACCGAACACGCTAAAACCGTCAAGTACCATCGATTGGAAATACGAAGACTCAGGAGACCTAATGAGAGCAGGTATATACTCCACAGAAGCACTAGAAGACCTTCGAAGACAAGTGATGTACCCGTCGGAGCAACAAGCCATAAACAACATCGTAGCTCAACGACTACTCGGAATCAACGTAGACCACCAGGACGTAAATGTGTTAAACTTATTAACTCCCGGGGCTATACACAGCGCAATGCAGGTCGTCAAGGAACGAGTATGGACATTTCTCATCGACGCAGGACAAATATACTTGGCCATCTTAGGCGCTTACGCCGTCTTCACCATTATCAAGCAGATATGCAACATGATTATCAACGCTCAGACCATTCACGAGCAGTACGGTTGGAATTGGCGACTCGTAGCGGCATCATGGAGCACACTCACAAATCATCTCACAAGAGGAAACTGGCAACCAAGGCCGCAAGGAGAAACACCGCAGGATCATGGAAATCTCACAACCATCGCAATTCAAGAGTCAGAAGACCAGAAAGCAAACGAGAATGTATACGCAAGCATACAACACCTCGACACCATGGTACAACGCACTTCACTCTACCCATCCACTTCCATATCCACCTCAAGCCAATAAAAATCATAAACCACCACCTTCAACAACCTCAGCACTAAGGCGAGTCGAGGCGCCTCAAAACCTCTAAAGAACACAAGAGTCTACATCTAGCACGGAGGAAATGCCGCTAGATGAACATAACACACTAACCAATTTTCATTACAGCTACATACTTCAATCTTGAAATCGGAGATTTCAACGGGGGGCAGAATGGAGCGGTTGCCCAATCTGGCCTAGTACTCTACTAGCAACAAATTGGGTGATCGTTCCATTTAACAAACCTAAACAACACTTTCATCACCAAAAAAGCAAATGTGCACGCTAAGCGACGCTGTGACCCGGAATCATCACCGGCAGCACCAGCAATTACCTAACAACAGGTAACCGGCAGCATGCTGACGCACCACAAGGGCGAATCAATAAAACCAGCTGACCAGAGACGATGACGGCAGTCAGAACGTGGAGCGGTTACGCGGTATCGTGGACAGATAGAAAATTAAATTTAAAGCAAGATCGTGATTGTTTCGATTAAGTAAACATAAAGTAAGGCATTTAAAGAATAAAGTAAAAATAAGGTTAAAATCAACTGAAGTGAATTTGTCAGTAAATTTTAGTTATTTCTTTTGCTATTTGTTGACGTTTTTAAAAGCCTAAACAGTTAGAACTAAATAAAAGTGAATTTTGTAATAAAAAGTTTGTAGTCATTTTTGTTCGAGTAGTTAACATTCCATTTAGTTTGGATGACAATGCAATCTGGCCATTTTGTAAAAATATCAAGATGGCGGTTCCAAAATGGCGCCCGATTTTTGAAATTGTGCTTGTCGTCAAATCTTGGAAGTTAAATTTGACCCACTTCCCGGTTTCGGATAGAGCTGAAATTTTGCATACACGTTTAGTTTGGATGCTAATGCAATCTGGCCATTTTGTAACAATATCAAGATGGCGGTTCCAAAATGGCGCCCGATTTTTGAAATTGTGCTCCGCGGCCCTCTGACATGGGTATCAAATGAAAGGATATGACAGGTAGAACACAATAAGCTATGTGGCGTCATTCCAAATTCAAAATGGCGGCCAACACTTACACTGTTTGTCGTCAAATCTTGGAAGTTAAATTAGACCCACTTCCCGGTTTCGGATAGAGCTGAAATTTTGCATACACGTTTAGTTTGGATGACAATGCAATCTGGCCATTTTGTAAAAATATCAAGATGGCGGTTCCAAAATGGCGCCCGATTTTTGAAATTGTGCTCCGCGGCCCTCTGACATGGGTATCAAATGAAAGAATATGACAGGTAGAGCACAATAAGCTATTCATTCCAAATTCAAAATGGCGGCCAACACTAAATTGCGGAAAGCTTATAATAGACTAAAAAGTAGAAAATATAACCGATCAACATTTTGCACACACTCGTAGTTCGGGTGGTTAATGTGTATGAATGATGAGATGAATAGTTGAGTTAAGGGTGAGTTGATAATAAAGAAGCAATACACGTTACAAAAAATCACAAACACAGAGATGCTGCTGTCAACTAAATTCAACTACTCAAATACTGAACTCATGTCCGTATGCATAATTTCAACTAAACCCAGGTAGCAGAGCTGAGTCGAGTTCAGTCAACCTTAACCCAACTCGACTCCCGTTTATATGTAGTTAGACTTGGGTTCAACTTGAGTTCAACTCATCATGTATAAGTACTAAATGCAATCTGACCTTTTTGTAAAAAAATCAAGAAGACGGTTCCGAGATGGCGGCCGTTTTTGCAATTATGTTCCACCGAGCCCACGACATGAGTATCAAATGAATACAGTAAACTGTGTGACGTAATTTTAAATCTAATAGAATTGCCATCATAAAATGGCGGAATTCATATAATAAACTAAAAAGTAGAAAATAAAATAAATGGTTAAAAATTTTTTTTAAAAAAAATTCTTTTAATTAACTAAAAAATGTACTGAAAAGTAAAAAATAAAAAATATTTTAAAGAAAGCGTGAAATTTCAATTATAATGAAAAAGTTAATTAAAAGAATGGCGCATTTTTCATCAAAAATTGAAAATATAACTGTAAATCGCGTGAGATTTACAATAACCCTCAATTTTTTGCTTTGTTAATTTCAAATTCTTACAAAATTTTTTGATGAAAAATGCGCCATTCTTTTAATTAACTTTTTCATTAAAATTGAAATTTCACGCTTTCTTTAAAAAAAATTTTATTTTTTACTTTTCAGTACATTTTTTAGTTAATTATAAGAATTTTTTTTAAAAATTTTTTTTAACCATTTATTTTTTTATACTTTTTTCAATTATACCTAAAATTCAATCTTTCATCTAAGCAACGACGTTGTGATGAGCAAACAATATTAATTCGGCTGGTTACAAAAAAATTTCAAAATAAAAATGCTCTCAAAATTAATTTGTTTATAACTTTGTTAATTTTTTTTTACAAAACTATTTCTTGGCATGATTGTGTGCATAATAACCTACCGATTAAGCATAAATTCATTATAAATTATGAATCTTCGGCTTTTAGTGATACATTTGAGAAATTTTTACTCAATTCTTAACAACATTAATCCAATCAGAATGGGTCTAGAAAGAAGAATCACTTTTGAAGACAGTGCTAACACCTGTGGGTGATGTATTAAGGATATAGGCCTAACAAAGAAATGAAAACAATTCCCGAAGCAAGAGTTAGGGCAATCAAAGTCAACTATTACCTGGCACCGTCTTCAAAAGTGATTCTTCTTTCTAGATCCATTCTGTTTGGATTAATGCTGTTCAGAATTACAAACAATTATTTCATCCTTTTTTGTGCATTTTGTGAGGTTTTTTTCTGAAGTCGGTTTTTAAAATTTTTTTTTATTTCGTTTTTTTAGTCCATTAGTAATTTTCGGGGGCAATATAAAAAAAATTATTAAGGTAGGTCTACACGGCACAAATATATCTTTGCGTGTGAACTCAACTGTTCGGCTTGCACAATCTGAAATGTTTGGATTGTACCAAATATGTCTCGGTGATGTTCGACCATTTGCTCCTCCGACCTTATCATAATCAATGTAACATAATATAACGTGTAGATAAGTATAAATATAATGCACAATAACTAATGGAGGTAATTTTGACTCGTCATTTCCACTCAGTTTATTTACACAATTCGACTTGCGCCAGACAATTTAAAAAACTAAATCGTTGCGTATGAACCTAACTTTACGATAAGTATGACACGCTGCCGTAGTATCGTTTAACCGACGATGCAGCGTACGTATTGCGAGAATAATTCTTCTTTTCAAATCCATTCTGAGAAGTATAACACGCCGCCGCGCCATCGAAAAAAATCGAAGCAGTAGTTAAATAGTTTTTGCAGTAATGTATTTGCATATTTTCGGAAGAATTTAAAAAAAAACTTATTTAAAACGAAACAAAATTCTCCGGGGGAAATTAAAAGAAATATTTATTGTCAAGTCGGTTGCTTATTGTACTATACTCGTCATACACTTTCATTATATGGAAGTGGGTCAAAATCAAGTTCAACATTTGTTTACAATGCACACACATACAAATCAAGGAAATAAAAGCTTAATTGTCATTGATAGCGGGGAAATCAAATCTAAACAATAAAATTCTTTGATTCTTCACCTACGTCATGGTATATTTCTTTATTCAATATAAACAATAGTTTTTGAGGTGCAAATGAAAACTATATGCCATAATTTTGTTATCATCGGTTTGTGTTCTGGAAGCAAATTTAGAGACGTATTCACGTCAAAAACTTGTTTCTTATGTAACCAAATTCCCCGAAGGAAATTAAAAAAAAATTATTATGACGAAAAAAAGCACCGCGAGCCGAAGAATCGAACTTGCAGCCCCACAGAGCCCCCAGACGAGGGTGCTTCTCCCTAGCCCTTTGCGCCATGGCAGTTCCTATCAGTGGTTCACTAATCTATATAAATATAATTGCAATGTCTGTCTGTGATTTCAAAATAATTGTGTTTTTTTAATTTTATATGGTTATTTACATGATTTTAAAACGAAATCACCCATTTTTTTAAATTTTTGTCTGTCTGTATGTCTGTATCTCTATCTGTCTGGGCATGTTTCAGGCTATTTATATGCACTATATATTAGCCCTACCTGTATGTATGTATGGATGTATGTATGTAGACAAATCTTGAAAATTGTTTTTGACCCACTTCCATATAACCGATCAGCTTCAAATTTTGCACACATGTACAGTTCAAGTGACAATGCAATCTGACCATTTTATAAAAAAAATCAATTCTATTCGTTTGTAAATAGAACAACTCGACTGTGGAATAATCTCTCGCCGTCGGTATTTCCGAGCTCCTACAACATCCAAGAGTTCAAACGCAGGGTTCATCACCACCTTCTTCAATACCCCCCCGTACCTTTACAATCCTTAACCTATTCCCCCACCCCTCCCCCGTACTAAGCTTACTGCTAGACATTGCACCATGACGTGACAAATTACATGACGGACTAGTAGTACAAAGGGTGACTCCTGAGCTTAGCACTCCAGCTCATTCTATGCTTAAGACACAGATCGAAGAAGATCATATAAAATCCTGCGTGGAACAAATCTAAAAACCTGCGTGGAAAAAATCTAAAGTTTTACAAGACTGCATGATGGCTGTCTGGGAATGCGATGAGTGTACTATGGCAAATAAAGTATCTATTAACCGAACACCGTGAGATTTAAGATGTAAAAACTAATTATTTTCGGCAGTAACTGTTTTATTAGCATAGATTCCGGGCAAATGTTGCCGACTGTCCGGACAAATAAGTGAGCCGATGATATTGATGCATGTCTGAATGATCACGCATTTAGGGACATATTGGAAAAATTCATTTAAAGCAAAAGATGAGAACGCAATCGGAAAACTCAGAATTCAGTACTATTCTCCTCAACATAGGATATATAATAGAAAATGTTCTAAGATTAATGAGAATGATGGCAGTGAGCTGTTGGATGTTGTTTGAAAGTTCGTAATAGACGAGGAAATTTTGATGAGCGACATTTATGACGATTTCGAAAATATCAACTCAACTAAATCGACTCAATTCAGTAATGCCACAAACATTGTAATACTTACAAGTGAAACATCTAACATCCTTTATAAACAAGCGTTACAGTGGATTGTTAACCAGTGCCGTGCGGGCGGTATGACAGGAAACGGCGAAACACAAAAACGGGAAGCAGCAACTGTCCTTTTTAGGTTAAAATCAGTATCGTCTTAAAATGTTGGCAATCTTCGTCTCAAGCCATGTTCGCCATAGGGCAAGTTCAGGGTGCCAATTATCTGAGAACGTCAAAATCTACGAGCACAAGACATATCTATATAAATACTAGCTGGGACCCGGTGCGCCTACGCTGCACCCATAAGTCAATAGTAAACAATAAAAACCATCCATTGACTTAATATTTTTCGAGATATGAATTTTACACAGATGAAATGCCTCAAAGAACATGGGTCTTGCGTCGGCCGCCATGAATCGGTATATTGAGTCTACTACATTGCTTATTGTATTCTACTTATCATACCCTTTCATTTGATACCCATGTCGAGGTAGTTGTGAAGAAAGTGGTAATTCGGCCTCTTGAGACGGCCGCCATGGATCTAAAGATATATTTTGTATACTACATTGCTTATTGTATTCTACTTATCATACCCTTTCATTTGATACCCATGTCGAGGTGGTTGTGAAGAAAGTGGTACCCCGCCCTCTTGAGACGGCCGCCATGGATCTAAAGATATATTTTGTATACTACATTGCTTATTGTATTCTACTTATCATACCCTTTCATTTGATACCCATGTTGAGGTGGTTGTGAAGAAAGTGGTAATCCGGCCTCTTGAAACGGCCGCCATGGATCTAAAGATATATTTTGTATACTACATTGCTTATTGTATTCTACTTATCATACCCTTTCATTTGATACCCATGTCGAGGTGGTTGTGAAGAAAGTGGTACCCCGCCCTCTTGAGACGGCCGCCATGGATCTAAAGATATATTTTGTATACTACATTGCTTATTATATTCTACTTATCATACCCTTTCATTTGATACCCATGTTGAGGTGGTTGTGAAGAAAGTGGTAATCCGGCCTCTTGAGACGGCCGCCATGGTTCTAAAGATATATTTTGTATACTACATTGCTTATTGTATTCTACTTATCATTACCTTTCATTTGATACCCATGTCGAGGTGGTTGTGAAGAAAGTGGTACACCGCCCTCTTGAGACAGCTGCCATGGATCATTTTAGTTTCAATAGCGTCATGGCCTACCTATTGTTTGACAGCTGCGTAAATTTGAAATTTTCATTGAGCCGTTTATTTTGAAAGTGGGGTAAGTCCATTTTTGAAAAAAATGAAGATAACGGTAGTTCTAGATAAAACTGAATATGATCTTTTAATGTGTAAACATGTCATGGTCAAAAAAATTCAGAATCCTAGTAATCAAGGGGATGGAAGTTTTAGCCAGTGATGCTTTCCCAAAATTTTATCAACCGGTTCTCAGTTGAATTATTTTGCAACGAAAATACCAAGTAGACTAAAAAAATTTAACAGCATGGAAAACACTTTTATTTATTAATTTATTAATTTAAAAAAAACAAATATTTATTTAAATAAGACTGAAACTTAGAATGTATAAAAAAAAATTCATAAAAATTAAAAATCCATAAATTAATTAGAAATTAATTAAATCATTTTAAATATTTCCAAATAGCTACTTGATTTTCACTGTATTCTTTGGGTTTACATTTTTTCACCCTGGTATCATCAGCCGAATTATGATTCCTCAACCAACTTTTTACGTGTGGAATTGCAGACCAAGTTTCCAGTGGGCGACCAATTAAGTTTAATGTCATCAAATTTGATAAGGTCTTGATGGTTAATCTGGCTCTTCTATCCGTAATTATGATGTTCATCAATGAAAATCCTCTTTCTGCTTCAGCACTGCTAACGGCAACTGTATTAACGATATTTTTCGCCTTTTGAATATTTTCTGAAATATTACTAATTTCGTGATTGCAATTGCTTATTACATTTTCTAAATAATTACGGAAAGAATTCTTTTGTATGTCATATTTAAAAACATTTCGAAATTCCTCAAATTTCTCCTCGGCTTCTATCCACGGAACTACAATATCTTCAATTTTCCAAGTGCTCGGCTCTAGCAAATTTGCTAACTCATGAATGTTGCTGTTAGAAATATTTTTGTTTTCGTTACTTGATCGTACTTCAGAACAATCCATTAGTCTTAATTTCATATTTTTTATGATACTATTAATAAGAGAATCTCGGGAAGATTTCCATAAATTTTGTTTTCGACAAAGGTAATGTTTTTGAATGCTTCAGAATTAATCACTTCATCCACTTTTTTTTCATAAGAACCTGGACGTTCTTTGAGAATTTGAAATACATTAATTGTTCTTTTAATTAATTGATCTCCTCTGGCAATGTTAATATCTCTAGCTTGAAGGGCGTTGGACAGTAGAGAGCACTCCTCGAGGATGTCAATCATTAGAGCTAAATCTGCTAGGAAACATTTATTTTGTAGTCGTTTTACCATTCCAGAAAACTTTTGGTTAGAGTTAGAGAAGAACGTATACAAAGCAGGCTTTAACATTTTGTGTGCGTTATTGTTACAAACTCCACCTATTGTAATTAATAACAACTTGTATCATTCACAATAAAATTTTAGTTACTTGTCATTTGTGTACAAATTTGGAAATTAATATTTAAAAATAAATTTATTTTTACTAGCGGTTCGCACGAACCATAAGATTTAAGTTAAACGGTTCGTGCGAACCGGTGCGAACCGGTAGGAAAGCATCACTGGTTTTAGCTCTTAACAGTGTTGTAAGTATGTTTATTTTGAAAGTGGTGCAAGTCCATCTCAGATTGATTTTTTTTAACCATACAGCAAAATTAAGTTCGGTTGCTGTATGGTGAAGCAAATCTGATGGTTTAACATCAGTCTGAAATGTAGAATGTTTTTATCTATTTATCTTTGATATTGAAAGTTGCTAATTGTACAATATTTCATAAATAATAAGAAGAATATCTCAATTTTTTGTTTTGATAATAACGCCAACACCAGGAAATTTTAGTAATCGTGGAAACACTATTGAAAACTTAACAAACCAAATTACACGGCCCATCACCCCTTCCATCAATAATTCCAATAATGTATAATTCTTATTAAAATGAATTGTTTTTTGTTATGTATATTTTCTACTATAATATTTACAAATTGTGTCCTTTTTATTCCACTTTTTATCAAATGAATATTTATATTATTTTGAATAGTATTTTGCTTTTATTATTAAAAAAGTATAAAAAAACTTGTTTAAACTATATTTTTTATTTTCTACTTTTTAGTCTATTATATATGTCTTCTGTCATTTTTAGGGACCGCCTTATTAGATTTTAAATGACGTCGTACCGCTTACTGATTTATACTCGTCATATACTTTCACTTGATACCCCTTGGTAAAGCAAGGATAAACTGCCATTTGTGTTAGTCGAAATTTTGAATTTGGCAATACAGCTAATATTATCCTAATTGTCATATCCTTTCATTTGATACCCATATACCGAGCGTGTTGTAAAAAAATGTAATCCACCATTTTGTGTTGGCCGCCATTTTGAATTTGGAATGCCAACCGAAGTTTATTTGACATATTTATTCACTTGATACCCATATTGAGTGGATTGTAGAGAAAAGAGTAGTCCGCCATTTTCGTTGATCGCCATTTTAAATTTTCAGATTTTGACAACAGATTCGTCATTAGTGCTCATAAAAACCCCCCAATACCGATTTTAAATGGAATCGGAACACAATTGCAAAATTCGGCCGCCATCTTAGAACCGGCCATCTTGGCTCTTTTACAAAATAGCCAGATTTCATTGCCACACGAACTATGCATATTGGTAAAATCTGAAGTAGATCAGTTATATGGAAGTTGGTCAAAATAAAGTTGCAAGATTTGTTTACAAAGAACATACAAACATGCATCCATAAAGGGAAAGCTATATAAAGCTAAAACATACATACATTCATACGCATAAACATACATACATAGACACCTCAGGTAATAAAAGAGCCTAAACAGGCTGATACAACTGAAATTGTATCCACTTAAATTAACAATTATATCAATCCATTAATTTTGAAAGTGAGGCAAGTCCATTTGGGTATGGAAAAAACTTTATCTTCTTGTAGCCAGCTATATTAGCACTATTGGATAATAAACTTATATTATTTAAGAACACAAAATGCAAAAAAGTAGTTTATTAGGTGCTACCAATATTTTTAATTTTATTGAAATGCAAATGCTTAAATATCTCGAAATAACAAAAAGTGGACTTGCCCCACTTTCAAAATAAACGGCTCAGTAATGATTCAATTTAATGACAATTTTACATTTGTCAAACAATAGGTAGGCCATGAAGGTATTGAAACTAAAATGAAGTGAAAATTCCTAAAATTACCATTTTTGTTTGGATTTTGCAGCTGTTTTTTTGGTTAAAGGTATAAAAAATAGCCTACGACCTATTCTCAGACCTACCAAATATACACAAAAAATTTCATGCAAATTGGTCAACCCGTTTCGGAGGAGTACGGTAACAAACACTGTGACACGAGATTTTTATAGATATAGATAAAGATAATTGGAGTGTCTGTCTGTAATTTCAAAATAATTATGTTTTTTTAAGTTTTTTTGGTTATTTACATGTAATTAAAACAAAATCCACTATTTTTAAAATTTTTGTCTGTCTGTATGTCTGTCTGTTTGGCCGCGGTAATCTCGGAAACGGCTGGGCCGATCGGGATGGGACTTTCACTGGAAGATTCAGTATTTTTGCGAGCATGTTTTAGGCTATTTATATACACCGTATATTAGCTCTATCTGTATGTATGTATGGATGTATGTATGTAGACAAAACTTAAAACTTGATTTTGACCCACTTCCATATAACCGTTCAACTTCAAATTTTGCACATATATTTAGTACGGGTGACAATGTAATCTGACCACTTTGTAAAAAAATCAAGATGGCGGGTGAATTTCGCAATTGGGCTCGCCGATCCCCGACATGGGTATCAAATGAAAGGGGATGATAATTAGAGTACAATTACCTATTTATTGTCATTATAAATTCAAAATGGCGACCAACTATGCCGGACTCACCTTTTCTTTACAACCCACTCGATATGGGTACCAAACAAAAGGATATGACAAGTAGAATACTATTACCTGAGCGGCGTCATTCAAATCTATCTATCTATATAAATGTAAATGGCGTGTCTGTCTGTGATTTAAAAATATAGTTCTGTTTCATATGGTTATCGATCTTTATCTATCTATCTATATAATTATAATTGGAGTGTCTGTCTGTGATTTCAAAACCCATTTTTAAAATTGTTGGCTGTATGTATTGCAATGGGAATTTCACAAAAAGAATTAATACTTTTGCGGCCATATTTTAGGCGAATACGACTATCAGATACGATTATCGGTACCGACTATCGTGTCCGACTACCGGGTTACTTTTTAGTCTAACCTATAGGAGAAGGAAAGCAAGTGATCATTCGAATTGTATACTTGACAGACCTGTATCTAAATATCTAGATATTCCAAAAAATATCCTGATCGTTTTATAGGAAACATTCACGGAACAATCGATATTTAAATAGGCTCTTTCAGGTCTACAATTGCAATGATAAAAAGTTTGTACTCTATCAGGGATATATTTTTCCCGATTATCGCCTTCGGTTTTTCAGTCTGATCCGACAGTAGAATAAGGTTTCGAAAGGCAGCCATCGATATTTATTATCGGCCTTGAAAATACTACTCCTTCTGAAACTTCGACTCTTTTAAAAATGACTTCCACTTTTTGACTTTCCTCGCTATGAAGGATTTTTATTGATTGTAATAATAGGTACGCATTCTTTCTGATTCTGGCTTCTTTTTCACTCGAAAAAAAAAATTATTTTGTTGATATACATATACTAGGGAGCCGTAATTGGGATTCCATTTTATAGAAATAAAGAAGTATGCATAGCAAAGGGAACTTCCAAAACCTCAATTTCAGTAGACAATTTACAATATTAAAAAAGGAAACCGCAAACAATGTAAATACAAAAGTCGCATGCCATATTATCCTACAAGAGAAATTAGGTAAACAGGTGAATGTTCAGGTATTGTTTTGGGTCGAAAATTCGGCCTTCCAGGAATGGCAATAAAAAAACGAGTACCTGTTTTTTATGATGGGTTAAAAAGAAGTCTATGAATAGGATATTTAAAACAAGGTTCTGCCAATTATTGTAACGGTACACTTTAAAGGAAGCTAGAGTATTTCATTCAACAGTTTAGTCTTGAAGAAGGCTTTGAATGATCGAGTTTTGTTTCGTAACGAAGTGATTTTGTGACGAAGCAGTTTAACCTTGGTTATAGAAAAAAAATTGTTTTAATTGATTTGGTGATTTAGCGTGAATTTATTGAGATAATTTTGAATTTTATTTTTTTTTTCCCAATCTGTGATTTTTTAAATTAAATTGGAAATTAATAAGTGTAAATAAGAGATATCTGTGAAAATTCGAGTAGGCGTTGCAAGGCACGCGGGTTTTTGCTAGTTCTAAATAAAATTGGCTAGGTATCTGTTGTGCACGTAGTATAAAAGTTTTCCGATGTTTAACCTCGATGTTAAATAAAAGTTGTAGGTAACATATTTTTATAGTCAACTCTAAAGTTTAACTAAAACTTTAACTAAATAATATCTTGCAGATTTGTTCTTTGTTTCATTATACTCTTTTCTTATTCGAGACTAAGCACACATAATTTTCTTTTATTAAAAGGCGTTGCAAAGCACGCGGGTTTTTGCTAGTATGTTAATAAATCATTTCAGAAAGAAGAAAAAGAGAAAAAGAAAACAATCTGCCCCGACCGACCAGGTTTGAACCTGCAACGCTACACGCCGCTGGATCGAGGATCGAACGCGCTACGCACTCTACCACCGGCCTTCTGCCAGTTTTGCAACAAAAAAGTAATTTGTTCGGTGCCTATGAAATGTTTATGTTGAACTAATTTTAACAGTTTTTTATGCCTTACTTCGAACTCCTTTATCAGAATTTCGAAAAAATTTAACGGGACCACCGTGGGAAACTCCCACTTCAAATGAGCCAAAAAAAAGCAAAAAAGTTATTGGGTTACAAAGTTATGCGTGAACAGGACTACAAAATACATACCTACACGTCGAATTAAGTAACCTCCTCTTTCTTTGAAGTCGGTTAAAAATAACTGCTGATAGTTTTTTTTGTACATATATTTTAAATTTTTGAGAATTTCTTTTAAACTTTTTAAATGAACTTGAACTTTGAAATATCGATTTGGTGAACTTTTTTGAAATTCAATTTATATTTGGTTTGAATATTGGTTATTACATTTTGGGGACAATTAAAAATAGAATTATTTTGGTTATTTTTTGGAACTTGATGCGCGTTTGGAATTAGTAAAATACATAAGTGATAGAGGTGTTTTAATTCAGAAACGCGGAAGGGTTGAGGGATCGCTAACGGAATCAAGGCTTTGTATTTGTACTGAAACGGACGAAGAAGACCTTAAAAATAGGTTAATAAAACTAGAATATGCATGGGCCGAGTTCCAAGAAATATAAGATGAATTATTGGTGATAGATGATCAAATTTCTGAAATGGAATAATTTGAG
The DNA here is from genome assembly GCA_949987705.1 of Thereva unica. Lineage (NCBI taxonomy): Eukaryota > Metazoa > Arthropoda > Insecta > Diptera > Therevidae > Thereva > Thereva unica. The sequence continues at coordinate 114,651,637 of OX465281.1, read as the reverse complement.
ACGAAATATTTCGATGCGAAAAAATGATTGAATCGGGCATTGCGTGAAAGGAATCAAGGGCAAGAAAAGGAAGCGGTTTCGAACAATTTTCACTCTACTTTAAATCAGTCGTCGCTTGATAAAGGCCAGTTTCAACTCATGAGTGTTTGGTTACCTCGGCTAGATATACCTCACTTTTCAGGAGGCTATAGGGAGGGGTCATCGTTTCAAGATTTATTTCAAGCTTTCAATATTTAAAGGGCCTCCTAAAGGAAGCAACCGCATCAATTGTGCGACATTTGAATAAAACCGTTGCAACTTATTTTGAAACATGGTCAAAGCTTAACGAACGTTTTAATAAAAGGTCCCATATAGCCAACTCGTACATCAAACTTTTTATGGAACAACCTTCAATTAATAAATCCCCTGTTAGGAGTTTACGTACCTTAAGTGATACTTTTGATAAAGTCATTCGAGGACTTAAGGGCTTAGATAAGGAAGCTGAAAGCCGAGACGCATGGTTAATTTATATTGGGGTATGAAAGTTGGATTATGAAACCAGGGAATTGTGGACCCAAGAAATGTCACAAAGGGACTTCCCATGCTTTCAAGAATTTCTGGACTTTCTTAATAAAAGATGCAATACGCTAGAAGTCTGCGGTGGTATGTCAAAACGTGCTCATCAATCTATAAGGGCTATGCATACCTATACCTCTTCCAGCCAAAACGTATGTCCAAAATGCAAATCTAATCACCTTCTTCATCAATGTACAATGTTTAGAAATCAACCAGTGGTAAGGAGAATTTGTAGTTTTAAATTCTATGTATGTGTTTCAAATGTCTTGGGGCCAATCACTCTGTGCACGCGTGCCGTTCTAAAATGAGGTGCGGCCAATGTAAAGGATCCCCTTTTACATGAACCTTGGAAAGTTCCAATACAACACAGATAAATTTCTTCGAATCCAATTTTAGCTCATTGCTCAGAAGAACTCAGAGCAATCAGACCATCCTTTGGCACGAATGATGCTACAATCAACCCCTCTTCTATCAACTCCTCTTCAATCAACCATTCTATTAACACGGTCTCAGTGAAAGACCCAACCGGGAAATCTCTAAGTATCTGCGTAGTAGTTCAAAATCGCAGTTCCTCCACCGCTGAAATTGCTCAACTACCTTCCTACAGCAATGGTAAACGTGTTAGATTAGCAAAGACGATTTGTACCATGCCGTGTGCTGTTAGACTCTGGTTCTCAGATCTCCTTACTTTCGGCTCCACTAGAAGGTACAATGACGGTCAAATTGTTCCCCAGGTGGAATTGGGTGGCTTGAGAGTGCAAGCATATATAATGAACAAATTAACCTCGCTAGTCCAACCTGCAACAGTCTCAAGCTCAAGAATAGAAGCTCTAAAGCAGCTCCCTGATCCGTGAAGATCGGCGTTTAACAGTTCGAATGTTGGCGTCGGAGCTGGGTATGAACCGTGAAACAGTCAGACAAATTTTATCCGACGATTTAGGGATGAGAAAGTTGTGCGCGAAGATGGTTCCAAGGAACCTTTCCGAGGAGCAAAAGCAGCATCGAATGACCGTTGCAGAAGACTGTTTGGAACAAGTGGAAAACGATCCCACGCTGCTTGATCGAGTTATTACAGGCGATGAGAGCTGGTTTTTTCAATACGACCCGGAAACAAAACGATACGTTTCGAATTAGAATGTTCGCCCTATGTACCATTTTCAAAAGCATTTTTACCATTGTTCTCCAAACTTATATTAAAATGTGAGATAGACAAATTGTAGCCCCTAGCCTATACTTTCAGAAACCGTTTTGGAAATTCCAATCGAGCCACTCTGCTAATATTGGCGCAATGTGCAAGATTAGGGTCTATTTTGTTTATACTGCAATTATGCAGAAACTATACATGCGACAAATTTCATCTTTTGGCAGTTTAAAGTATATGTACCAGGGTATTATGTCCCAAAAAATCATACCCTAATATTGCAAAGTAACAGAGGTATGAGTTTTTGAAAAAAATGACCTTTTTAAGGGGTCTTCTAGCTTTTCTCGGCGAAAAATTATCCGATCGAGGTCTAGAAAACTACATTTTGTAGGGTTTTCAATTCTCTACAAATATCCTGTTGAGAGTAACGTGATTCATCCAGTACTTTTTATTGTATACGCCAAAAACGGATAAAGTACCCATTTTTGTTGCTAATTATTGTTTAAACAATTCCACATGAGTAAATTTTGGCTGGTTTTTTGGTTTTAGTAATCTATGAGATACCCCTGAAGTAGTAGTGCAAGCAGTTTTCTGTACAATTTTATAACAAAATCTGCCGTTTTTTCGCTCTAATGACTGGCCTATGAGCAACGGCGTTGTGATGAGCAAACAATATTAATTCAGCTGGTTACAAAAAATTTTCAAAATAAAAATGTAATGCTCCCAAAATTAATTTGTTTATAACTTTGTTAATTTTTTTTTTACAAAACTATTTCGTGGCATGATTGTGTGCATAATAACCTACCGATTAAGCATAAATTCATTATAAATTATGAATCTTCGGTTTTTAGTGATACATTTGAGAAATTTTTACTCATATAAGGGAACTTCATGTAACAATTTCAGATGTGCCAAAAATTGATAAAACAATTATTTCACCCAAGAAATCAACGAAAAAATTACATTTTTAGGCAAGAAAGTTTTTCGTTTCGTTTTTCGTCTGGCAATTTTTATGCTAAATATGATTCGTTCGTTCGCAGATGATATGAAACGATTATGAAGTATTTACAAAAACGATCATTTTACGATTTTTACCAGAACTGCTAATGATCTGCTAGAATTCACCAAATGAATCATATTACAGACGTTTCACCCAATGTGGCCCTTTTAGACCTCAAAAATTGGACAAAATGTTCTTCAATGATACTGCAGGCTTGCCGTATGAAACTGTATATGTGCCAAAAGTTTTTTATGAGTGGCGGTTCATCTTTGGAAGCAAAGGAAGCACTGCTTCCCTTGACTAAATAGACAACTTCATGAAAATTAACTTAAATATATCAAGATTAATCACAAAGAAAAATCTTAATATAATTCCTCCTCTGCAAACACTAAAGCTGTTAACCGTGAGTGACAATAATAAAGTGCCGCTCTCCGCTAATTCGCGACGTAAAATTTTTCTGGTTCCACTCGCCGTTCTGGCCAAGGCCAAGGCATCGTGGATCCACCAGAATCATGGATCCACCTAATCTCTTTGTTTTTTCTTGGTTTTGTTTTCTGGGGTTTTGGTTTGGAGTTGCAATTAAATTTACTCTTCACTTGCTTCGAAATTTGTTTTTGTGCTCTTAAAATATGAATTGTGTGTGTAGAATAGCTTAATAGAATAGATCAATAATGATCTATACTCAATGTCGATCTAGTACCACTCCTATCGCATTGATAACTGGATATCGATCATGGTGATAACAGTGATTCACGGTCAGTAGTAATTCGGCGCTCCTCTTAAATACATCACGTTGTATTAATGTAATGAATATACAATAAAGGTTACCACATGGCGCAGTCGGTAGACGATTTTTGAAAAAAAAAAAAATCGAAAGACAGGATAAATTTGGAATAATTTAAATAAATAAATAAATGAATGAAGTGATAACATAACTTCAAAATTTATGAAAAACAAAATTGAAAATTGCAGTGATAATAGCCGATGGGCAAAATTAAAAAGGTATTTAATCACCATGTAACAAAAGAAAACTATTCGAAAAAGAGATTCCGAGGGATATTGATATAGAAAATATTGTAAACAACTGCCCTAAATGTCAAGTAAATAGAAAATTAGAGCCGAGAGAACCTCTTCTGACTCACGAAATACCTTCTTATCCCTTTCAGAAAGTTGGTTGTGATATAATGGAATTTGGCAATAAAAATTACTTTGTTTTGATAGATTACTATAGGGTCAGAATTTCTCAAACGGATCACCTGAAATTGATGAAAATTCATTTTCTCTTGAAATTGACTTTTTTCGATAGTGTTTATCATTCCTAAGGTAAATCCAAACTGAATTCGTTCAAAAATTTTTTTTGTTAATTTTATTAACAACTAAAGATTTTCATCATTTTTTTTTTTTTTAATTAATTTCGGGTGATCCAATTTTTCGATTTTTATCTTTCTTGCGGCAATTGAATCGTCATTTAACATAGATTTATCATGATTTTTTCAGATCCGAAAACTTGCATTTTTATATAATATTTTCATATTTGTTTATAACAAATTGGTAAACAAATGTGTTCTCCACCATATTTTGACTAGAAAAAAAAACCACATATACTTCCTTCAATTCTCTTTAATATTCCGTTGAGAAAAAAAAAATGGATCGCATTTTGAAAAAGGGTTATTCGAGGGTAATCATAGTCGCGCGAGGTGCCAAAGTTACGGCGTTCTTTCGCGCGTATGTATTTATTCATCATGTTTCTGCTATGTTAGAAGGATTTCTCAAGAAATTTCTCAAGAATTTCAATTTTCAAGAAATTTCTCAAGAAATCCTTTTAACATAGGGAGAAACATGTACGCGGTGATGAATAAATACATACGCGCGAAAGAACGCCGAACTTTGGCACCTCGCGCGACTATGATTACCCTCGAATAACCCTTTTTCAAAATGCGATCCATTTTTTTTCTCAACGGAATATTAAAGAGAATTGAAGGAAGTATATGTGGTTTTTTTTTCTAGTCAAAATATGGTGGAGAACACATTTGTTTACCAATTTGTTATAAACAAATATGAAAATATTATATAAAAATGCAAGTTTTCGGATCGGAAAAAATCATGATAAATCTATGTTAAATGACGATTCAATTGCCGCAAGAAAGATTAAAATCGAAAAATTGGATCACCCGAAATTAATTAAAAAAAAAAAATGATGAAAATCTTTAGTTGTTAATAAAATTAACAAAAAAATTTTTGAACGAATTCAGTTTGGATTTACCTTAGGAATGATAAACACTATCGAAAAAGGTCAATTTCAAGGGAAAATGAATTTTCATAAATTTCAGGTGATCCGTTTGAGAAATTCTGACCCTATAATAAATGGATTGAACTAAAATATATTAAAATATATAAAAAATAAAACATCAGATGAAATAATTAGCAAATGGCAAGAAATTTTTTCAGCAAGTGGAATTCCCGAGATTATTATCGCTGATAATGTGCCTTTTTCATCGTATTCGTGTCGTATTTTAGCAAACAGTGGGGTATACAAATAATAACAAGTAGCCCTAACTATCCTAAGTCCAATGGATTAGCTGAAAGAGCTGTTCAAATTTGTAAAAATATCCTAATTAAATCAAGTAGACCGGAGAAATATATACGTCTTTAATGGAATATACAAATACTGTCCTGTAAAGGATACCCATTACTCACCAGCTCAAATTTTAATGCCCAGAAGAACAAGAATAAAGTTACCAATAAATAGAAATTTATTATTTCCTAGTTTATGCACAAATGTGCAATCAATGCTGGGATCTAAATCAGAGAATCTTAAAAAATATTATAATATCGGGACCAAACTAGTTGGGATGTGGGTTTGACCCCTTCGATTCACACGATTAACTTCCCAGTATGATGAACGAAGATGGAATAAACTGACTTCTTACAAAATAGTTATACGTTTAGCACTAGTGGACAATTGGCTAGTATCAGAACTGATGACAAAGCAATCCTGAGAGAAGCTAGTTGAAATAACTATAATAGTGGTAAATCAACAAGATTTTTCTAGAGAATTTGTTTTTCCTGAACGTTAGCAAACGAACATTTCCTTCGTATTTCGTTCGCTACACTAAAGCGGTTGTTCCAATTCGTATTGAGCGCGTGAAGCGCCGCTGATGAACTGGGAAATGAATGACTTCATTTGGAAACTCCAAAGCTTTTCGGAGATATTAGCAAAACTGTAACTGTTAAGTACTTGTCAGACTTGACCAAAAAGAACCAACCGGGATAAACCGCAATTTTCTTAAACTGTATCACGCGTAGAAAACAATTCCCCGTCAAAAACTGCTAATCCAAGGTTTGAAAAATTCGCGCTGTTTGTAAAGGGTAACGAAATTTTTGCACGATTTTGAAAGATTGTGGGATTTTGACAAGTGATGTTTTGTTCGAAGGCTATCGCTGTGCAGAACCCAAAAAAGATCACTTCGTTTAGAACGGGTCTATTTCCATCGAGTTTATGAGCTATTAGCAAAACTAATCAATTTAAGGTCTTTCTGACAATTAGCCGAAGTATTTCTATTTAAACAAAAAAGGTCCGACCGAATATTATGAAATTTTTTTCAGAGCATTTCTTGGTTAATATTCTTTGTGCGGCACCTCAATGAAGTCGATATAGTTTTTAGTTCGCGCGGTGTCGTGCAGGTACAAAAATCATAAACGTCGTTTAAACAAAAAAAAAACGATTCGACCGAATTTTATGAAAATCTTTTCAGATCATATTTTGATTAATACTCTTCGAACGTCACGACAACTAAGTCGATATATTTTATAGTTCGCGCGATATCGTGCAGGTACAAAAATCACTTATGCCATTTAAACCAAAAAACCGCTCGACCGAATATTATACAAATCTTTTCAGATTATATTATCGCTAATACGCTTCCACCGGCACCTCAAGTAAGTCAATATCTTTCGTGGTGCGGGCGATATCGTGCAGGTACAAAAATCACTTCAATTCGAAGTCTGTAGCTGAATATTGCAGTGATAACGTAGTGATGCATTTCGAAACTCGCCCTATCTTTCGTGGTTCGGGCGATATCGTGCAGTTACAAAAATCACTTACGCCGCTTAAAGAAAAAAATGGCTCGACCGAATTTTATGAAAATCTTTTCAGATCATATTTCGGTTAATACGCTTTGAACGACACTTCAACGAAGTCGATATCTTTTTTGGTTCGCGCGATATCGTGCAGGAAAAAATGACCACATACGTAAGCACACACACACACACATACTTTCTCCCAATTTTTTGGTTAAAATGCTACTGGGACCTTAAAAGATGAAAATACGTCGAAAATTCCGATTTCGATTTTCGGACCGATTACAATAACTTCCTATACTGGGAATTTAAAATAAAAACCCGTTTTCGATCAATGATCCTGTATACGTTTGGGAAAAAGGAAAATGGATAGAGGGTACCATAACTAAATCACATGAAACTCCACACTCATATTTTTTAACTGACGACAATGGAAGAACAGAAAGTCGTAACACATCACTTGCGGTAACGAAAGAATAAACTCAGAACCAAGGTCTTAATAATATTAATAATAATAAACACTTAACACTACGTAATTTAACAAACTACATAGGCTAAAAATTTGGAAATAGATTTTTAGAGAGTAAGTTATCAAAGTATGAAAAACAAATAAAAATGAAGTATCTAAAAAACACACACAAAAATGAAGTACATATCTATATAAAAAGAGAATTAATTATTCAAGAATTGGTTACAAGCAACTAAATTGTGTAGTTTAAGATAAAATGAATTATAAAAATTATTTTGTGTAAAATCAAGATCATGGGACTTAGCGAGACCAAATGGCCCGATGCGGGGGAACATATCTGCCCAAATGGTGAGTCCTTTTTATATTCTGGGAGAAACGAAACTGAAAGCCATAGGAGTGGCGTTGGTGTAATACTCACCAAAGAAGCCAGGTCCAGCCTCATTAGCTGGTCACCAGTTTCTGAGAGGATTATTACCGTGCGCCTGCGTACCAGACTAAGAAGTACTACGGTAGTCCAATGCTATGCTCCAACTGTGGACGCTGAAGATGAGATCAAAGACGAGTTCTATTTGCGACTGAATGAGGTTTTTCGCTCTATTCCAAGGGGAGACATCATTGTATTAATGGGTGATTGAAACGCACAGATCGGCCGTGACAACACCGGCCTTGAACAAACAATTGGAAATCAAGGTCTAAGCCAAGTTACCAATAACAATGGTGAGCTTTTCGTTGACTTCTGTAGCTCCCACCAACTCATGGTAGGTGGAACTTACTTTTGTCACAAGAAGATACACAAAGAGACCTGGGTATCGCCCGATGGTAGGACGAGAAATCAGATAGATCATGTGGCCGCCAGCCGCAGATGGAGAACTATTCTTGAGGATGTTAGGAGTTTCAGGGGAGCAGACACTGGAAGCGACCACCATTTGTTAGTAGCAACTATTCGCCTTAAAATCGCCGCAATCAGAAACGTACAACGCGATGCTATAACCCGTAGACGGTTCAACGTAGATCTTCCGCGGGAGCGCGTTAAAAAGCGGGAATTTGCTGGAAACCTACAACAAATATTAAACCAGCACAACGTTTCTGACGACACAAGTATTGAAGAGCTGTGGAGTAGAACAAAGGGCGCAATATTGACGGCAGCGGAAACGAGCATCGGTTATGTCCAAAGAAACCAACAACACTGGATATCGGACACAATCTGGCAAAAAATAGAACGCAGGAGAGCCCTAAAAAATAAAGTAAACTCTACAAGCGACCCTGAAAGACATTACCAACTAGAAAGGGAATACTCCCAATTACACCGGGAGGAAAAGAGAAGTGTCCGGCGTGATAAAAGGCAGCAGATAAATGAGCTCGTAGAAAAAGCGGAAAACGCGGCAAACACAGGCAACAGTAAGGTGCTGTACCAAATTACTAAACAGCTCTCGGGAAAGCACTCTACTAAAAAGCATGCCGTTAAGAGTGCGGATGGAAGGCTGCTGTGCAGCGACGAGGAGCAGCTCCAAAGATGGAGAGATTACTTCTTCGCCGCCCTGAATGGTTCATTTACACAGGAACCTCAGGAAACCAGCAACAATGCACAGCCAATTCGAATCACCAACCGGGCCCCATCCAAGACGGAAATAGTAACCGCAATTCATGCGATGGCCAATGGTAAAGCAGCTGGGAAAGATGGCATCCCGCCAGAATTGTTGAAAACCGACTCAAGCCTCATAGCAGATGCGCTTCAGCCAATCCTACAAATAGCATGGAACACCTGTACCTTTCCGGAGGATTGGACGGAAGGTATCATAGTCAAAATACCAAAAAAGGGGGACCTAACAATATGCGACAATTGGAGAGGCATCTGTTTACTATCTACTGTGGGCAAAATTTTGTCTCATATATTACTATCTAGGATAAGTGAGGCAGTAGACCGAATGCTTAAGAGGCAGCAGGCCGGATTCAGGAAGGGCCACTCATGTATTGATCATATCAACACCTTACGAATAATAGTGGAGCCGTCTACTGAATTCCGATCCCCCCTTTACCTTGCTTTCGTAGATTATGAGAAAGCGTTCGACTCGGAGCTTTATATGGCAGGCACTACGGCGACGTGGACTGCCTGATAAAATAATAGAATTGATAAAAGCCCTATATAACAATTCCAAATGCAGAGTTCTCCATAATGGAAAATTATCCGACAGCTTTGAGGTGAGCTCAGGAGTACGGCAAGGATGCCTACTCTCGCCATTACTATTTCTTATAGTAATAAATGACATCCTTGTCGGCGCTCTAGATAGTAGTACAGGCGGCATACAATGGGGTTTGTTAGACCGCCTTAAGAATCTCGACTACGCCAATGATATCTGGCTGGCCCACAGACACCAGGACCTCAAAAACATGATTAACAATTTGGCAACAGAAAGTAGCTTAAGGCTAAATCCAACTAAAACTAAAGAAATGAGGATAAATGCAAACACCATTGAACGGACTGCGCTGAATAACCGTGACGTGGAACTGGTCGATAAATTCTGCTACCTCGGTAGTATTATTACGGAAAATGGCGGTGCAGAAGAAGATGTCAGTTCCAGAATAAATGAAGCACGAGGCGCATATGCATGCCTGTTCCACATATGGAGATCAACGGAGATCTCAACTAACACCAAATTGCGGCTGTTCAAGTCCAACGTAAAGATAGTACTTTTGTACGGTTGCGAAACATGGAAAGTCACCCAATTCATCACAGGGCGCCTACAAGTCTTCATCAACAGATGCCTTCGCCGTATCCTAAAAATCCGCTGGCAAGATAGAATTTCAAACGAAGAACTATGGCGCCGTGCCGGCCCAGATAGGATAGACGACCAAATCAGGCGAAGGAAATGGAATTGGGTTGGCCACACCTTGCAACGCGAAAACGAAAATCTAGCCAAACTGGCCCTTGACTGGAATCCGCAAGGATCCCGTCGAGTAGGACGACCTAGAACAACGTGGAGGAGAACCCTACTAGCAGAAGCCGCAACAACTGGGAGATCCTGGTCGGAGCTGAGAGCTGTCGCGCAAAACAGAGTCCGCTGGAGGGCAACTGTTTCCGCCCTATGTCCCATGAGGGATTAAAGGAGCGCAATGATGAATTAATAAAATGAATTAAACCAATTGTAAACAAAATAAAGTTTCTGTGTTAAAGTGCAACTATTGAATAGAATGAATTAAAGCGATTGTAAACAAAATAAACTTTCTGTTTTTTTAAAATTTATCGATCTACAGTCCAGCAGATTAACACAATGTTAAAGTACCATTTCCATGGGCTATAATAGGGTTACAAAAATACAGTGTACTATGTAAACCTCTACCAAAAAAAATCAAAACGACCTAGGGGCTAAACCGTTACGATCCTATCCCCAGGCAGACGTTTCGACATTTTCACTGATACATCCTGAATACAAAGCCAGACCAAAAAATGCTGGAAATAATTGAAGGAAGTCTGAAAATATAGCTTGAAGATGGAAGAGAAAAATTGTGACAACAAGAATAATTGCATATTGCTCAAATTCAAAAAGAAAATTATCTAGGTTGTGGGTTTTGATCCTTTTACTCTTTGATGAATGTTAAATATTATGAATGAATATTTTAATAACAAATGAACAATAATTAAAACAAAGAAAAAAAATCATCGTTAAAATATAATAAATAATTTATTTTTATCAATATCTGAGCAGTTCTACAAATGAAGAAATATCGGTAGGCTTGGGTCGTAGATTCATTATTTTTCAAGTTATGTCCTTAAAGTTAAATTAAGTTAAAGGTTTTTTATTGGGCATTTAAAATCAGTTCCATCAGAAAAATTTTTTTAGCTCAAAACTACTTCCAAATAGTAAAATTTAAGTCCAAATTCTGACGTTTGACAAGCAGTTAATATAAAGAACCAAGTTTAAAGCCCTAGTCATCCGTTTTGTGTGCCTGAAAAGCTGAGCAGTTAATACAGTTGCATTTTTTCGCCAAGATTTTCTTTAATTAACAGAAGCGACGCGATTTTTTATCACTTCCCTGTCATCTAAAAATCTCTTAAAATCACTTAAAAATTGATTAGCATGCGACTTGGCCATTGGGGATTGAAAGAAAGTGGAGTCAGCGATATCGTGCAGGTACAAAAATCAGATGGTTAAATTAAAAAAAAACGGCTTGGCCGAATTTTATGAAAATCGTTTCAGACTCTCCGCCCGCCACCATAGCCCTGGACGCAATACCAAAATTGATAAACATCCATTATTGAACACTCAAAAATCACTCTGAATAGCTAAAATTAAGCAAATTTGGACACCAGTATGTTAAAAATACCGAAAATGGCACCTTTGTTATCGTAAAGCATGCGGCTTTCATTTAATTAATAAAATAATGGGGTATGATATTTCACTGTAATTCAAAAAGTAGGATGTTAACTCTTAGCTGGCCCACCTCGATTTTGTAAGATAGCTGGCCGGTGGGGTGTCCACGCACCCCACGTGAAAAAAAAATACCATTTTCATGGAAAATATGCAATATTGATCGTTCCAAAAATCAGTGGGGTTCTTTGAAAGCCTTTTTTACGCTCCAATAGTTAAGATTTTTTTATTACTACGAAGAAAAAAATTAAAGGTGGGAAAAAACATGAAAAATCTACATTTTGCTTAAAACAATCATAACTCCAATATTTTTTGAATGTGGGGACGGACACCCGCAACCGCGTAAAAGATCTGTACATAACACCATCTAACACAAGTGAAACTTACAACCTTCAGGGCACGAGATAGTCCCACACATATTATTTTCAAGTTTTTATTTCATGAAAAACGGTTTCTTTTAGGCCTGGGTGTCCCGGCACCCCAAGGTCCAGCTAAGGGTTAAGGGCATACTTGCTAACCTTTTTAACATATATAACTTTTGTATATTTTTGAATGGTAAATAACAATAAAACTAAGCTAGCTGCAGTCTTGGAGTGTTCTACGATTTTTTTAGAAACTTTAGAAGATGTTAATTATTTCCTTTTTGAATTACAGTGGAAAAAGTGGGAAAAATTATTGATATACTAAAAACAGATCAGTGAGTCATACCTATTTTTAATTGCTTTATAGCAAACAACGAAGCTAGGTGTAGCTCTGGAGTGTTCCACATTTTTTTAAGAAAGTTTGGAAGATGGTAAAAAGCTCAGCTCAGATTTCTGCTTTTTTCATCATACACTATTATTTTATTGATTCCTTAGGATAGCAGAAAAATATTATTCATGGAATATGCCCTTGTTTCTCTTTATTCTGAAACAAGGAGCTACCTTTTCTCCCAACAAAAAATTTAAACCCCTCTCTCGAAAACGGCAGAGATAGACCCCCTCCCCTTTTTTATTTTTTTGATAATTAAACGTTGGACAGGCTGTGACGGACACCCTGTATACAAACATTTGTATAAAACATACACACAGCCGCTCGCACACACAGTATGTATGCATAGATATTTAAAAATATCCTGCAAACATTACGAGTCAAGATCAAGTCGAAAACGAGTCGCGAAATCTTCGAGAAGGCTTCGAGACGATAGTCGATATAGAAACGAGAACGATTTGTAAACAACGAAAACGGAATGCTATAGCAAATCGCTTTGACGACTCTATAGCGACTCATAGTAGCGACTTTGAATCGAGCTCCTTATTAATTTTCTTTGGTGGGCGGGAAAAAAATTGTAAAAAAAATATAAACAAACAAGCGCTTTCAAAGGATATTATATAAATTTAAATATTTTTACAAATACTAATAATGGAAATTTAACTAAACAAAATCATATAAAATATTAATTCTTAACTTAACATAGTTTTATTAGTTTAAAATACTAAAAATTAGAAAACTTTAACTTAAAATATAAAGTCTTAAAACTGTTGTGCTCAGTAAAAGAACCCACTTACAAAAAAAAAACATCATTTGTCAGGTAAAGGCTACCGTTTACGATTACGGGTCGTGAATCAAGTTTTTGGCGAGCGATTCTTGACTTGTAAACAAGTCGTTAAAGCGACGAGTCGATAAAATTTTTGCAAGGTAGATATGTATACATATAACATATATGTGTAATGACTAATTATTTTCTACTGAACGTGAAAACAAAACGCTTTAAATCTCAGCTCAAACTTAATGGGAAAAGCTATCCCGATTTCAACAGATTCATTTTTCTCCTTAGTTTAAAATGCTGTAAATTTAAATGTGTGAGCTCTAAGCTTGGGCTTTTTCCCCAAAAAACAATAAAGTTGTCCATTCACGAGTGCCACCCTCCCTACTTAATAGTATGTAATCTACAGAGCTTATCCAGAAACTTGTTTCCATGGAAATAAAATAATGTTGCAACAAATGTAAGATGTACTATAAAGAAATCTTTCAGTATCATTAATACCTGATATCGAGGAATCACAGCAGAAGTGAGCGTTTTACAATTATTTTCTTACAAAAAATTGGAATATTTATTCTCTAAAAGCATACCTCCCATTGAATTTAAGATTTTTGTGCTTTTTCGCCTTACGACTAAAGCTGTTGTTATAAAAGCAGCCACAAGACTGCTTTAATGATGCGTTATATTTAATTGTCGATGATATATTCGGCAGTTTGGATTCATTTTTTGTAAATAATTGTGAAGTTAGTTCATTGTTTTGTTTCGATGCACTTCGTAGATTATTTCTAATACAATTCACTGACACGTTTGATGCACTTTCTCGATTTGATTCACATTTACCATCTATATGGGTTTTAGATTTCTTACGCTGCTCCTTAACATGGCCTTTACTCCGTGAATTGGACGAAGATCCTTTTTTTATTGAATCGTGAACCAAAAAGGAACGCAATTGATTTTGCAATTTTATGTTTTTATCTTCTAAATAGTGGTTAACAAAAATATCATTTGGTTGCAGGGAATTATCAGAAACCGTGTTGGATTTAATTATGCAATTTCTTTGGTTCCGTTTCTCTACGCTGCGAACTCTCAATGAGAAATTTCTAAGTTTTTGGGACTGTTCCTGAAATCTGCTAGGTTTTAATAGCGACGGGCTACAAGATATATTTGCCTGGGCATTTTTTGATTTTTGATCACATTGCCGAGTAAACCAATGATTGTGAATGTTGCAATCACTGCAATAACTTTTTAATATTAAGCCATCTTCAACCTGACTATATCTCGTGATTGGTTCCGAATTGCTTAATTTATTAGTGGCCTTTTTGTGTTGATCATTATTGTGAATCTTGTAATTGTTTTTACAATTCGGCCTCACATAATTGTTTGTATTACAAACAGCACTAGTTGTATTTATGCTTATACAACTTTTGACAAGAGCGTGACTATCAACATTGTTCCTTTTGCTGGAAATATCGCAACAAAAATATTTTTTTACAGCTTTACTTGGCTTTATGGCTCCATTTGGAATGGGGTTATGCATAACACACCTGGCACTGTTCGTATTCAAGTTATCGTTTGTTGATATAAAATTGCCGCCTTCGCCTTGCAAAAAGATTTTATTGATCTTAACCAATTTAACAGATTCACAGCTGCAGGAAATTGATTTTGACAACTTGTAATTCGGATTGTAGTGCGTGTTATTACCACTAGTAAGATTAATTAGAGACTGATGCAGCAAATGATGGCTAAGATGGTGTTGACCACTTGCATTTTCCAACCTGAAAAGAATAAATAAACATGTTATTCAATAACTACTGCTTAGTTATTTTAATGCTTAAACTTTTACACTAAATAAGTCATTGTCTAACGTCATTCATTCCTTCGAAAACTCGAGATAACAGAGTTACCTAACGAACTTCTATGACTGCCAACATTCTAAGCTTTCATTCATTTGTGATTCCTAAGAGCTTTTTCTCTTTTTTCTTCTCTTGGTTGGGCCAGTTCAAGTTCAAATTTATAGCGCAAAAGTTAAGACTTTGTTTTTGCGAAGGTTCAATTGTGCTAGCTGCAGTGCACGGCAACGTCATTAATCGAAGGTAAAGGATAGCAGGCGTCCGTTGATAGCAGTTAGCGACGGTAAAATTAAAATGGGCCGTCGGTCAATGGGAAAACAAAATCGTAAAGATATATTTCAATTTTGGTCATTCGTTTCAAGAAACTTGAAGAATTTATAAAACAAAGATTTTCTAATTTTCTAGTAATGCTTTCTTTTATGTGCAAAAGCGAACAAAAGATAAACACATGCATACATACATCAAGTCGTTCGGTAGAACGACGACGGCGATTGTTATTTACCGAACTACTTACTTACTCCTAGCAACTCAAATATCGACATCACTAAAATTTGAAAATTTTATAAAAAATAATAAACATGCTATTTTTTCCAAAGTAAATTGCTTAAAAATCGTAGAAATGAATGTTCTAACTAATAAAATTTTTCCTAAAAAAAAAAAAAAGAAAAAAAAATTTTAAGAAACTCTTTTCTTTACCTTAATATGTATATTGATCAGTTGTGAACACAAAATTAATATAAATACTAAAAAAATCGACTAAAAGGTAAAAAATAAGAAGAATTTAAACAATATAAACTTTTAAATCAAAATGGAAAAAATCTCACACATTCCTTAAAGAAAAGCGTGGGGTGCGTTTTTATGAAACAAAATGCTCAATTAGTGAAAATTCGTAGCTGTCTGAAATGTTAAAATGTACTCACGGCAGTCATGTTTTTTTAAGTTCAGGTTGGTATGGGCGCCCCACGCTTTTCTTTAAGGAATGTGTGAGATTTTTTCCATTTTGATTTAAAAGTTTATATTGTTTAAATTCTTCTTATTTTTTACCTTTTAGTCGATTTTTTTAGTATTTATATTAATTTTGTGTTCACAACTGATCAATATACATATTAAGGTAAAGAAAAGAGTTTCTTAAAATTTTTTTTTCTTTTTTTTTTATTTTTTACTTTTTAGTAACGAATAGCGTTAATTAATACATTACAATTTCCAAACTTTTAATTAGATTATCATGTTAAATAAGGAAACTTTTTTACATGTTTTGTATTTGTTTCTTTACAACAGTTCTCAAGTGCAGCCCAAAAATGCACAATTTGATGACCCCTCAAAAATCTAATAGCGCTCTACGTTTTTTTTTTTTACATTTTGAAAGGTAGTGTGCTCGCGTATACTGGCTGGAGCAATAAAAACTAAAAACTGGAAACTTATTTTTTTGCATCTTTTTAAATCATATTTTTATTTGCTATTGGTAGCTATGCTATGTCTTCCGCCATTTTTTAGTGAACGCTATATTTGATTTAAAACGACGTCATACAGTTTACTTTCTTACTCACTTTAATACACTTTCATTTGATATCCATACCGAGAGCGAAGTAAATAAAAGGGTAAACCGCCATTTTGTGTTGGCCGCCATTTTGAATTGAAATGACGGGACACAGACAACAGTATTCTAATTGTCACTCCCTTCCATTTGATACCCATGCCGAGCGCGTTGTAAAGAAAAATTGATCCTCTGTTTTGTGTTGGCCGCCACTTTTAGCCGCCATTTTTCTACCGCCATTTTGAATTTAGGATGACGCTAATTGTATTCAACTTGTTATAACCTTTCATTTGATACCCATATCGAACGAGTGGCTTGTAAAGAAAAATGTAATCCATCATATTTTTTTGGCCGCCATTTTTAATTTGGAACTATCATTTTCGTGTGTTTTCGTCGGAAATACACATGTCTGTTAATTTTTACCAATTTTTATTGAAGGGAAGTGAATTTTAAGACTCTACATTAAGTAGAACGAATAATTTCAAGCATTTTTTATTAAAAATCGTTTTTTGTTACTCAACAACAAAATCAACAACAAAAATTGTAACAAAATGTCATATTCGTGTATTGTCATCGGGAATATGTATGCCTGCAAAGTTTCATCCATTTGCATTGAGTAAAAGGCGGTTAAATTAACGTTACAAGATTTGATGCTCCGAAGTGAAAGTAAAGAAAAGAGTTTAAAAAAAACAACATAATTGATTGAGTTATACGGTTTTATCATTTTCAGAGTGTGAAAAAATCGTTTTCCTAACCAAAATTTTTCCTAACCAATACATGTACATCAGTAGCAAATTAAGTAGGCGCACAGTGCGGCCGATTCCTAAAAAGCTGGCCAAAAGTCGATAAATCAGATTCAAAATTTCTTACTCGGGGGTTTTCGGGGTCGCTGATTACGAATTTGATATTAAAAATTAGAAAAGCCACCCCCTTCCACCCCTTTTGACCACCCCTCGCATGAAATAGCGTATATTATTCAACATAATCAAGATGCATGTCAATTTATAGGTTTTCGGGGTCGATGATTACGAATTTGATATTGAAAATTTGAAAAGCCCCCCCTTACGCCCCTATTGGCCACCCCCTCGCGGGAAATCTATATATAAAAATGGAACGTGATTTGTGTTCGGATGCTTAAAACTTGAAAACGGCTGGACCAAATTGTGTACTTTATTTGTAGGTTTTTTTCGAAATTGCTATGTGAAAGTTTAGGAAAAAAAAATCAAAAAATTCCCCACTGGTGGCGCTGTAGGCGCACTTTTCGTTTTTCAGTTTAATTTGTAGCAACCAAAATTTAAAAAATAAATTGAAATATTGTGTCACTGGCGAAGACCCCTTTGAAAATTGTAACTTAGCATTAGACACCTCTTTATCTATATATAAAAATCCATGGCGGCCGTCTCAAGAGGGCGGATTACCACTTTCTTCACAACCACCTCGACATGGGTATCAAATGAAAGGGTATGATAGGTAGAATACAATAGGCAATTTAGTATACTAAATATACCTTTAGATCGATGGCAGCCGTCTCAAGAGGGCGGATTACCACTTTCTTCACAACCACCTCGACATGGGTATCAAATGAAAGGGTATGATAAGTAGAATTCAATAGGCAATGTAGTATACTAAATATACCTTTAGATCCATGGCGGCCGTCTCAAGAGGGCGGATTAAGAGGGCGGATTACCAGTTTCTTCACAACCACCTCGACATGGGTATCAAATGAAAGGGTATGATAGGTAGAATACAATAGGCAATTTAGTATACTAAATATACCTTTAGATCCATGGCAGCCGTCTCAAGAGGGCGGATTACCAGTTTCTTCACAACCACCTCGACATGGGTATTAAATGAAAGGGTATGATACGTAGAATACAATAGACAATTTAGTATACTAAATATACCTTTAGATCCATGGCAGCCGTCTCAAGAGGGCGGATTACCACTTTCTTCACAACCACCTCGATATGGGTATCAAATGAAAGGGTATGATAAGTGGAATACAATAAGCAATGCAGTATACTAAATATACCTTTACATCCATTGCGGGCGTCTCAAGAGGGCGGATTACCACTTTCTTCACAACCACCTTGACATGGGTATCAAATGAAAGGGAATGATAAGTAGAATACAATAACCAATGTAGTATACTAAATATACCTTTAGATCCATGGCGGCCGTCTCAAGAGGGCGGATTACCACTTTCTTCACAACCACCTCGACATGGGTATCAAATGAAAGGGTATGATAAGTAGAATTCAATAACCAATGTAGTATACTAAATATACCTTTAGATCCATGGCGGCCGTCTCAAGAAGGCGGATTACCACTTTCTTCACAACCACCTCGACATGGGTATCAAATGAAAGGGTATGATAAGTAGAATTGAATAGGCAATGTAATATACTAAATATACCTTAAGATCCATGGCGGCCGTCTCAAGAGGGCGAATTACCACTTTCTTCACAACCACCTCGATATGGGTATCAAATGAAAGGGTATGATAGGTAGAATACAGTAGGCAATTTAGTATACTAAATATACCTTTAGATCCATGGCGGCCGTCTCAAGAGGGCGGGTTACCACTTTCTTCACAACCACCTTGACATGGGTATCAAATGAAAGGGTATGATAAGTAGAATACAATAACCATTGTAGCATACTAAATATACCTTTAGATCCATGGCGGCCGTCTCAAGAGGGCGGATTACCACTTTCTTCACAACCACCTCGACATGGGTATCAAATGAAAGGGTATGATAAGTAGAATTCAATAGGCAATGTAATATACTAAATATACCTTTAGATCCATGGCGGCCGTCTCAAGAGGGCGGATTACCACTTTCTTCACAACCACCTCGACATGGGTATCAAATGAAAGGGTATGACCTGAAATAAAAGGTGTATCTAATGGAATATTTAAAATTCTTGCGAAAAAATATAAACTTATTAGTGCAATCTTCCATCATGGTAACTCCATGGAAGGAGGTCATTATACCAGTATGGTTAAAGTGAAAAATAATTGGATTGAAGCAAATGATTTATCAATTACAAAACGAAATTGGCCAAGAAATTCTAAAAATGTTTACCTTTTACTTTTACAAGAAAAGTAATTATGCTATCGAAGGTAATCACGACAGCGGTTATAATAACTATGTTAATTTGGATGTTTTTAATTTACTAATTTTTATCTTTGCATGCTCAGTTGTGAGCCTCATCTCAGAGCTCTTAAAAAATCCCTTTTTGATGTGATCCTTTTGCATGCTTTCTTATTATTTGTATATTTATGTTATATGTTTGCATGCACCAGCTGAGCCACAGAGCAGTGGCAAATGTTTCTCAGCCCAGCTGAGAAGTGCGCCTTCTGTGTTAGAAGGGTTTACTCTATTATTATTATATTATAATTATAAGGATAAATATGTAGAATATTTCTGTACGTAGAGGAAAGGCATTTTAAGTTAAAACGCTTTTCCCCTAAGTGCAGAACGATATTTTTCATTGAGCGGGCAGAAAAGTGTGGGCACATTTGTTTGTTACCAACATCTTTTCTGTTTGTTGTTTGTTATGTTAGCTTTAAGAATTTCCTCAAATCTTCTTCTTCTATTCTTCTTTCTTCAAATTGCTTCACCTTTTCCCTCACTGTCTCTATTCTCTTTCTGCATGTTGATTCTAGTGATGTGGCTTTGTTGCTCATTAAATATTGATGTATTCCTCTGATAGAGTACACAATGAAGGAAGGCTACTGAATATCCTCTGCTCCTCCTCCTCAGGGCTGAATGTATGTATAATGAAGGCAAGAAGCCTGAGAAATAAAATTGATGAATTGAGATACTTGTTCGATAACACTAAATTGCATGTTATTGTAGTCAATGAGACGTGGCTGAAACCTGAAATCCCATCTTCCTATGCTGCCTTACCTACCTTTCGCATGCACCGGAATGATCGTATGGGTCGTACTGGGGGTGGTGTTGCAATATATGTCACCTCCTCTCTCTGCTCAAAGGTAGTAGGCCACTCCATTGGCTCACTATTTGAATTTATTGCTGTGGAAATAAAGTCGTAATATGACAAGTGTGTTGTTGTTAGTGTCTATTGTCCTCCTAATGTGTTTACTCCTGATGTTGCTAGTAACTTCTTTGATCTTGTATCGAGTCTCTCCCATCATTACGATAACATAATTGCTGCTGGCGATTTTAATGTTGATCTGCTGAAGGCCAATGAACGTGCGAACACTCTCAAATACTTTCTGGGGTCATTGGATTTGCATACACTAAATCAACTGCCAACATTTTTAAATTGCCATAATCCATCGCTCCTTGATGTTCTCACTGCTACTTCCACAAATTTAGTGTTTAAACATAGCCAAATTTCTCCTCCCAGCTATCTTGACCATGATCTTCTCTTCCTCTCCCTTCGTTTTAATTTTCTCCTCCCCCCTCTGCCTAATTTTTATTCGTACCGGGACTTCAACAATATCAATTCTGCTAGCCTTTTTGAAATTACTTCCACTTTACCTTGGGCTGATATCCATAATACAACCTGCGTTGATACTAAGGTTGATCTCTTTAATTCTTTCATACAATCACTATATAATCAATGTGTCCCTTTAACTACAAGAAGACGTTGTAAATCTCCAACTTACCCCTGGTTTTCTAATGAAATCCGCCAATTGATTGTTGAGCGTGTGTACTTTTACAGACGCTATCGCAGAACAAGGATCCTGAGCTACCTCAGTGAGTACAAAAATATTCGTAACCTAATCAACAGCAAAGTCAAATCCGCTAAACGTGCATTTTACTCCCGTAAACTTGATCCTGCTTTGTCCACTAAGCAACTTTGGTCTAACCTTCGATCTTTAGGCATCCATACCTCTGAGATTAATTCATTTGATGTTGATGTTAACTCACTCAATGCATCTTTCATTCAATCTCCTCAGTATTCCTCACTGTCCTCACTTCTTCTCCCAACTTCACTTACTCTGATGGTTTTAATTTCCGTTGTGTGGATGCATTTGAAGTTCTTCGAATACTGCTTTCCATTTCGTCCAATAGCGTTGGGTATGATGGAATCTCTCCTCGCTTTCTTAAGATTCTCTCCCCTCTAATCATTGAAACCATCACACATATTCTCAACTATTGCTTGACAACCTCCCAAGTTCCTTCACTCTGGAAAAAAGCCATTGTGACTCCTATTCCTACACTAATAAAAAAATTGTCTTGATTCCAGCAATTCCATAGTCTTCCTTTCGTTGTCTTGAGTTGAAACATTTTTCATTCTTAACATGAGAATGCTGTGTCAGAGTAAGACACTAGAAATTCTTGAGCCAAGCAATTATATTTCTTCGCTCAACACTTATATTTTCGGACAAGATATTTTTTTTTCTCGAAATAAGATTGTTGTAATTTTTACTCAAGAAACTAATTTTTTTTTATTAAAAACAACATTTGTATTAAATAAAGACACGATGAAGCTTTAATTCGACAATATTTATTGAGGCAATTCACTATTTTATTACATTGAGTTGCTCTCAAACCAAGAATTTTTTTTCTTACTTCTAGTCAACTTTTGTTTTCATCTAAGACAATAAAACCAAGACTATGAGTATTGCTTATCCGAAGACAATTTTGTTTTCCTTATATCCAAAACTTGATTTGCTTCGTTCAAAAAAAATTGTCTTAAGCTAAGAATGTTTTTTTATCAGTGTAAAAAGTCCTCCCCTGCCGATTTATCAGACTTTCGCCCTATAAGTATTCTTCCTTTCCTCGCCAAAGCCCTTGAGAAAATCTTATTTACCCAAATCTCGCGGTATCTTGATTATCTCGATTCTTGTAACTTCCTTTCTAAATTCCAGTCTGGCTTCCGTAAATCCCACCGTTGCGAAACTACTATATTGAAGGTAACAACTGATCTCCGCTCCGCCCTTGACCGTGGTGATACTGGAATACTAGTTCTTCTTGACTTCTCTAAAGCATTTGACTCGGTAGATCACTCGCTACTGCTCCATAAACTTAGTCAACTATATCGCTTTTCATCTTCTTCTGTTCGGCTTTTCTCCTCTCTTCTCGCAAATAGAGCTCAGTGTGTTCGTCATAATAATGTTACATCCTCTTTCCTAAGTGTGCCTGCAGGTGTGCCTCAGGGTTCGATTCTCGGTCCTTTGCTTTTTTCCCTCTATATCAATGATCTTCCCTCTGTTATCCGTCGCTGCTCCTTTCATCTATATGCTGATGATCTCCAGCTATATATCACTTGTCCTCCCGACCAAATTGAACTCTGTGTCTCTGAACTCAATAGCACCTTGTCTCAAATAAATGAATGGAGTTCTAGAAATTTTCTAAAATTAAATCCATCTAAGTCGCAAGTACTTTTCCTTAGTCGTCGCTCGATGCCGTCACATGTTTTCCCACCTGTGTTACTTAGTAATGTTCCTCTTCCAATAGTTGACTCTGCCAAAAACTTGGGTATTGTAGTGAATTCCAAACTCTCCTGCTGCAATCATGTCTCATTGATGCTCTCTAAGATCTATGGTACTCTTCGTAAACTGTGGCTACATGGCAATCTGTTATCCTCACCTGTTCGAGCCAAACTTATAAAATCTCTTGTTGTTCCTCATTTCCTTTACGGTTCGCTGGTATATATTTCTTTCGATTCATCCCGCCGTTGTCGTCTCAAAGTAGCATTTAATGACTGCCTCAGGTTTATTTTCCATATGAGAAGATCTGAACATGTGTCGGGTGTCCTTGATCTCATGGCCTTGCTTCTCTTGCATAAAGTTTTTTATACCAAAAGTCCCTGCTATCTTTCTGATTTCCTCTTTCCTTTGCAATCCCTGAGATCCATCAAATTTCTGATTCCTGCTCATATTTCCCTAATTGGTAGCCGTTCCTTCTTTGTGTATACCCTGAGAATCTGGAATAGTCTTCCAATTCATATACAGCGAATGAGCACAGCCACAACTTTTAGAAAACATGCATATCTTTTTCTCTCTTCTTCCTCCGTATGTACTCTAAAAGATGTAAATCTTGTGTACTTTCGTTGAAATATAATTATTATTATTTTCTGTCCTAGCTATGAAAAAACAATTTTTTCTTAATGACGTATCTCGAAACCAAAAAACCTAATGATATAAAACCCAAAAACAAAAATTGTAAAGGGTTCGGCGATTGTTTGCCGAAAAAATGAAAACTGGAAACACTGAACTGAAAAAACCAAAAATTTAAAGTAATGAACTTGATTGAATTCCATTTATTTAATATTAAAAACGAAAAATGTGAAACGAATATCTTAAATATAATGTCTTGCAAAGAACTAATATGGAAATTGGAAACTATTGGAAATTTGTTAAATATCTAATCTAAAAAAGGATTGATATAAGAACACGGCGATCTGAAATTCGTAAAATGTCTCATCTAAACGAATACTGATAAAAAATCCCATCTGAAAAATCATTGATATGAAAACATAGCGACCTACAATTCGTTGAATACGCAATCTAATAAAGAACTGATATAAGAACACGGCGATTTTAAATTCGTTAAATACATTATTAAACACTTTACTTCTGTAGCAGCACGAATCAACATGGTTGTGAGCATAACCAATAAAATCGCTGGGTATGCATATGTGGTGGGTTACGTGACTATTGCACGGAATGTGTAGAGACGTAGCCATAGAAAATGTGTTAATAAATGATGTGAATAATTTGTTTCTCTAACACAAATTAGCAAATAAAATTTCTTATCGCTTAAGTAATGGCTTTGTCATACAACTTTATTATAATATCAAACTTTTTACATACATACATATGTATATACGTGAACTTTTTCAGAACAAAAATAGTGTTCGATATAATATTTGAAATAATGGAAAAACTCGTGTCTTCGTACCTCTTCTACTAATTTATCTTCCATTTCGAATACAACAGAAAAATTGTATAAATTTGTCAATTTCAGATGGATGGCAAAGGCTCATTTCCGTTGCCATTTAATCTATTCTCTTAATATTGTGACCACAGATCCAGCGTACAACGGCAAATTCACCATCAAAACGCTTTTTAAGATCGTATATGATAACGGAAGTGTCCACATTGCCGACGGGAGACGATTGGCGAATGTGACGAAATTAGTCAGATTAAAATAAAGTTTAAATTTGCCGACAAAGATGCTGATTTGTAAATCATTAACAGTGTATTCTCGATTTATAGTTTTGATATCACATTAGCATTGCGCTTAGTTTATGTATTATTGTCACTCATGTTTTTGTTTCAATTGGACCTATAAAAATACACACAATTTTCTTTAGACCAAAACCAACGTTGTTTATTTAATTTGAAACCTTTGGAGCCAACAACTCTTTCTATTAACTAATTCTAATAAGTTTTGGGCTACTCGCGTGGTAACAATCATTTCAATTAAATTTAACTTAAAATTTTCAAATAGTAAGATGTACATAGTATCGTAAAGAAGAAAAATATGACATCTGAAAAGAAGTATGTGTGGGATTCTTATAATGTCCAAGGATTCGTGGTATTCCACAGGAAAACAATCGATTACAAAAAACTGATTTATTTTTATAAAAACTAAATATTGGGGCCTATTCT